>VYXC01012106.1:46200-76701 GCA_013397175.1 Platysteira castanea | reverse complement strand
CAGGGGGGGGGGGCTGGTGCTGCTGTGGCCCCTGCTGAGCTGTACCCGTGCTGTTGCAGGTGATGGGCATGGTCCGTGTTCCCCTCTACACACAGAAGGATCGCATGGGCGGGCTGCCCAACTTCCTGGCCAACTCCTTCGTAGGAACCGCCAAGTTCCAGCTCCTGTTTGCGCTGAAGATCCTGAACATGGTGCCGGAGGAGAAGCTGGCCGAGGCAGTGGCTGCCACGCAGAGGCCGAAGAAGGCGGCCATTGACCAGGCTGGAGGGGCAGCAGGACACCTGCATGCCCACAAGGCGGGCAACGAGCTGGCTAAAGCGGGCAACGAGCTGGCAGAGAGGGCAGAGCACCTGGGCGCAGCACAGGTGGGGGCCGAGCAGCAGCTCGTGGGGCTGGAGGGCCACGAGCAGCTGGCGGGGGCTGAGGTGCTGGAGCAGCCAGCGGGGCTGGGAGTTGATGCTGTGGCGGAGCAGGCGCTGGCCGAGGCGATGGAGTGATGCCGCCGTGTTGGCACTCAATTAAAAGTGGGTGAGCTGAGAGACTTCTAACTTTCTGACCCGTGGCTGGCTGCAGTGGCTGCCCACGCGATCCCACTGCTCAGCCAGGAGGGGTTGGGTTTGTCTAAAGCAGGGAAAAGCAATTTTATTTTTATGGCCATTAAACTCTTAAGCGAGCTTCCCAGATCAACCTGCACAGCCCCTGTAGAGAGTTCATGTGCTTACGTGAGGGCGCCAGAGCCTTAGAATTACGCTTTGATTTCAGGGACACACTGCTGCTGTCAGGTCCCCCTTTCATTTGTAAGGAACAAAACATCTAATTTTTTTAAGGCCGCGTCTTGACTAGGATGTGGCTGTGTTGGCACTGGGCACAGCTGAAGCCTGGGGCTTCTGGTCACACCTCTGCCTGTGTTAGTGGCTGGGCTCCTGCTCAGAGTGCTGGCACAATGGGGCAGCCGTGCCATGAATTCCCTCTGGGGCATTTGGGATGCTCATGTGGGTCCCTACCTGGAGATCTGTGGGAGCAGGAAAGTGGAATAAATGGCTTTGCTGAAAGTTTAACGCTTGGGATCGTTCTTGAAGACTAATGCAGAGCTTGTGCTGATCCAGAGCTGGGGATGTGCAGGGTCGGGAGGGAACGCAGAGGCCACAGGTGAAGGGCTGGAGCTGTTGGTGGCAGGAGAGGTGTGGGCTGGCTCAGGTGCTGCACCACTACAGCCCTTGAGATTGTGGGCTGCTCCAGAATGGCTTGTGCTCCCCGGGACTCCAGGCAGGGGCTGGGAGCAGCTTGTCCCAGGTGCAGGAGCACCTCCCGAGCACTGGCTGTGGCTGAGGGGCCTTGGTCCTGGCTGAAATGGGGGCCGCCAGCGAGGAGCCCAGTGCTGCAGGCCTCGCTGCATTTCAGCTGAGCCTTAGGAAAATCTGCCCTGCAGTTCTGTTGGAAGGGCAGGCTCAGCCCTAGAGGAGCTGCTTCCCTTCCCTGTCCTCTCTTTGTCTGCTCCAAGCTCATCCCTAGCTCGGAGCAGCGGCAGCTCCCCCAGGATCCCCCCCAGCCCTGTAGAAAAGAGTCTGTGGTCACCCTGCAGTGGGGCAGAGCAAAAGGCTGGGCCAGAGCGCAAGCAGCTGGTCAGAGGCAGGTTCTCTGCAGGGACAGACAACTCAAAAAAGAGATTTGGTTTAATTGAAGATGTTGAGTGACAGGTTCTTCAATAAATAATGGGCTACGGTGGGGACAGGAGTGACACGTCAGGGCAGGATGGTAGGAGGGCACACAGACCAGTCACAGCTCCCTTGGGATGTGCTCCAGTAGTGAAGTTGGGTTGTGTAAGGGGCAGGAGAGAAACTGGGGACACACACACATCAGTCCCAGGCAATCAGGAGAGAAGAGCTTAATTCTGGTTCAGAGAAAGCAAGTGCTGAGAAAAACCAGGGGCTTGGGCTGCTAAAGAAACTCTTAACCAAGAGATGTGTTAAGTAAAAAGTGGATAAGCAAAAATACCCCAAACTAAAACGTTGTAGCAGCTGAGGCTGGACTGGTGTCAGCAGCCCTGGGGAAGCACTGGGGCTGGGGGAGGAACTGCCTGCCCAGTGCCACTGGCATTGCTGAACTAGAGGGGAGCTAGAGACATCATATGGGATAGAAGAGATGCCCTCACTCCGAGGGCAGCCCTGGCATTTTGGGGCTTAAAGGTTTCAAAGGCTGGGCTTTCCATCAGTGCCCTGTTCTTGTCTTTGAGGCCCAGGAGGACCAGCACCTCCCAGGACAGCCTGGTGATGCTCCCAGACACCAAATGTGCCAGCCCCTGAGGCTTCCTGCTCTCCAGCCTGGCACTAGTCACAGCAGCTCATCTCCTGCATCCTTTTATTACTGAACTCCCACCCACTGGCTTAGACCCTGACAGGGCTTTCTATGGCCGTCCAGGCTGCAAGGTCATAATGTGCTTGTTGGCTCTTCTAAGGCCCAGGCTGAGCTGTGTGGCACCCCCAGGTCCTGCCCACCCCCTGCCAGCACTGGCCCATCTGGGCCCTGTGCCTGCTCCAGCATGGATCCCTCTGCTCCAGTGCCAGTTAAAAAATGAGATGGGAACAAGCAACATGGTGCTGAGCATGGAAGAGCCTTGGCCAGGGAAGGGGGATTTGCCATGGGAATATAACAGGGCCCCTGGCCTGGCTGCAGCTCTGAGGCTTCCACACAGGCTGGACATGAGCTACTCAGTCCAGCCAGAGGGTCCTGCAGCCAGGACACATTGGGCAGCCACTGAGGGACTGCCCAGCCCAGCCCAGAGGTGCCCAGACCACAGCCCAAAGCACAGCGCTGAGCAGCTGGGGATCTTCCTCAGCAAGGAAAAGCTGTTGTGGTCTGTGCACACATCCCATCCCTCAAGGTCCTGCAAAGTCCAGCCTGGTGCCAAGGAAGGGGAGAAGGGCTCTGGACCAGACTCTACACTCCCCACTCCCCTCCCCTGCTACATTCCAACTTGGACAAAGGCAGAAAGATCTATACAGTATAATACATATATATTTCACTATGAAATAGCAATTTCATTCCCTGCCTTCTACTTTATGCATCCTGAATTATACGCTGCTTCTTACATCACTCCAGAGGGCTGGTGGGGCTGGGTAGTTTCTCATGCGAGGCAGTTGCTCTCCCTGGAAGTTACCCACAGGACACACCAGCAGCGGATATGGCAGGACCTAAACATGATTCCCATTCCCCCCTTTCCTCTCACCCAGCTCCCCCCTTCCCCAGCAACAAGGGCAGACTCTGCCCTGCCAGCCGGGGCTCTCCCAGCTCATTTAAGTGGTTCCTCAGTGCAGATCCATGAACCTTCCTCAGCTGCTCTCAGCAGCTGTGGATGGAGCAGGAGCAGCAGCTGAACCCCTCGACATCCCGGGTATGGATGGGGAGGAGCAAACCAGAGGCGAGGGAAGTGGCGGGGACAGTGCAACATGCACACGGAGTGGTGAGGCCAAGGGCCCGTGGCACAGCCAGGCCCGCCCAGCCCACGTGGGGAGCCGCGGCTGCAGCCCCAGGCTGAAGTTCTACCAAAGGTCAGGCCCTGTGGAACAGGGAGTCCCATCCAGGGGCTGGGTCACTGGCCAAGAGCTGTCATCACTGGAACCAGTGCAGAGCCAGGTGTCAGGTGGAAGGAGGAACAATCCTATGGAAAGAAAAGAGGGCAGATGTTTTAGGGAAACACTTAGGGAAAATGTGCTGGAGACCCACTGTCCTGGCAATGTCAGACACATGAAATGGCACTGGCAGCAAATGGGGCTTCCAGTTACTGTGCTGGCACTCTGAGGGCTCAGGCACTGTGAGTCCTGCATGCTGCTCCAGCAGCTGGGAAAAGGAGAAGCACAGCAGGTTCCACCTGCTGTTGGGCTCTGGGCTCAAGTAAACAAGGTCAGAGTTTGATTTCCCTTCAAAAGAAACCAGCAGGAGTTCAGCTGCTGGCTGGAGCTGGAACACAGCCATGCCCAGACACCTTCCACAGCAGCAGGATGAGCTCACTCCGGGGTCTGTGTCACAGGACAGCGGCCGTGGGGCAGGGAAGGGAGCTGTCCCCAGTACCCACCTGTGCTTTCCGTGCACCCTCACTCAGTCACATCGTCCGGCTGTACTCAATGCCGCTCTTGGCAGAAATGCCAGACCAGGGCAGGAGGCTGCAGAGGAGGCTCTGGGCTTGTCTGTATATCCTCTGGGGGATGGAGCATGGGCTCAGGCTGGCTAGTGTGGAGCCAATGTGCTGTAGGTAGTCAGTGGCCACCAGTCAAGGACAGCAACACTTACACTGTAACTTAGCAAAGAACCTAAATCACTCCTGGACCCACCCCTGGCACAGTGGAAGCTGCTCAGCTCAGTCACATCTGCTCCTTGCAATCATTGCCTCCACCCCTCTCTCAAAAGCAGGTCTGCTCTGCTCTGTAAAGGATGGCAATTTGGGAATGGCAGCTCCAGCTTGGGTGGGAAATACCTCCTCTAAGCAGCTGCCAGTTCCCTTTGCATTCCACAGAAGATCCTGTGAGGATAGCAATCCATCCACCTGCCCGGGGAGGTTGGAACTGACAAGCTACATCCAGGAAGGATGATTTTCTTCTCCATGATCTGCTGACCTGAAACAAACTCCCTATGTCTGTGTGGGAGTAGCCTGCTGAGATCCAGGCCAGGCTAGGTTCACAGGGGATCCCAGGTCACAGGAAGCAAGATCAAGGGTTTCTCTGCCCTGTTCGTGGCCAAATCCTGCACCCTACAAGCCAAAGCACACAGAGCACTTTGGCCTAACACCAACACTCGCTCTCACTGGCATCCAGCTTGCTCCAACTATCCTACAATGGCTCCCTGAAGTGTTCCCAGAGGAGTCCAGGGAGCCTGGGGACACATGGGTCACTGTCAAATCCCTCTAACATCACCTTCCTTCCGGCTTCATATTAAACCTGCTTCTGAGCAGGTTTCAGTCCCCACATCCACCGACACTTTGCTGTTGTTAACCCAAAATAGGGTTTGGCCTCTGCTCAGCAGCCTGCAGGGAAAGGATATAAGATTGTCCAGGGTGGGTGCCCGCCGTTGATGTACAGGACATAGGTGAAGCCATCTTTAAGGACCCCTCGGATGGAATAGTAATAGGGGAGATAGTGGTGCTGTTTAAAGTCTCTGTTTTCATAGAAGTTTATTGCTGTGTTGTTGGTGGTGAGCACGTGCAGGTAGATGGCTTTGCAGTGGTCCTGGGCAGTGGTGGAGATGTGATCTTTCAGACTCTCAAGCAAGAGGGAACCTGTTGAAGAGAAAGCAGCAGGATCACAGTGAACAGCCCCAGCGACCCTCAGTGTGAGGGTTTGTGGGGCCCAGCTGAGCCCTCCTGCACCAGTGGCTAAGCAGGGATTGCTGCACACACCTGGAGACCCCAAATCCCACCCAGTTCTCACAGGACCAACTACATGGTTTTAATACATGGTCTCACCTATGAGCACAGCTTCAAAATCCAGAGGTTTTAAAGACACAAACCTCTGACTCAATAACCACAAGGATGAGCCAGAACACTGCCCACCCCCAATAGAGCAGCTCCTGGCTTTGGGAAAGTCAGTGACTCATTTTCAATGGTATCAGTTCCACCCCATACATTTATTTATTTTAAAGCCATTTGAAACAGCAGAGTGCCAAAAGAGGACTTCACAAGCAGGTTATTGTATTGTGTCTGCTGACCCTGAATCAAAATCTAAGAACTGGTGGGATTTTAAGATGCCTTCTAATCAGAAGAGTAGAGACACAGTCTCATCCAACCTGGATTTGCTGCATCCAGCAAGAAAAACCAGAGAAGGGTACAGAGGACACTCCAACCCCAAGAGATAAGATCTGGGGGTTCATCCACACCACCTCAACATGGCATGAAGGACCCAGCAGAACCTGCACGGGAACTTCTTCCAGCAGGTGTGGTAACACCAGGCTGAAGAATCAGCCTGACTAACACACAGGGGAGATGGCTGCTGCTGTTTCACAATCCCCAGGGCCTGCAGGACTCCCTGCAGGACCCACAGGATTCCAGAACAGAAGTCGACAGCACTGACTTCATGGTCACCTGATACTTAGTAAGAATCTGTATCAGCCAAGTCCAAAAAAACACTTGAGACATCAACAACAGAGCAGTTCAATTTTGTTATGAGATATTCCAGTCTTCTACCTCACAGAAATCCAGCTGGCCTGTGGTTTAAGAATAGCAGAGAACTAGAAACCAAACCCTTTTACAAAAATCAGAGAAAAATCAGTGCTTTAGTGCTCAGAAGCATGGCTGGAGTGAAGAGCCTTCTGCATGAAAGGCTCCAGCTTCAAACACCAGTAGAAAAACTCAAGAGAAAGGTCTCAGAAAAAGCAGCAGCAGGTTTTTTTTAGGTTGTGTTGCTACAGGTGCAAGCTCAAAGTTTTTGACAGAGCACAGCAACACGCTGTGCAGATGGAATGGATACAGGAAATACTGGCTCTGAAAGGAGAAAACACCAGCAGGACGGAACTGGGAAAAAAAAAATAGGATTTGGAAATTAAGAGGAGACTGAAAACCACCATAATTTTAGAGAAATACCTCTTTACCACCCTCTGTGAACATCATTCCACTGCTACCACTTTCTTCTTTGTACAGAAAATTCTCTCCAGTGGCATTTTAATAGAAGGTTTAAACATTGCTCTCACCAAGGACTCTGTGGTCATTTCTTTATGTATCCCATAAGTTTATACCTCTCCAAACACTCCTGGGGGAGAAGGAAGGACTTGGAGATGCTGAGTTACACCAATTTCCACTGAAGAGACTCCAGGTGTGCACCCCTGGGTCACACTGCCAAGCCTGGCCCATTCCCTTCTGCAGATCAAAGATCCACACCCTGCCTGAAATGGCACCAGAAGGGCAGCACTTGGTGATGAACACAACTGCTCTAAACAGAGAGAAAGCCTTTCTGACTCCAGGATTTCAAATGGCTGCAGGAATGCTGCACGTGGCAGCAGACACTCAGAGCTGACTTGTAGATTCGAGATCTAATCAGGCACAAGTTACACTATTTTCCAGTTCCCTTTGTGGTTTTCTCACAGTTTGTTCTATCTGTTGAAGCTGAAAGGTTAAAAGCAGCTCTGTTTTCTGCCTCAGGGATCAGACTGCTGATACCCAGAAAGAAAATAATTTCAAATCCCGCTCCTGGGGTGAAGTTCTTACACTTCCAGACAGCCTCAGCAGTAGTGTGAGTTTTTCGTGTGCTCAGCTGGCCCCTGGGAACAAGATTGACAAAGGCCTGTGCTCTCTGGAAGTATTTGCATATTGTGTTGTGCCCACACCAGTAAAAACCTCCCAGTGCACCTGCACCATCACCAGGAATGGGATGTGGGTGCATCACCTTCCCACCTGCTGGTACCAGCCAGGGGTAAGGCCTTTCCCACAGGGATACTGCAGGGAGATCATGCAGCTCCTTCAGTCACACCCACTGGCCACACCTGGCAAACAGCAGCACCAGCTGGCACTTAGCAGCATCTTACCTATTCCATGTTTTCTGAACTCCTTCACCACTCCAAGACTTAGGATGTAAGCAACTTGAGTGTCCACAGGAAAATTGGAAGCTAGGATATCTCCATCCTGAGTAGAGACAGGACAGGTTATTTAGTAGGGTACCTGGGGAGGCACAGGAGAAAGCAAGAACCCTGTACTGGAACACCTGAAAACAAGGCTAAAGCAGGAAACTTCACTGAACAGTCTTAGCTGAAGGTTTTGGAATGGAAGTTAAAATATCCAAGCATGGGGCTATTTCTATTTTCACATCATCCTTCCAGAGGCAGAACACAAACCGTGGTATTTCCTAACTACGTACATTATTTGTGGGCTTAGGGAATCCTTCTGCTTTCTTCACCAGAGGGATTCAAAGTGCCAGTTCTGGAGTCACCCAGCAGTGTTTAGATCAACCCAGCAAGTGGCCTGCAAGCTGCACCTGAGCTGTGCCAGCTGGAGATCTCTGCACTGCTGTGGAGGACAAGGCACTCCCTGCACTGCCCCTGCTTTTTTTTAGTGCTCTTCTCCCACACTGACCATCTCTTCTTTCCCTCTCTGCTGCACTGGATTGGATCTCTTGGTCTCCAAGCTCTGTTATGTCTGAAGTCCAAGCTCTCTGCAGGCAGGTTACCTGCCATGAGGGCTGAGGGCAGGGACTGTAAAGGGAGGAGTTTCTGCAGGAGGTGACCCCAGTGACTCACCCAGTACAGCTAGGGAAGCTCTTCAGTAAGAAAGGATGAGGTCTGTGCTCCCACAGCTACACCAGCCATGGCCAGGCAACAGTGAAATGCCTGCTGCACCGGCACTTTGGGATTGGCCTGCAGGATCTGATCCCTCAGCTTCCCATGGCGCCGAGCCCCAGCAGGAAGAGCCTCTGTGGGACCACACAGCCCCCCAGCCCTGCTCCACTGGCTGGAAATCAGCGTGTGCTTCATTCCTTACGTTAACTCAGGATCAAGTGTCTGAACAGGGGAGGGAAAAAACCCCGCCCCAAACAGGTCCCATCCCCATTCCCCACAGCAGAGGGTGGATTCTGCCCCACTGAAGCCCAGGGTAGTCACATACCTCCTTGTGCACCTTTGTCCTGCTCTTGATCTCTGCCACTATCATCCCCACGATGGAGCCTCTGTATGTGGCTGCGAGGGAAAAGAACTTCTTGTTGGAAGTGATATCTCGGTACCATGAGTCAGGGTATCTAGGAAGGAACAAGAAACAGCAATGTCTGGGGATGCAAAGCCCCTGGGAACAGGCATGAGATGCTCCTCAACTGGAAACAGCTGTTGCATCCCATTTGGTACCATGGGTTCTTTCACTGTGTAATGGCCCCCTGCCTTGCTAAGAGAATCATATTTTCATTTTACAGTCTTTGCCCAGAGCTTTCACATCCATCTTTAGCAAGTTATTTTTAAATGCAAGATCCATCTGCCCTCATCTAAGAGTGTAAGGATCTCATTAATTTCATACACATGTAAAAAAAAATACTGCATATTGGTAGGAAAAAAAAAAATCACACCACCAGCCTCCAGTTCTCCTCCTCCTTCTGCAGCTAAAAGGAAACTACTGTACGTTCATTTATTTCCAAGTAAGAGTTCAGCATGTCTTTCCTTTAAAAGAAATCTACAAACTCAAAATATTATGAATGCTTTTGCTGATTTGTTACATTTTATTCAATCTTAATTATAATCTGCTAGAATCCTCTATAAACCTTTTCTATGAAGTTAAAGTTAAAAATCCTTGAAGTCTACAGCTGTGGTTTCCCTGGATGCTTTAGGCCAGAAATCTGTCAGTGTACCCCAGAAAAGCTCCTCATTCCTCTGCTTGTGCAGTCACGGGCATTTACCACATGTGGGTCTGGGGAGCTGAGATCAGCTTTAAGCCAGACTATGGGAGCAACAGTGATCCAAGGGAAATACTGCTCAGTTCCCCCAGGACATTCCGAGCAGCCCCTCAGGAACAGCTCCGTGCCAGTTTGGTTCGGCTCTGAGGGTCCTTTCCCAGCACCATGCTCCAGGACACAACTTCCTTTCACAAGCACAAGGGATGCTGTCCTTTTCCCCGGAGGTGTCCTCCTTTCCCCATCTCATTCAGTCTTCCTCAAGAAGCCGATCCATCCCTTTAATTACAAAGCCCATTTTCCTGCCAAAATCCGCATACAGGAAGTTTCTGATGACTCCAGTACACTGCAGGACAGGCAGCAAAGGACCTTTAACAGCACCACCACCACAGTGCAGAGAAGATTCCCAACCTGGTGCTGTCCTGGCAACACCCCCGAGGCTGCACAGAACTGGACCAGTGCAGGTTCACACCATTTGTTCCGAGGTCCCCACCTGCCACCCCAAACCAGTCACATACTCTATTGGGAACCAATCTCCACAGAGCTGTTTCACTGTGTCTATGTCATCGTGGCAGAGCAGGCGCAGGTTCACATCCGTCAGTGCAGTCGGGGGCACCTCCTCTGTCATTCACACCTGCAAGGGAAGGAAGCACGTGAGGAATGATGGAATACAGGGTCTGATCCAACGGCACCAGGAGGGGCTTGATATGGATAAAGCTGCTTTTCTCAGAAAAGTGAGTTTTCAGGAGAGACGAAGCAAAACATGGCAACGTTAACCCGAGAAGGAACTCAAAGCTGTGTTGGCCATGGGGTAAGCCCAGCTCGCAGCTCAGCCTGACCCAGCTCTCCAGCCCCATATTCATGCACATCCCAATCCCTGGCAGCACAGTCTGGTGACTCTGCATGCGAGGAGCACGTGGCCACCAGCTCTTCCAAAAAGAGCATTAAATGAGCCAACAGTGTGCCAAGTGTACCTTATGTTGCACAGAGCTCTTCAAATGTCCATGCAGGACCAACATTTTGTTAAAACAAAACTGAACAGACAGCTTAAAAGGGAAGCACTGCTAGAGGAACGTTTAGAAAGTCCTCTTGCACAATCTTGCCATCTCCACTGAGTACATATGCAGAGGATTCCAACTCTTTAAAATGTTCATTTTGTTTAACCTATGCTGGTGAAATGAGATCTAGTTTCACTTCCCCTCATTCCTGTGTGCCACAGCTCCTCCCAGGCCAGCACAGAGCGCTCAGATACAGAAATCCCAGAACACATTTTCTCCATAGCACTGCCACAATCTGCTAAGCACAAACAGAACGCTTGCTGCAATGTCTTCAGCCTTTTTTAACAAGTACCAGAGGGAAAGAAGCAAGTGATAGCTAAAGTGGTTGTAAAAGCATTTGTAGCACTGATGGACGACTGGAGAACACGTTTTAGGCAGGACAAAGCCCCATGTGAGACAGACGAGGCGAGTGGAGACAGGAGGAGTCGGTTCCTTCATCTCTCTCGCTCCAACCCTCCCAGGTAAAAGAACCAGACCAGGATGCAAATTTAAAAAACCAGAGCCACCACCCTTAACAAAAACAAATTACTTAAAATTTTTACTTTCTTTTCCCAGTTTTAAGAGTCTCAAGTCTTGGTTTCAAAGTGCCAAGTTATAAGGGAAAAGCAGCACAGAGCAGTGTTTGTCTATGCCCTCCTGTGAAAAGGGATGCTCAGCTCTCCAGTGTTCCTGAGTTAAAGCTCAGAGCTCGAGGAGGAAAAGATCTAAACACACTGCCCACTGGACTGCATATGCCATTTGAGTGGCTTCAACACAAAAATTTTAACTGGCAAGGTTACAGTTGCCAGTTTGGGCTATTTTAAGTTGCCAAGCTTACAATTTAGCAATTAATTGCAAATTATTAGGTTATTAAACATACTTGAACAAGCTCTCAGGCACTTGATGGGATGCCTGGGGTGTCCCGTGCAGGGCCAGGAGTTGGACTCAGTGATCCCAATGGGTCCCTTCCTTCAGCATATTCTGACTCTGCCAGTTACAGGCACTCTACTGAAATGGATCACTTGTTCCTCTCCAAAGAATTCCTTTAAAAGCATCACAGCTCTTTTAGAGCCTCTTCTAGGACTGTGGCTGCATGTTTACTGAGCAGCCCACAGCATTCACAGTCAGTCCAGGTGCCAGTTTCAAAACAACTTAAGCACCTACAAAACCTGCACTGCTTGCTGCCTTTAAAACTTATTTTGCACTCCCAGAATTGGCTCAAGCCCTCAGAGGCCAGACTTGGAATCTGTACCCTGTCACAGTGATGCACACACTCCCCACCCCCAGCCTCTGGTGACCTTTTAAGAAGCCTCAGCTTCACCCCATTGGACCCTGAAGAAGGAAGGGCAAACATTTGCTGGCTGTGGCTCACCTGATCCACACCACTGGTGTGTGATGATGTGGACCCCAGCCTCCCCCCTGCCACTTGCTGAACCCTTTGCTGAGCCACTTCAGAGCTGTGACACACCACAGGATCATTTTTCTTGCAAAGTTTCAATGCTTCTGTAAGTCAACACCCCTTCTCAGCATTAATAAATCAGAGAGAAGTGAAACCACCATGCCAGAGACATGGTTTTGCTAATGAGTAGGAAAGGCAGGGCAGCCGCTGCTGGAGAGGCAGAGCTGGCACAGGACACATTCCTGTGAGGATTAGTCCGTGTGTATTTAACACCATATTCTCAAAGAGCTGGGCAAGCATTACGCATTATCCTGTAGCTGAAGCCAGCCTCAAAGAAGTAATCCATGACTGTTTTGTTGAGCAGGATAATCCCCCTCCCCTCAAATTCAGACACCCAGGGCTGGTTGTGTTTGCAGGGACTCGCTCCATCCATTATGTGACCCAATCCAGATGCTCCAGCACATTTAAAGGACATTTGGGACACCTGTCTGGCACTATGTCCTGGCACAGGGGTTTAGGAGAGCAGACCTGTGCCCCTTCCTCCCTGGCCAGATATTGCTGCTGCTGGAAGAGCTGTGGTAAGTGGCTGCTATGACCAAGAGAGAAGAAATTCCACACAAATCAATTCCCTTCATAGCCAGGTGACAGCCTCTGGGTCTTCAGGGATACCTGGAAAAACACCCAAGAGCAGGTCCTGGCTCTGGGCACAGCCTATGGCAATGCTGTTCTTAGCACAGCCAAAGTCCTGAACAAGTCTCAGCCAACACAGTGACCTGAGTACCACTTTTAGAGTCAGCTTAAGAGGACAAAATACAAGTTTGAAAGCACAAAAAAAAAACCAACAACCTAGTATCAGTGTAAAACAAAACCCCAGGACTCGATGGAAGTTCAAAGGGCCTTTAGGATTTAGAGGTAGCAACGCTGACAACACAAATTCTGACCTTTGAGACCAAATGGTGGCTCCTGTGAAGCCAAACGCAGGCTCCAGGGACGTGTGGTTAACCCAAGGGTGTCCATGGCCACTTTGGAAAAGCCGAAGTGAAGTTACCTTATTTCTTTTAATATCTTTTTCTCAGGTGTCAGCCTTTGGTTCACATGATGGCCACAGTCTGGGAGGTGACATGGCCAACACCACCCACTGTCTCCCCCCACAAGGGGCACAGTGACCTCACCCTTCTGTCAAAACAGGAAGTACTTGCTCAGGAGGATTAGAAAATGAGCTAAGATTTCATCTTTTATTTAACATTTCATGCTTATGAAGGGATAGTGCAGATGAACATTTGAAAAAGCTCCGAGGACACCCTTTTACAAAATACTGCAGTCAGGAGCAAGTAGAACTAGAAACTGAGCATTTAATTCCCTTCCTTACCTAAAACCTGCAGATATTAATGCATAACAAATTCATTTCAAAAATACAGGAAAGCATAAAGGTTTTAAGCATTTTTATTAGTTTTCCGCCTTGCCCTATTGAAACAAATCTAGCAAAATGTTTTGGCCACAAGTATATTGGGTAGCTCAGAGGAACCTGTCAAATTCTTATGACAAATATTTAGCAGTAATGGAAATTGGATGAAAAGAAATAGTAAAAGCATTACTAAATAAGCCAACTTGACATAAATTTTAAATTAAAGTACATAGTAAGGCCTGAACTTACTATTTTAAAATAATGTTATAAATCTTTGGCATCAATAAGGTCTAGTTATAATGAGCTAAAGAAGAGTATTTCACAGTTTTGTCTAAAAGGCAGTAGAGCCTTTGGCTCCAGCATTAGCCCAAGCCATGGCTGGGCCTCCAGGAATTATCCCTGCTCACTCAGCACAATGGAGCCAAGTACAGGCACTGACATTTTCACCACCAGCACTTCCAGGTTCCATTGAGAAAGAGCAGTTCTTGTTTAGAGCCAGGCGCAGGAACAGTTTATTTACATGAACCAGATGCTTCACAGCTAAGAAACCTCAGCTCAAGCTTTTCTCAAGAGCAAGAAGTTTTCATTCCCTCCTAGAGCTCTTGTATTTTTTAAAAAGTCATCAAATCTATGTATTATCACATTTCTAGAGACACAGGCAGCCACGCAGAACCAGCACTCTTAATGCAGCAGGGTGTTCAAATGCAGGATAAAAAGCCTGATGCTTTGGCAGGCAGCTGCTTAAACATGTTTGAAAATACCTTGAGCACTTCCATACCTACAAAAACCTGGCCAAGTGGTTCTACAAGTTGAGATTTCCCTTGTTTAGCACTGTTACACATGTTTTAACAATGTTTCTGCCCTGTGCATCCTGCAAAAATGAGTTGGATTTCACCACCAGTGAACAAGATGCCAGTTTCATTAATTTTTATTTTTACTTCAGCTTCCAAGCAGATAAACTCCTTAAATTCCCAAATAAAAATTTTATCACCTAGCAACAAATATCACTGAATTTCCTGGCTGAATAAAAGCCAGGTAATCTAAGACTAAAGTCAAATGAATAGTAACTAGGATTGTTTACAGCTGTAACTCCCAGTAAGGGATGTATTTGCTTTAAATTTAGTGTTCACACAAAAGCCAATGTGAAGGAATCTTCTTCACTTGCAGAAACAAAGCTGGATTGAAGTTCATCAATACATTTTACTTTACTTACAAGCTAATTGAAATCAATTCATCCTGAACAGAAAGCAGCAGAGCTGCAGGGAAGAATAAAGAAAAGCCCTGGCAGGCTGTGGGTGTTTATAAATCGATCCCATAATTCAGGCAGCATTGTCCCTTCAGGCACATACAGCCAGCCCGGTGTCCCAGCACCTCCAGCATTAAACAGTGCAGATCCTCACAGGCTTGGGATGAAGATTTTCACCTTCAGGAATTCAAAGCATTCACTTTGTGCACACTCCTGCTGGATTAATAAGGATTATCTGCTGTTATTCCACAGAAGGAAAAGATTAAGTTCCTGCAGACAACCCCTAAGGACACACCACGAAGGGGCTGTTCCAGAGGAACAGCAGTGACACCGAACAACCCCCTGGGCATGGGGAGCACCCAGGCTGGCCCTGTTCTGTGAGCTCCTGCCCAGCACTGCCGGACATGTCACAGTAGCTCTATTTCACTTTGCAGACACTTCCTGGAAGATCTGCATGCATGGACAGAGATGGATTTCCTTGTGCCTGGTACCCTCACACCAGAGGTGCTGCTCCAGTGTCACCACCAAATCCTTGTTTTCGACTCCAGTGCGGACAGTCCTCAGACCCCAGTATGACAAGGTTTCCAGGAAAAAAAATTAATAACATTTGGCATCCTCTCTCACTTGAAAATAAATAGGATCAAACAAAGCCCAGACAGAATCTTAAAGCTAACAAAATGCAGGATTTTAGCTGTGACTGAGCACCACAGCACCCAAAACAGCCATGAACTGTGCTATTATCCTCCAGAACACGAATTTTCACAGCTATAAGTCTCTCTACCTTGTGCCATCTGGCACTGGGGATTTGATTTACATTAAACCATTCAGTCTGAACCAGTCTAATTCCACAAAGCAGTAAAGATTTCCCTGCTGCATTTCATTTTCAGCTTGCTGTGTTTTTAGGTTACTGGTCTCGCAGGGAATGTTCCACACAGACACCTCTTGTCACCAAGCTCCTTTCATTTAATACAATGAAAATGCAACTGGATTTGAAAACATCATCAATTCATTACTAAGAGTCTCAAAGAGGCACTTCCAGGACTTACAGCAACGTTATCCAAGAAACAGGAACCAAATTTTTAAAGATATTTAAATACTTGGCTTGACAGCTTCTCGGTACTACTTTAAGTATGGTCATAGAATAAAAAAACTTAAGTTGGAAAGACCTTTTGTGGTTGAGCCCAAGTTAGATCAAGTTGCTTAGGCCCACATAATGTCAGTGAGGAGCAAATCTCTTCACCCTGTCTGGAATCATACTAGTTCCTTTGGATCTAAAGGCACAACTGGAAGCTGGGGCACCAAATGTGCTCCCTGCACCAACACCCCTGGCTCTGCCATGCAATGCAAGCACACCTCGACAGGCCATTTGTTACACTCTGTTTATCGCATTAAATGCTCCTGCTCCTTCGAGGAATGCCACACAGGTTCATTTGGGACAGGCAGCACACAAATCCCAGAAGGTACAGCTCCCCTCATTCCCACCTTGTAATGCAAACTGACAGAGCCTGGAGCTCATGGTCACAAGCTGAACGGTGATTGTTTCACTTCCATCCCTGTACACTCATCACATCCCACAGGAGTGCTGCCCAAAACTGCCAGCACTTAATTCCCTACATTAGCAGAAGCTTGGAATGAGTGAGATTCTTAATGAGAAATCTAGGACAAAATGACTGATTTTGTGCCTTGGCCTGAAAAAAATGCAACAACGTGGGTGGAAGCAGGCTCTGATTATGTGACTTTACAACAGCGCAGAACACCTTTTGATCCATGTTTTTCTGCCATTTCTACCAGAATTGAGAGCACTGAGCCTCAGAGCCCCTCGCAGACCCCAGGTCACTCAGGGGCGTGCACTAGCTCAAGACTTGGAGCTTCTCATTATTTAAATTCCTTCAACAGCAGCTTCTTTCTGTGCAGAAAGCTGCCCACCTGCCCTGGCACAGCTCCCCAGGCTGTCACATGTGGAACACACGAGGTTAATCTGCCACGTGGATCCCATCTGCCCCCAAAGCACATCCCAAGCACTAATGGGATTCTCTTGGGGAATCTCTGGAGAAAGGAGTTTGTCAGTGCCTGGACTTTCTTCTCCAGTAAATCCACCCAGGACAGTGTGCTTGAGTAGCACACCACAGTGGAGGAGGGCAAAACCCAGTAAGCTCAGGGAAGAATGTGTTGTAAAGAAAGCTGAATTCATCTCAGCCCCAGGAAGGCTGGAGGGTAACCTTGGGCTGAGATAAGACACCTGCATCGGTGAATTGTCAGGTGCCCTGAGACATTTAATAAAGAATCTCATCTTCCTCATAGAGCCAGACCAATGTGGAGGAAACATACACACAGCTGAGCCCAAAGTATAAAAACTGGACAATTAAAAAAGTAAATTTTGAAGGAAGCGAAGCCGGCTTCAGTCTGTGTACTGCTTCCTGAGCTACCTGACAGTGAGCAGAGAGCAGGAACAGACACCACATCTGGATTTGGATTCAATCATACACTGCCATCACTGTGTTACGCTTCTGCTGTGATTTCAGCATGTTGCTGTATCACTCTGCTAAATCAGACTCCCACCAAACCCCAAACAAGTACTGGAATACAGCAAACAAGTCAATTGGATATTACACCCTCCTTGTGTGGAACAGCTACAAGAGCTTGGCCAGAGCACATTGAACTCTGACAGCCAGGAAGGCAGCACTGTCACACACACAACCTGCAAAAACCATCCTGGCATGCAGCCCTCCTCCTAAAGGCTCACCGCAGATGGCTCAGACTACTTTTCCTCAGCTCTGAAGTTCTGAAAACACTGTTCTAAGAACACACTTGTGCCTTGTCTCCAGCTCCACACTATTTTCCACTCGCCCTCATCGAGGGGTGCACACCACAGCACTGAAAGCCTCCAAGCCAAACACACAAAATCACTGCCATTAACACTTCGGCCTCCTGCCATGAAGCATCAGGATTTGAAACAGTCTCCAAAAGGATATTAAGAAGTGAAAAGGCAAAATGTAGTTCTACCTGTGTAGCAAGCAGTGGTTATTTATTAGAAATAAAAAACACTTACAGTTAGTGAAAATCCTTTTATACTCATATCCCTGACCTTCTGCGCACTTGGAGTTGGACTCGTCAGACTCCCAGCAGCAGAAACCTTGATGTTTTGCATGTGGGTCACTTTCTGAGCTGATTTTTCACCTTACAGCTCTGGAAACATTACTGGAGCTGTGGAGTTCACAGGAGCTGGTCTCCAAATAAAGTGTCTCTAAAGCACACTGCAACAAGGCATGGCTTCCTGCTGCCCCAGATACAGCAATTCCTCCGGGGAATGGCAAACAAGAATCTCTAAGAGGGTTTTGCTGCTAAATCTTTTCTTGTTAAGGCGAGGAAGGGAAAATCTGCTTTGTGACAGTGGCACTGTGGGGAGTTCAAACCCAAGAGTCACAAAAGAGGCACATTGGCAACAGGCTCCTCACTGGAGGGGAGATTTAATACACAGCCAGTTTCCAATAGGCAGCTCTTCCTCCAGAAAACAACAAAAAAACCCCCAAACAATCTGTCATACCTGCAGGCCCGCTGCCCTTTCTGAATGAGAATAAACAGCCACACAGAAAATGTGTGTAGTGACTGAAAAAACAGCCACAAATTCAGCCTACAAACCCCTGGAGAAGGGAATTTGAGGCTGCCTCCATTTCCTACACACTGTCCTCATTATGGAGCAGCACTGACAAAACCCAACCTCTCCAACTACACCCTCATAGGAGATACCAACACAGTTTTCCAGAGGTTACTGCAAACAAGGTGCTTTAAAATAAAATAATTTTGAAAAAGCTTGAAAAGAACATTCCTTTCTCAGCTGTCAGAAAAGCGCCCCAAACTTAACACCTCTCCAAGATCCTGACTTTAAAATTTGAGCCAAAACGGCTCCTTTTCCTTTCCTTTTTCAGCAGTTTTCCAAGCATGAGACACTCAGGTTCAACTCAAAAACTCCGATGCTGCTGTTTTAAACTAGTAACATTTAAAATGGATTCTGGCATAGGTGTCTGCTCTGACAGCCACAGTAATAAGTTGAGAAGCAGAAATTAAAAACTTCATTAGCAGCTAATATTGAAAAACTGAGCAGCTCCTACGTCTCTGCAGGGAAGAAAGTGGGTGGGGGGACGCAGAGCACGACATGAAGCTCTAAGTCTCTTTGCAACACCCTGCACTGCAGCTGCCAGACATGCTGTGACTGATTCAAAAACCAGGAAGGTAGGAGCGATCCCACTCTGAGAATGATTTTGGATAGCACTTGGCTTCCAAGTTTGTAGACAAGGTGCTCAGCTAAGGCAGATCTTTTTCTGCTGTTACTCTGAACAGCTGAAGCCCAATTGGTTCTTTAAAAGCATCTGAACACGTCACTGAAGGGAATCCCTGTCCATGACCCAGGGCTGCCTCCAGGCCAGCAGCCTGTGATGAGCAGGAAGGCAGAGTTTCGAGGATTTCTGAATCAGCTCTGCCAGGAAGTCTCTGAGTTTGCACCTGTAATTCCTCAGGTATTTACAATACTGCTGTCACCCAGAGTCAACCACAGTTTCACCTGCTCACTCTATAAATTACACTGGGAGTGGCTGGGGTGGGGACCAGAGAGGCAGAAAATAGGCAGGAAATGAGAGAATGGCTTTTGGGGTGACAGGACCAGCTCCCATCAGCTGACAGGCTCTGAGCCCAGCACTGACTCACTGACTGCCAGACCATACTGGCCCAACCCCTGTATTCATAACACCCCCCAAAAAACCCTCCACCAAGAAAAACCCCCACCCCCATATGCAAATAAAGATCATCTTTACTGGGAAAGAACTAACACCAGACAGGAGAGAAGCACCAGACTTTGTTAATATAAATAAATGCACATGCTCTATTAAAGGCTCCTTGACTAAAGACCATTTTCTGAATTCCACTGGCAGTTCCCACAATGTTTCATTTCATCCAAGTCCAGTCTGGATACCAAAAGTCAGGGTGATTGACACTAGTTTAGGAACAGAAGTGAAAATTAAGAATGCCATAGGTTTTAGGAGGCATTCACAGGACAGCCGCTTCCCAACTAGTCAGACATGAGAAGTCAATTTGCCTTAAACACATCAAACAGCCTACTGAGAGAAACAGCAGCAACTTCAAAGAGCAAAACATTGTCTCAGCACCACTACTGAATGTTTCTTTCTTTGCCACCAGGTATGGAAACACTAATTAGAACAGTTTACAAGATAGAACTACTTTTTAACCTGCAAGAGAAAACCTTCTCCTTTAAAAGTCCCTGTCACTGCTTCTGAGGGGGGTGAGGCTGCTCAGGCTTATCTAGTAAATGAGTTTACAGATTAATTATAACACATTGAGACAGAGCCAGCAGTTGGGGCTTTTGGGGTTTTTTTTGGTTTGTTTTTTTTTCCACCTCACTTGTGAGACACCTTCTGGGGTTTATTCATACAGACAAGCGGTTTATCTGAAAACACACCATGCACTAGTGCTCCCAAAATGCTCCCGCAAGGGTTCTCCATAAAGACTTCTGAGGATGCTAACCTGGACTAAGGAGAGTCTGTGGCAGATTAAAAGAAATTAATTACAGGGATTAATTAGACTAAAATCATCTAGGATGAATCCATAGTGAAAAGAGAGTCCATTCAGCAGGTTCATAACAACTAGATGGAAGAAGAGAGGAACAGACATGCAACGAAACTGGCCAATGATCCTTTAGGATAGGTGACAGATTTCCAGGATGGTAAAATCTAAAACTATTGGTAGTTGCAGAAAGCTTCCACAATGCCAAAAGGCAGGTAAGTCTGTGAGATGGTAGACAAAAAAAGGATTGCAGCTTGAAGGGAGTGCAAACATCTCCAATTTGTGTTGGCCACTGCAAGGGGGAAAACATCCACGCTCACAGTGAGATCCTTGAGAACGTTTGTTGCTCAGCAGCAAAGGAGCACGCGGGGAATTATCAGAACAAACAGAGAGGGAAAATGACCCATCTAAAAAGAGTCTGGTCTGAGGTAAGTACGTATATTTAATGCCTCTGTGTGTCTGAATAAAACACCAGAGGGGAAGGAAGAGTGGCCAAAATTCAGGAGCTCAGCAAGATCACCCAAAACGGGCTGGGAGCTGCTGTAGCATGACAAAATCAGGATAAGCCAACAGGTACAGTGCAGGCCGAGTTCAAACTCAATACAGTGAACGTAATTAAACATTTAGACAGCCTGCAGTGGGATACGATAATAATACGATAATTCACTCCAATCAAGAGTGAATTATCCAACACACGTTTTAGCTCCTGGCTGGACACAGCAATGCCGATGGCCTCAACACACATTCCGCAGAAACAGCCAGCCGTCAGCAAACAAACCCAAACAAACCCAAGCGACTCCTGGATCCAGCCATACGTGACATATTCCCGGCTTTTCCGTGGGAAATTCGGCCGCGAAGGAAGAGGAAATGGAGAAGGGCACAGGCGATGACAATGTCACCGAACTCTCCGGTTATCGGGAAGGACAGGAGCACATCCCGAGGGCCCTGGACCCGCTGCGACCTACGAGTGGGGGGGGCCGGGGTTGCCATGGCGACCGCGCCGGGTCTGGGCCCGTCCCGGGAGCAATCGTCAAGAACACACCGGCCCCTCACCCACCACGGAGACCCCCTAAACTCTTCCCCGCTCACCTGGGAGGGGCGGCGGACGCGCCCTCAGCACATCCCGGGAGGCGGAAGCGGACGAAGGAGCGCTGGACACGGACACCGGCGGCACTTCCTCAACCGGGGCACCGCGCAGTAACGCGCCTCCCCATTGGCTGACAGAGGGGCACGTGGCCAGCGAGCGCCGCGCATGCGCACGGGGGAGCGCCGGTCCCCTGAGGCTACGCGGGCGGCGCCGAGCCGGGAACGCGGTCGGTAATAAAGGGATGGGGAATAAAAGGGGCGTCCTTGAGCGCAGGCGCTTGGAAAATAGGAGGTGGGGCTGGTCACACCCCTGGTCACACCCCTGGTCACCTGGCCGGAAGTTTCCCTCAGTCCTTCAAAGGAAAAGGAAGCAGGAGAACTGTCACAGTGCAAGGACTTGATGACACTAATGGTTCTAATCCTGAAATTAGAAGTCCTTAAGGGTTTTTCCTTGTTGTTGAAGCTCTACAAAGTGAGATGAGACAGGATATTTCAGTTGGAAAGTACCTACAACCAATGCCTAGTCCAACTGCCCGACCAAAAGTTAAAGATACTATTTTTATTATGGGTTCAACTAGATGAACTGGAGGTTGGACTAGGTAATCTCTAGAGGTCCCTTCCAACCCTAACTACTCCATGATTATTATTAACCTTCCACTTCCACAGTTTCCCTTCCAGCTGTTACATTCAAATCGGATTTTCCCACCTTCCAGTTAATTTACCCTTTTTTTGTGCACCCAGTGTAGAACCACAGGTGCTGCATCTCCCCACACGAGGACAGCAGCAGCAGCAGAGGTCTTTGTCACCATCTCTGATGTGCAGAAAGAACCTCTTTTTTCCTGTTTTTTTGTCCTGCAGAGGGGGCTCAAGAGAAGCACAGCAAGACAGTAAAGGGGCTGGACACCAGCTTTGGCTGCCGTGCTAAGAGCAGCAAGCTCTGCTGCCCTTCCCAGAGTGATTCCATGCACTCCCATGCTGCACTCAGAGCTGGCCAGCACAGCACTGCCAGCCTTTGGCCAGTTTTCCAGCCAGCATTAACAAAACACCCCAGATATCACCCCAAATTTTCAAGAAGCACGGACTGAGGTGTGTAAAGGGCATTTCCCCAGCAGGGAGGTCGATGGGTCACTGCAGCCACAGAAGAGTTTTGTCCCCACCCCAGCACAGGCCCGACAAGTTGGACCTTCTAATCACTGGAAAGAGAAGAATCCAATTGTTTGAAATTGTTCTAATTCTTCTAATTGTTTGAAAAGGAAAGTGGCAGATTTGTTTTATGCGTCTTAAATTGTTTCCTTTAATAGGAAGTGCTGTTTTACTCTACCTTGTGCTTCCGAAACAAACGTTTGTCTTCCAAAAATATACAGTGTACACATACTCTGTAGCTATAGATACAAACATTTACAAAGAAACAAGCTGGCTGGAGTGGAATAGCTTGGAAAAAATCACACAAGGCCTTCCCTTCTGGCCCTCCCAGAGCCAGAGCAGCCGGGCTTTGTGCTGTAAACAGCTCCAGGCTGCTGCAAAACACATGATTGAGGAATATCATACCCTTGGAGCAAATAAATTTCCACACGCTGCAGAGGTTTAGAGTTGCTGTTGCCTATTCCCATCCCCTCCTTTTGTCCCTACGATCTGCCTTGGTATCTGCATCCCCCATCCAAACGCACCGCAGCCCCCACAGCCAATCCCTGGTGCGGGCAGAGCTCAGCTTTGCTCCAAAGAGGAAAATGTGGTTCTCAGGCGTTTGGTTTTTGTCTGTGAGGCTTCCTCAGACTCAGGGAAGCTGGGACATGCTGCAGGCTAGCGGATAGGCCGGTATGGGAATGTCATTCCTGGGATGAAGGTCTGCACGGGGTGAGCCGGGAGCGCGGGGTGTGCTGGCAGCGCCGGGTGCGCAGCGTGCGCGGGGTATCCCAGGGGAGGGGTGTGGATGTGGGGGTAAAATCCTGGTGGCAGAGCCCCGTGGGTTGGTTGCTGTACTGGACCTGAAATCACCAGCTGGAGCAGGCTGTGGAAAGAAATTCAGATGGGAGGGAGGATTATTAGAGGAGTTTTTGTCATAGCTCTAAGGACAATTCACATCCAACTCACAGCACTGCTAAGAGCCAAGAGAACACTGACACAATTATGTTCTTTACAGCTTCCAGAAGACTTTTTTCCCCTTCCCCCCCTTTTTTTAAAGCTCTGCTCTTTGCAAAAAGGCAAGAAGCAATTGACGTTAGAGTCAGGTAAAACCAGTGGGGAATTAGGGATGGGACAATTTAGGGGCAGGTTCCTTACTGGAATTTCATTTCCCTTTCCTGTGCATTTGTTCTAACACAGGCTGGGGAAGATCACCTACAGGTGGGAGCACTGAAACCCCTTTCTGTCAGGAATCCAGGGAAGAAGTAGCCAGCACTGTGTCACCTTCATCCTTGATGCTAAAGTGCATGTGAATATAGGCCAAATTGCACAAAGACAAATTTTTAGAGGAGATTTTGTCTCAGCAGCCCTCGAGTGTCTTGAAACATGCATCAAAGCCAACACAGCTGCAAAAGGTCTCTTACTTGTTATGTGGTAGCCTGGAGCACACAGTCCTCAAGTCATCTGAAAGAGGACAGAAGATTAACAATAAGAACAAAGCAGAAATTAGAGTGGTTTTCCTCTCTGCTGTCCTTTTTAGAAGGTGAAATTACTGAAAGATCAGTAATTTTACTGAATAATTGCTGATTACTGAATAATCAGTAATCTGTCATCATCATCAGTCAGCAACAGATCCAGAACTCCTCTCTCAGGCCCAAAACCTCCAGAGGGGAGAAAATATTTCTCCATTTTACTAACTTTCCCCACCAGACCCTTTACTGCATGTTTGACATTTAAGACAGATAAGACTTAGGATGGATTTTGCAATACCAATACACCAACAAGAAGTAACTGAGACACAGGAAGCACAAGGCGTTGACTCTGCCCACTGAATGTGGCACTTTATGATGGGAAAGGCATCAGGTCAAAGCAACACGAAGGTTACCCAGTGCCTGTTTTGTACTGGTTTGGGGTTTTTTAACCACTGCTACTGTAAAGAATGGGTTGTTGTTTTTTTTTTTTTCTTCTGGAATCGATCAACTAGAAATTACACCTTTTTACCATCTCCAAACTTCTGCTAAAGCAGAATAGCTAGAACCAAGGAATTTAACAACATATCCTGTTGATAAAGTGTTTTCAGGAATAGCTTGAGAACAAACTCCTGCCTTTCTGGATAAACACAATCCCAAAACAACGAAATATCTAGTATTTCAGCAGCCCCTTACACTGAATTACCTTCCACAGTAAGAGCAAGTGCTCAGAATGTACCAGCTAAGAACAAACCAGCCTGAAATCAGCCCTCAGATCAAAACCCTCCAATTTCTGCTTGTTCTTATAACACTCAGAGCTACTTTATAGAAGATTAGGAAGAAGAACATAGAAATTTGACTAACAGCACTGGTTCAGCCAGGACAAAAGCATCAGATCCCTGCTTAGGCAGAGGCTACTCTGCAGTTGGTGTCTGCACTAAATGTCCCAGCTGTTGGAGAGCTTCAAGCCCTCTGGTCTAACCTGAAATTGCCTGTTTTCAAGAGAATACAACTAGAGTCTGTGTGGCTGACCCTGCCCCGTGTTGGGCCACTTCCTTTTGATATCTCTGCATGTCTTTTGGAAAGAACTGGCTTTGGAGACAGGAAAGCCAGACAAAAGCCACATTAGCAGCCCTTTTTACTGAGTTTAACTGAATTTGGACACACTGTAATGGGGTCTCATTACAAGCAAGCTGAAGTCCCAGAGGTTTCAGATGAAGAGGTCTTACTTGCTTTTCAAATTCTTTGTCTAGCACACCCACCCAGGTGTTTATGTGCTTCATGGACTCTCCTCCAGCAGGCAAACTCAGAGAACTTAATCTGAAGCAAAATCAAACAGTGCTTTTTAAATAGCTACAGGCAGTTCTGAGGGGAATAAGTTGTCCCCATGCCAGGCACCCAGATACAACCCCCTGGTGTGCAGTGCAGGGCTGTGGATCAGTCTCCAGCTCTCCAAAGCAATGCCTGACTCATCCACAGCAGTGATATCTCTCCTTTCTTACTCTCCATCCAGCTATTTTTCCTGAGCTATTTAGTGCATTATCACTTTCTAAGAGAGGCAAACTACTAACTGTGCTGTGAACACCTTCACCTTTACTCCCCTCCCCAAAACTGCCTTTTACAACTTCTGCAGCCCGGAGGAGAAGAATCCTGTGCCAGGTGTCTGCCAGCCCCAGGGACAACTCACCTCTGGTGCACAGGAGTGCTCCTGATGCCATGGCCACTTGCAAAGCCTGAGCCAGCCTGTCCAGAGCCAGTTCAATCTCTTTGGATGCATTGAGAGGATTGAGTTCATCAGACAGTCTGTTAATGTCCTCCACCAGAGGAACCACGTGGTCAAAGGGCACCAGCCCCAGGCGCCCATAAAGGTTTTTCTCTGTTAAATGCCCCTGGAGCATCATAAGAACCTGCAGGACACTCAGATGCAGCTTGGAATACAGCTGGTGGCAATCCCTGTCTTCTCCTGAAGTCGAGTCCTTGGCAATTTTGTTGGGAGTGTGTCCATTGGAGAGAGAGGCTTTCTTCTTCCTTTTGTAGGCCAAGGGAGCCTTCACGCACCAGCGGATCAGTCCAGTCAGCGGGGTGAGCTCCAAAAACCCTATTGGCAGGTTGGCTGCAATGGGAGTGTTCAGAAAGGTGATGAGGATCAAGCGAGGGTCTTCAAAGATCCAGGAGACGATCAGCTCGAGCAGGTCCGAGGGAGGGATGAGGTCATCTGGAGACAGGAAAGTTATTGTTGGGTAAGCTGAGCCTTGCACTGAAGCACAGGACTTTAATTTAGGCTCTAATTAGTCTCTCACACACACCTGTCCTACCCTGTCACAATTATGATTTCAGAAACTCCCCAATTCTGCTGTTTTTCTCAAGACACCAAAGGTAGTTTGTTCCAGGGAAGACACAACCATGTTCCCATCTACTTCATCTTCCCCACCTATCTGAAAGACAGCACCAGACACTGATATTTATCCCCTTTCCCAGCAAAGCTGCTTCTGTCATTTTCTTCTCTGCCACCCATCATCTGCTCATTTTTTCCCTAATTTCAGTCTCCATTTATCCCTTGCCACAGGAAGTACAATGGGCAAGGGAAATAGGAAAAACTTGGGTGAAGAGAAGGAAGTGCCAATAATTTAACTCATTCCTTTTAATACTTACTTACCTAAACAAACACAAAGCATGTCTTGTGGAAAAACACAATGCAACCACACAATCACATGACATGTAAAGGATTATAAAATTATGTAAAGCTTCAGGTGAGAAGTGAAAGATGGTCATGAACTTGACTACAGACAAGAGAAGCCCTGACACATCATACTGTCACAGGGGGAATGCTGGATTGGAAGAGCAAGCTTCCTTTTCTTGTGTCACCAAAAACATCTCAAATAAACTAAGGAATTAAAAAATTACTTCCTGTGACTCAAATTATTTCCTTTCTGACATGTCTTCTGACATCATGATGGGATATAAAATATGCTCTGAGCTCTACCAAATGTTTTATAAAAACAAAAAAAAGGCTAAGCCTGAACCTCTCTCTCACTCTCAGTAATGCCAAGCTGTTTATCTGGAGAAGAGTGTGCAAAGCACTTCCTTTATCAATAATAGCACTTGCTTTTCTGGATTATACGTGGTGTAGGTATTTAGTGCATGGTTGTTCTCTGGTCTACCATGAGCTCTCTGTCGCTGAGTAAAGCTAAATCAATCTTATTTTAGACACCTACAAGTGTCTGAGCAACAACCTGAGACAGGTTGTACCACTGGCTGGTAACACATACAGTTAAAGAGTGCATTGGAGATGTGTTGTTGATTGCATTTCTCATCACTGCTCCATAGAAATCCTTCTCCAGCTTGCAAACATTCAGAACTTGTGTTTCTCCCCTTTTTGGAAGGGATCAGACTGACAGGCAGCCCTGAGTCTCTCTCAGGGCTGACCGAGCCCAGACAGATCAACTTGCACTCCCAGAACTGCTCAGTCAATAAGGTCCCCATGTCCTTTGCCCGAAGACAACGCCTTTTGTGTCAGATGTTCCTGGCTGCTTCTCCAGCAAAGACGCTCTCTTGTTTCCCAGAAAGGCTATGGATTCCAAATCCCTAGAAGTGTTCAAGCCCAGGTTGGACAGGGCTTGGAGCAACCTGGTCTAGTGGAAAGTGTCCCTGCCCATGGCAGGGGGTGGAACAAGGTGGGCTTTAAGGTCCATTCCCACCCAAACCACACTGGAATTCTAAGCCACAGAGTGGTTATTTTTATTCTCACCCCAGTGCCAGATGAGGCAACAGCCACACCCCTGAGCTGCTTCTGGCAATAATTACATGGTAACACCTCTTTAGGATTTAAGAAGTTAAATCTCTTGCAACAGTTAATTCGCGTGGCATTATGCTGCACCTCTTACTTGGAAAGACACAGCTGGGAAACACTTACCTGAAGAGAGGTCGTAGAGAGCTGTGACTGATGTAATGAACTGGCAGCAGAAGCGAGGGCTGGCAGTGAAGATCTGCTTCAGGGTCTGGATGGAGCCTGGCACCAGGTTGCAGTAGTCATCGACCAGGGCTCGGGCCAGCCTCACACAGAACACGGCCGGGGTCCGCTGCAGGGACAGCACACAGGGGACACCAGATTAGCCACAGGCTGCTTCAACAGCTGTGTCCCCACCTTCCCCACATGGCACTGTGCTTGTTCTCTCTCAGCACATCAGACACACACACATAGAGAAATAAAATCACAGTAATGCAATATTAAAATAGATGGTGATATTTTGAGTTTACGGTATCTGTGGTTTAAAATTGAAACCTTTTAGATCAATATTTTGACTTTGAGATTTTTTATTACTACTTCAGCAATATTTTTTCCCTGTGAGGGTGGTGAGGCCCTGGCACAAGTTGCCCAGAGAAGCTGTGGCTTCTCCAATCTTGCCTGAAATTGTTCAGGGCCAGACTGGACAGGGGTTGGTGCAACCTGGGATAGTGGAAGGTGTCCCTGCCCATGGCAGGGCGTGGAAGGGGATGAGCTTTAAAGTCCTGCCCATCACAAAACATTCTGTGATTCCATGATTCTGGCATAGGTCTGTAGTTCAACTGCTTCAGTCCCAGAGCAACTAGTTTGGTTGCCATGCCTGATATTTTTAATGTGGAAAATATTCTGTGGAATCCTCATGTCACTTAAAAGCTGCCATCTGAAAAAAAAATACACCTTCTCCTGCTATCCAGGTTATATCCCATCCTGCCCTCCCAAAGGCTCACCACGTGGGAGAAAATGGACCCCAAGGAAACAGTGCTGGTCTGCCTCCTCCCACCCTTCCCTCCCAGCACAGCCTTCCTGCTCATGCCCTTCTGCCAGCTAGGTGACTTCAGCACATCCCACAAGGGCAGCAGCAACAAAGGTGCACTTCCCAAAGCCCACAGTGGGGAATTTCAATGGGAAAGGAAAGACAGACGAGATCCCCAACCTACTGCATTCATAGAAGACAGACACAGGTATTTTGTCCCCAAATTTCAAGAGAGGGGTTTGCCTCTTCTACGCACAAACCTGCACATCAGGAAGAGTTTATTTCCCAAACTCTAGAGCCAGCTTCTTCAGGCAATGTGACCATGAACTGCCAAGGTTTGTTCCCTGTGTTGGTAAAACCCTCTACTGAGCCCTTTCAATATGCAAGGTTTGGGGGGCATTATTAAAACTTTCACTGACAGTAAAACAACCACCCAAACATTTTTTTTTCTTCCATTGCAGCATATGAACGGATTGGCAAAGCTCTCCCTGATGCCAGAGCACAGGAACGGACATGAGCACAGACATGGGGGCAGCTGCTCTACCAGCTGAAACTGCCAGGGAGGAGCAGCTGCCTGTGACCAGCTGTGCCCCAATTCACTGTGCCCACCCTGGAGCACTCCCTGACGCCTTCCCCAAGCCATCCCTGCCTGCACAGGCGCTGTACCTGCAGCCAGAAGGCAGCACACTCCAGCACAGGAACCCTGCAGACAGCCACTGCCATGGAAACCAGCTTCCCCAGCAAAGCCATCCTGCTGTCATCTGCTTTGTTCCCTTGGGGGCTGAAGAGAGATGAAAAAATGACCTGCCGGACTGAATCCTTGGTCTGCTCTTGGAAATAATTGCACATGATCTCAAGGAGCTGAAGTTCCTGAAGTGGGTTCAGTTTCTGAAAGAAAGCAAAAGCAAAGCTGTAAAGTACACTGAGTCTTTTGAAGAACCAAGAACCAAGTGAAAGGACAGGAACAGTAAAGGCTGAGAGCTTCCCTTCGGGGTGAGGGACTCAATCTTTATGCGCAGCACACACATTCCAGTTTCCTGAACCACCACTGCACTTAGCTGGTGACACTGAAAAGCTCCAGGTTTCATTTGAACACCTAGATATCCAAAGCTGGTGCTTGCTGTACCTCCAAGTGCTGCCCACCAGCTGAGAGATGAGACTGACATTGCTGGGGGGGAAATACTTCCTCCCTCTGCAAATAACAGCACCAAAGACACTGCTGGGCAGCTGGGGGAGCCAGAGCTGGACTCAGCAGCACATAGGGCTGCAGGGCCATGTACCCCAATAGCCACCAGCAGCTACTGTGGTTTCTGACTGCTGGTCTCTGAGACCCCCATCCCAGCTCCACCCCATGCCTACCCAAAAAACCTGGTAGGGCCCAGCTGCAGCACTAGAGCGCTGTGGGCAGTCCCCAGGGCCACGAGGTCCACCACACCTCCTCGGGGCCCTGAATGCTGGCCAATCCATCAGGGACTTGCCAGCCAGCCCCTTCCCTGCCAAAAAAACCTCAGCCACCAGCACCCCAGGGACCCCGTGCCGTCCTCTTGGGGCCTCAGTCTCCACCAGCAGACCCTCAGGAAGCCCATCCTGCCCATCTAAGCCCTCACTCTCCAGCAGCAGCCCGCGCCGGAGGGAGCCTGTCCTGTTCTGAGGCCTCAGGCTCCAACAGGCATCCTGCCCTGAGCTCTTGGGGCCTGCACTCCATCCCCACTCCCCGGGGCTGTGTCCGCCCCCCGCCTTCCAGGCCCCCCGTCCCGCTCTGCCCAGGGTGTCCTTGCCGCACCTTGGGCGGCGCGCCGCGCTCCTTGGGGACCTGGAAGAGGAACTCCTCGAGCAGATCGGTGGGGCCCTTGTCCACGAGCGGCAGCGGCGCGTTCTGCAGCTGGCTGCTGAAGTAGATGTCCAGGTGGTACAGCACCTCCTTGGCGGCGCTCAGCGCGTCCCGCCGCAGCAGCGAATGCCGGATGTCGCTCATGGCCCCAGCCCGCCCCGACCCCGACCCCGGTCCCAGCCCCGGTCCCAGTCCCAGTCCCCGTCCCAGCCCCGGTCCCGGTCCCCG
>VYXC01012106.1:29224-46183 GCA_013397175.1 Platysteira castanea | reverse complement strand
CGGCGCGGCCTCCCCTCGGCGGCGCGGACGAGCGGGCGCTACGGCGGCCCGGCCAGGACAAAAAGAGTCACGCACTGCCGCCGCTGGCAGCGCCCCCTGGTGGGCCCGCCTGTGGGGGGGGTAAGGGGGGGCTCGGCCGGGAGGGAACCGGACCTGGGGATGGGCAGGGGGGCTTGGGCTGGGGGAGCTGGACCTGGGAGGGAGCTTGCCGGGGGGGACTGAGCCAGAGGGTCTCAGCCTTGGGGGGAGCCTGACCCTGAGGGTTCTTGGCCCTGGAGGGATCTTGGCCCTGGGGGCTGGTGCTGGGGCTGACTCAGGGGGTCTGGACTTGTGAGAGAGCTGGCCCTGGGGGGGTCTTGTCCCTGGGGGTTCTGGCCCTGGGGCTGAGCCTTGTGGGGAGTATTGGCCCGGAGGGCGGTCCAGCCCTGGCAGTCTTGGCATGAAAGGGGTCTGATCTTTGTGGGGTCTTGGCCCAGAAGTGGTATTAAGCCCTGGCACTCTACCTTGAGGGGGTTTTGGCCTGGGTGAGACAGACTCTGAGGGGACCTTGGCTCAGGGGGGTCTTGGTCCTGGGTCTGGCTCCCGGGGAGCTCCTGACCTGAAGAGGGATTGACCATGGAGGGTTTTGGCTGAGGAAGCCCGGCCCTGGGTCCAACCTGGAGAGCCTGTTGGGGGGTCTAGGCCCAGCCCTGATCACACTATGGGGAGCACCCCTTCTCTGGGGGCTGACAGGGCCCTCCAGCCCCCTGAGGATCACTGCAGGGGCTCTCCTGGGAAACACCGCAGCTGCCTTTGGAGGCCAGGAGCACCGGGACATCAGCCAAGGCCGCTGGGACAGGGCTGTCTGAGCTGTGGGAGTGGGTGGGGTGGGGGCTGCCACCACCCAGTACGGCATGGCCCTCCCAGGGGCAGGGCCTGAGCCGGGTGACCTCCTGGGGATGGGCACCATGGCAGGGATTCGTCATTTTGGGGGACTTCAGATTGGCTGAACACCCAGAGACCACACTGGGATGGCTGCTGCCGGCTCCAGCACACTCACAGCTTGTTGGAAATGTGCGGTGCTGGATGGGAATGATTCGTGTTGGTGAAATAAAGACTTTTAAAGAGAATTTGTATCTGGTGTTGAGTGAGAGCTGCCCATGCCACATACTGGGGAGCTGCTAATCCCCACGAGAGGTCTCTGGGATTCATTTCATCTTGCAGAGCTCTTGTTGGAGTTTTAATCCCTTCTTGGCCTTACCTGTGATGGGAGATATTGGCAGAGGTTGAAAGGGTTCTTTTTTCACGGAGCAGACCTTTGCTTCCGTGAAAAATGCCATATGGAGCCTGCGGCCTCACATGATCCTTGGCTGGGCAACCACTTGGCAAGGTGAGCGTGTCCCTCTCCATAAATGCAGGTGCAGGTCCTTCCCCTTCCAGAGTCCTTGGACAACACCAAAGGTAGGTCCTGCTCCCCCTTCTTCCCACATCCCCCTGGAAATCCCCTTGACGGTGTCATCTCCTCCAGCTCAACTTAATTTTACCACAGTACTCTGCTGGGCCAAGCCTGGGTGCAGCTCAGGGATAAGGCCCTTGTAGGTGCCTCTGCCTGGGAGGTCCAGAGGCTGCTGTGCTCTCGGGGAGTGGGGAGGATTTATGGGGCTTTGGGCAATTTTTGGCATGACCAAATCATGGCATTACCAAATCATTGCATTGTCAACTGAAGGCACTGTGGTGTTAGAGGGAAGAGTTTGCAGCAACAGTGCAAGTGTGAAAAGTGAGGATTTAACTAGAGCAGCTGCCCCAGAAGAAGAAGTGAGCCTGGGGCCAGCAAATCCTTCCTCAAGCTGAGACTTGGCGTGCCAAAAGCTGCGGTATTTTCCTGTCCTCTCAGACTGTTTATCAGGCTCTGGGTGAGATCGGGCATTCAGGAACCCAGGCTTGGGCAGGGCTCAGGGCTCAGATCCCACATGCTGGTGAAATATTACCCCAGGGAGCTGAGTGCCACAGGAAATGCTTCCCAAACACCTTCCCCCGTGGGTGGCAGCGGCAGCACTACTTTTGCAGACAGTCCTGAGGGAGCCAGCCTGGGTGAGGATGGGACAGGGGCACTGCTGGGGGGTCAGGGGGTAGGGGTGAGGCAGGTTACCCCGGGTGAGGATGCTCCAGGCAAGGAGGAAGGTGGGGAGGGGTGTCAGGGAGGATCCATCCCTTGCTCTCTCCCAGCACAGCTGCTGTAGGGTCTTTGGAGTGTCTGGCACTGATCCAGGGAAAGGTGGGAGGGGCACAAGCCAAGGGATCTTGGTGTCCCTGGCCACTGTCACCTATCCCAGGCCAGAAGAGGTGTCCAGGCTGAGCTTTTCCTCATGGGGAATGAGGAAGTGACTGCTTTGCGGCACCATGAAATGGCATTTACTTGTTTGCCAGTGAATTTTCCACTCCAGCCTTCTGGCCTCTTTCCAGGAGGGACAGGTAGAATGAGGCCCCATAATCCCTGCATCCTGGTGGTTCACTGGAAAACAGACACCTCCCAGTGAAACCAGTACGGCCAGTGGGAATACCCTGGTCACCCCTCTTGTCTGTCCCAAATCTGTCTCCCAGCCAAGGAGGGCTGAGCCCCTCTTGCACCTCTGCACAGGATGGCAGCCTTGAGGGTGGTGTCGTCGCTGCTGGTTGCAGCTCTCCTGCTGCACGTGGCCACCGCGCTGAAGGTCGGCGCCTTCAACATCAAAGCATTTGGGGACACCAAGATGTCCAACCAGACCGTGGCAAATATCATCGTCTCTGTGAGTGCAGGGGAGAGGAGCTGGGCTGGGCATGCTCTGCTCTTTGGGATTCAGCCAGCTTGGGCAAAGGGACACCTGCTTTCTCCATCCATCTAACCTTCCATCCATCCACCCAAGTGTTCATCCCTACACCCATGCACCACCAATCCACCTGTCCACATCTTGCCATCCAACACCTATGCCTCCATCCCTCCAGACAACCATCTGCCCATCCACTCATTCATCCATCCATCTGTCCATCCAACTATGCCTCCATTCATACATATCTCCATCCATCCATCCATCCATAGGTCCAAGGCTTCATCTACCCACCCATCTGCTCTTCCCCCATCACAATCTCCCACCTTGGGCCATCTCCACTCTTGCTGGTCCTCAGCCAAGGCTGGATGATGTTTGATGCTGCCTGGGTTCCTCCCTTGGAGCAGCTGCTGGGTAGGTGGGTGGTGGACAGACAGGATCCTTCCAAGCCAGGGAACACTAACACAGGAGTCCCCTCCCTGGCCCTGAGGACCCTGCTGCCCTCCCACTGCCAGCCTGGGAGCCTTTGCAGCCCAGAACAGGCACCCACGGGTGCCCCCAAGAGCAGCTCCTGGCTGGGGGAGAGCAGCTCTGAGCTTGTCCCCGCAGATCCTGTTGGAGTACGACATCATTCTGGTGCAGGAGGTCCGGGATGCCGACCTGAGCTCCGTGAATGACCTCATGGACCAGCTCAACAGGTGACCCCAATGGCTCAGTGTGGGGGTGACTGCAAAGGGGATTCTAGGATGGATCCCAGTCATGCCAGGGCACTTCTGGCTCAGTTGGAGAAAGCCTGATGGGTGCTGGGAAGCATCAGGAGCCTCCTCTCACCCTCTCCACAACTTGCTCTCAGTGCTGGGGGCCACCCATACAGCTTTTTGGTCAGCATCCCCCTGGGTCGGACCAGCTACAAGGAGCAGTACCTCTTCATCTACAGGTAAGGGGTGCTGCCAAGCATCACCTGCTGGCCTCCCCAGCAGCTCCCAAAGGAGATGGGTACCTTTGAGGGCCCTGGCTGTGGCAGGAGCAATGCTGGGGGCTGCTCAGCTCTCCTCCCTCAGGTCAGACATGGTCTCCGTGCTGGGAAGCTACTACTACGATGATGGCTGTGAATCCTGTGGGACCGATACCTTCAGCAGGGAGCCCTTCATTGTGAAGTTCTCCTCACCCACCACACGTGAGCAGAGCTGGCGTTGGGGGATGCCCAGACCTGGCACAGGGTCTCCTCCACACAGGGCTGAGCCCAGAGCTGTGCCTGCCAAGCATAGGGGGGTTGCAACCCTCCACATGGGTCCCATCCATGGATGCCCAGGGGTTCTATGTCCCTGCCCAGCATGGCCAGCAATGCCTGCTGTTTCCCACCCTGTGCTGTCTCCTACTGATGACCTCCCTGTCGCCTCCCACCATGTGCTCTCTCCAGTTGTGCGCCATCTCACATCTCCAGCTGCTTCCCATAGTGTCCTACACTCCATTATCTGCTACCTCCCATCTTCTGCCACATCCCACCATCTGCTTCCTCCAGCTGCGTGCCATCTCCCATCATATACCATCTCCCAACACCTGCCATCCTCCATCCCTTCCATCTCCCATCAAGTCCCACTTCCCACTTTGTTCCATTGCCTTCCCCATGCCATCACCTGCACCTCCTGAGAACCTCCTCAGGGCACACACACTATCCCATCTCCTTCCCAAAACCATATTGGCTTGGAAATGCTGATGGGAAAAAAGCAGCAAACCCCAAATCATGAACAAAGGCACACAGCTCCCCACTGGAATTTCCAGTCTGGGGGACAGGCAGAGCATCGAAGCAAACACACCCTTCAACAACTTTTCCTGGCCAGTAGCTTGGCCTGGGGTGGTTTCCTGGGGTTCCCGTTCCCTGCTCAGGGGCTGCATCCAAGCCAGGGGCTGATGGTCAGATGTCTGGCAGAGGTACAGGAGTTCGTGTTGGTCCCTCTGCATTCCGAGCCCAGCCATGCAGCACAGGAGATCGATGCACTCTACGATGTCTACACCGATGTCATCAACAAGTGGGGGACTAACGTAAGCAGCATTGGGGAACTTGGCTCCTCCTCAGGGCAGCCAGGCAGGCAGGTGGGATGAATATGCCCCATGGGAGGACTCTTGCATCCATGAGAGCAGGTGGCCCCCAGCAGTCTCCAGGCAGGGAGCTGCTGGATGGCTTTCCTGCCATCACTGGGGGCTTGTCCCTGCACACTGGGGCACCTCAGGGGGGTTGGTAGCCACCCCCTAAGATTTTAGGGAGCCCTTGCTGCCCTGTAAGGTCCATGGGCAGGGACTCAGTGCTCTGCCCTGCAGGACATCCTCTTCCTGGGTGATTTCAACGCTGACTGCTCCTACGTGACCAGCTCCCAGTGGCCGTCCATCCGCCTGCGCTCCCTCCGCGCCTGTGAGTGGCTCATCCCCGACAGCGCCGACACCACCGTGGCCGACACCACCGACTGTGCCTACGACCGGTGGGTGCTGTGGTAGGGGCTGGTATGGGTTGGCTGGCACGGGGAGGACTGACGGGCATTAACACCCCCATGGTGCCTCGGCAGCATCGTCGCCTGCGGCACCGCCCTGCGCCAAGACATTGAACCTGGCTCTGCCACTGTCAACAACTTTGAGAAGAAATTCCACCTCCAAAGCAAGGACGTGAGTGAGAGGCTTTATAAGGCACATGAGTCCACCAGCACTGGGATCTGCCCCATCATAGCTCCTGGGAGTGTGGGAGGGCTCCCTGTTCCCAAGGGTGCACCTAAGGGTGGCCTGACCCTAGCTGTTGTACCAAATCAACCCCCCCAGGTTGAACATTTTGGGGTATGGTCTAAATTTTGGGAGTTGGAGTGGAGCATTGGGGTCCCAGTGAGCCATGACAGTGACAGTGGGTCCAGATGAGCTCAGGGTTTATGAGTTGACTCTGCTCAGGGTGACTCTGCTCTCCCTCACATGCAGGCTTTGGCTGTCAGCGACCATTTCCCTGTGGAGGTGACCCTGAAAGCTCACTGAGCCTATCCCCGCACCAGTGGCTACCAGGACACCCCAGCACACATCTGCATCCCTTGTGGGAGCCCACGTGGCACCAGTGCCAGCCAAGCTGCCCACTGTCTCTGCAAGGAGCCGCTCCTTGGGATCTTGTGGAAGTGTTATACTTTCTGCTTCCATTAAAAATGAGCCTTTTCCTGCCTCTGCAGCTCTGGAGGGGAGGTTCTGTCAGTCTCCCCAGCAGCCCCTGGTGCCCAAGCCCCTCAGCCCCCTGCCAGGGAGACAGGGAGGTCCCCAGGGCTGGGGGACCTCCTGCCATCAATAGACCCAGACCCACGGGGTGGTGAGCACTGCTTCCCTCTCAGCTGATGATGTCAAAAGCCAGGACTCTGGGAAGGGGCTGGGGGCCCCAGGCTTTCCAGGGTGCAGGATGCTCTTCCGCCAGCTCATGGGGCCACATCCTGACAGAGCCTGCCTGGCTGCGGGGCTGCTGACAGGGTGCTGACAGCGAGGGTGCAGGGAGGACGTGAGTCAGTTCCCAGGGGGTTTGGTGCTTCCCAGGGGGGTTTTGGTGCCGACACAGCACCGAGGGATGCAGGACTCATCCTGAGACTGGGTGTGAAGATACAAAACTTGGCAGTGCACATGAGAGCCCAGCAAGTCCTGGCATGAGCAGCAGTCAGAGCCACCTGCTCCGTCATCATCCTGGGGTGATGCCATGGGCCATGGAGATGCCATGGACCGGCATGGGGAATGCCAGCCCTCCTGGGGCTGCTTTGGGCCACCAGTGGGGCTGTTCTGGGTGATACTGGGGCTGCTGCAGGGGTTTGCAGCCATCCCCCCTTGCCGTGCCTGGTGGTGCTCACCTGCCTGACCCAGACACCGGCCATTTCCTTCTCTCCCGTCTAATTACACCGTCTGAATCACCTAATTAAGGCCAGCGCTCTCCACCTCCTGCCTGGCCACCGTGACCACTCTGTGATCCAGGGGCCACCCACATGGCAGCCCCCCGAGCCACACATGCCTGCCCCCCAAGTCCCACATACCCATCCAGCCCCACAGGGATGCCTCAGCACGTTCAAGTCCCCCCGTCTGTCCTTTGCTGTGTCAGCACAGTGGCGGCTGGGCTGGCCCCACCCTGTCGCTCTGTGGGATTTTTGGTTTCCCAATGTGGGAAGGAGCTCAAAGTTATGCCAAAACCCCCACGGGGGTGTCCGACTCATCCTGCTTTGCCGGCACCTCCGCTGGGAATAAAGCCACCCATCCTACTGCCGGGAGGGCAGAGGTGCTGCACATTCAGCAAGGTAAGGACGGATCTGGGCTCAGCACCTTCAACTGCCAGCCAGGTGGGACTGGGATGAGCTGGAACAAGCCGGGATGAGGAGTCACTCCCTACTCCAGCAGTGGGGGCTTCGGTGAAGGACGTGGAACAGCCTGGGGTGCCCGGAATGCTGGTGTGCTGGATGGGGCTGGTGGGTGGTGAAGACGTCCTGGTGGGGGGTGGAGCTGGGTGATCGCTGGAGCTGAAAGAAGGGATTCACAGCAGTGGGACAGGATTTATCTTCCTCTGGGGCTGGTGAGGCGGCAGACTGCACACACCAGCTCTGCAGCCTGCTCTGGGCAGTGCCCACCATGACACAAGGTCACACCCCAGGAGTTTGGAAGGATCTGCATGTTTTTTTCTCTACCCCAAATCCAAAGTACTGTTCTGAGTTCAGCTCCCACTGCTGCATCCCTGTGAGCCAGCATCCATCCTGGAAGAATGGGGACTGTGACAGTGGAATTGTGCCTGTTCGCTGTGGCTCTCCTGTGCCCAGCCACCGCCATGCTGCACATCGGTGCCTTCAACATCCAGGCCTTCGGTGACACCAAGATGTCCAACAAGGAAGTGGCAGAGATCATCATCAACGTGAGTGCAGCCAGTGCAGTGTGGGGATGGGCCGTGTGCTGGGACAGACCCCAACACAGCTCCTGTGCCAGGGACATGCGGGGATGTGGCTGAGGATGGGATGCCATCGCAGTGCTGGGGATGGCCTGGGTGAATGAAGGCTTGGTGGGGTGTCAGGCACAACCCGCAGTCCCTCTGAGCCCTCCCTGGGGACACCTGCCTTGGCACCCAGGGACATGCAAACCCCCATGGTGCTGAAGTCAGAACCTGGTCAGGGTGCCTGGCTGGGAGAGGGGTGGGACACTGGCCCTGAGCTGTCCCCCTCGGCCTCGCAGGTCCTGCGCCGCTATGATGTGGTGCTGGTGCAGGAGGTGCGCGACTCCGACCTCAGCGCCGTCACTGAGCTCATGGAACAGCTCAACAGGTACAAGAGGGGCTGGGGCTGGGATGGCAGCACCAGCAGGGAAAGCCAAGCTGCCTGAGCTGTAAAAGGCAAAAAAAAAAAAAAAAAGGTGTCCACCAACAGAAAGTTTATTTTTGGAAAGAAGAATAGGAGAAACGTGCTGGGGCAATGAGAAGGCACTGAAAACAACACCGGGAATAATCCAGTGAAAGGAATGGGGATACAAGTGATACAAATCCCTTCTGAAAGCTGTAAGCTCACCAGAGCATGCAGGATGGAAAGAACTATAGCTCTGGCAAGCTTCATCTCCAAAATCCAACAGGACAGGGCAAAAGCAAGAGAGGGGGATAAAGGGACAGGCAGACCTTGCACCCCAAGACCCTGTGGGTGGCAGGGGGGCCCTGGGATGGACACAGCAGTGGATGAAGCTTTGAGAAGAGTGGCTCTGGCACCCTAGGAGGAAAAGGGGCTGTTGGGGTGGGCTAAAACTGGCCACAGCAGGGTGGCAGCCCCTCCACCAGCTGGGTGCTGACCCTGTTTCGGGAAAGGGCACGGCTCAGGATCATGCGGAAGCTGCTGCTGCCATGCTGGAAGGCAGCGAGTGCTCCTGAGCAGGTATGCCCAGCCCATGTCCTCACCTCTTCCGTGTCCCCTCCAGCATGGCCACAAAGCAGCCAGGTCAGGGAGGGTGACGCTGCGTGCTGCAGGGCCCCAGGCTGCTCACTGACCTAATTTAGCTCTGCTGCAAATGAAGGTGAGGAATGTCCCTGCAGAGAAGGGGGTGGCAGGAGCCGCCCCATGTCATGCTGTGCCCAAAGAGACACCTCGGGGAGAGGCATGGGGGAGCTTCAGAGCTGCTATACCTCATGTAACCCCACGGCCAGGGCACAGTGACCCATGGGGACTGTAGAGCAGGACCAGCTGGTGCAAACCCTGGGGCCACCCAGCTCCTGGACATGCCAAGGCCAATCCAGGATGGTCCCAGCCACATCACTGTCCTGCCTTTGTGTCTCTGCAGTGCATCCACATCTCCATACGACTACGAGATCAGTGGCCCCCTGGGACGAGAGAACTACAAAGAGATGTACCTGTTTATCTACAGGTAATGGGGCTGGAAGTGCTGCTGCCTGTGCCATGGCACTGCAGGGCCACCAGCACCATGGAAGGGACACAGGGGCTGGGCCAAGTCCCAGGGTCACCATCCTTTTGTTCCCACAGGACAGATATTGTGTCTGTGGTGGACACCTACCAATATGAGGACCCCCATGATGTCTTCAGCCGGGAGCCTTTCATCCTGAGGGTCTCAGCACCCAGCACCAGTAAGTGAGGTAACAAGTGGCCATGGGTGGTGGCATAGGGTGGCCATGGGGCTGACATCCCTCTTCCCTGGCAGAGGTAAAGGAGTTTGTGCTGGTGCCCCTGCACTCCGCCCCACATGATGCCGTCGCCGAGATTGACGCGCTCTACGACGTCTACCTGGCCATCATCAACAAGTGGGGGACTGATGTGAGTGTCACCAGCACTGGGGGGCCACTGAGGTTGGGCACTGAGCCCTGGGGACTGTTTGACCCACAGTGGGACCCTGCTCTGAGGCGAGCACAGCTGGTGCAGGACTGGTGGGGTGGGAACCCTGTTCCTGCCCCAGGACTTGGGGGTCCCTGCCACCCCCATGGGAGGGCTGGTGGCAGGAACAGCCCATCACCCACACCATGAGCCTCCCCATCTCCCCTGCAGAACATGATGTTCCTGGGGGACTTCAACGCCGACTGCTCCTATGTCCAGCCGAGTGACTGGTCATCCATCCGCCTGCGCACCAGCGACATCTTCAAGTGGCTGCTCCCGAACAGTGCCGACACCACCGTGGGCAAGTCAGACTGTGCCTATGACAGGTGAGTGCTGCCACCAGGCCACCACCATCCCTTTCCCTGGCACCTCGGGGACCCCTACCCGAGCTGCACCACCAGCAGAGGCAGGAGTGGGACCCACCATCCACCCACATCTCCCCGGCAGGATCGTGGTGTGTGGCAACAAGCTGAAGAGAAGCATCGTGTCCAACTCAGCTGGTATCTACAATTTCCAGCGCGCTTTCCATTTGGACCAGGAGGAGGTGAGCCAGGATCACACATTTGGGGCTCTAGCAGGCACCAAAGCTGAGCTGGCCCAGGCTGCAGGGCTGCCCTTGTCTGAAGGGCTCAGGGTGACAAGGGAGCCAAGGCTGGAAAGAGGATGGGGGATTTGGGGTCACTGCCTGTCCCCACAGGGAGGAGAAGAGATGCACAAGGTTTTTTATGGTCTTCCATGGGCAGGACTCAGGGTATGGGGTAATCCAAGCCAACCTTCAACCACCCATCACTGGCTCAGAGCCCCCAAATGAGACATGGGGGTTTGGAGAGCAGGTGACCCCTGCCAGTGCCCACCCCAAGCCATGCCTGGGCACCTCTCTATGAGAGGTGCCAAAACTGGAGCCTTGTGCGTCGAGTGTCTTGGGGCTGGGAAGAGCGTGCCCCTTCCAGCAGGCAGAAGGTTCTGGCAGGGCAATTGACTGCCCTGCCAGCCCCAGCAGTACGGCGAGGAGCTCACTGAACATCCCCCACCTCTTGCCTTCCTCCAGGCCCTGGCAGTCAGTGACCACTACCCGGTCGAGGTGAAGCTGATGGCCTGAGCTCCTCCTGCAGCCACAGACCAGGATCCAGCTCCAGCTCCCACCACCAATCCCCATGAAGGGGTTCCGCTCAGCCCGATCCACAAGTCCTGTGCATGGGCTGCCCCAGATACCAGTCTGGAGAAGGATGGCAGCTGGCTGTGCCCAGACCCCCCAGCACACCATGAACGAGAGCCTCAGGACAGGCCGCCAGCCAAGACACTGTGACCACAGACAAGCCATGGAACAAAGCATCCATCTCCTACCTCAATGAAGATTTACTGACAAACTTAATTTCATGATTAACTGTTGGACAGGAGGGAGGACATCCAAGGACCGTCTGGCTCGGGCCACAGCATGTTGAGACCCTGTCCCTATCCATTCCTTGGGGGGCTGAGTGGGTTCTCCCTGCCCTTGGGGAAGGCAGCAGTGGTGTCAGGCACTCTACAGGCACAAAGGGAAGGGGTGGCTGGGGTGGCCGTGGGAGCAGGTGACACGTCACCAATTGCTGGCACTGCAGGTGGCTTCGCTGTGAGACCAACAGCTACTGCAGCGTTTCAGAGGGTGACTCGACCTCCCAGGACCAGCTGGATCCTCAGCTCTTCTTCTTCTTCAGCATCTCCATGTACATGCGAAGGGACTTCTGGATAGACTCTTTTGAGATGAAGGTGATGAAGTTCTTGATGTCTTCCTCCCGGTGAGCTACCAGGCGGTCCAACACCGCCTTCCTCATCATGGTCTTGGTGAGCTGGCGGGCATGGTCTGCACAGAGGACAGAGAGGATGAGGAACATGCCCTGTCCTCACCCCTGACTAGCTCTCAATGCCACCAAATGCCAGTGTAATGGGGAGGGATCACACAGCAAAGTGCTCTTGAAACCAGCTGGGGAAGGTATAAGAATAACCCATCAGCTGGGAGCGGAACTGGATAAATTCTCATGCAATAAATTATGGTTGACCTGCGCAGTGGGGAAATGACTGATCTACTGGCACAGACGACAAGAAGTTGTGTACCTCCTCCTCTCTGTGCCCTCCAGAGCCCAATACCCACCTCCAATGCACACCAGTAACCAAACAAAATTCCTTCTTATTTGAAACAGCTGTGGCTCTAAGCTCCCCTGAACCAATCCCCTCAATCCCTGGCAAGACAATCTGCTCCTGCCAACCACGCTGTACAAAAGCCAGCAGCACTGTTCCCTCGAGCTCATCCCTGGGCCTGTGCCATTCCACATCGATACGTGGATGCTGCCGGAGCAGCAGGGGCTGCTGGAGCTGACTGAGGCCTCGAGCACACATCTGCTCATGCCCTCACAGAGCCAGGTGCAGTGATGTGGCAGCACATCTGCTGCACAGATGTTTTACTCATGCACCTAGTGACGATGAAATGAGGACTGACCCCCTCCCATCCATGCACTGGGAACCCTGAATTGCTCCAGCACCCAGGTGCTACAGCCACCTCCACCCAGACACAGTTCTGATTTAGGGGAAGGATCTGCACGGGACGTCCTGGAAGTCAGGAGAGGGCAGAGCTGAGACATGCTCCCCAGTCTGAGAGGTGAGGTGTCACTCTAATACCAAGACTGCAGGGAGGAGAGGTGGCATGGGCTGGGACAGCTCAGATCTGTGGAGAGCCCTCTCCCAGCCCAGGAACTTTGTGCTACAGTCATGGAGCAGCCCAAACACACGATGCCTGTGCTGCCTGTCTGTCCTCACCCACACCCCCATCACTGCCATCCGGAGTGCCAAGAGTTGATTCAGACCACAAAAGCAGCTTGGCAGCCACTCAGGAGCTCTCACCCAGGCTGCTCCCTCAGCTCCATGGCAGCTTTCCTGTACTAACAACTCCACTGACAGACAGAGATTTGGTTTGACTGTGGAGCTCAGACACCTCCAGATTGACTCAGCAGGGCTGGCAGGATGAGCTGAGCTGGAGCCACGTGCCCTGAATGTTAGCACAATGTCCCTCTCCGTTAGCCCAAGGCTGCCGGGAGCGCTGGGCTGAGCTTTCCTACCTCCCAGCCACCCAAACCTTCCCTTTTAATGGAAATTGTTACATGGCTCCTGGGTATCAGCCCTGGCATCTGTGCTTCCCACTAAGACCAGGGCCCCTCCTCTTGTGCCAGAGGTTTACCAGGAAGGGCCAGCCACTGTGCCATGACAGCTGCAGCCTTCTCCATAAGCTTCTCCTCTGGCACCAGCTCATCCACAAGGCCCAACTTGTGGGCCTCAGGTGCGGGGTGGAGGGAGCCCAACTGCAGGGAGCGTTCAGCAATTCGGTGTCCCACAGTGTTCACAAACGTGTCCTTAAACCTGCAAGAGATGGGAGGGAAAGCCATGCTCGGGGTAGCTCACCCAGACATTGGTACTGACAGCACCCTGGTCCCACTCCCCAGGCTCAGGGCTTTGAGAGCACCCTGGTCCCACCCTGAGGTTTGGTGCTCTGAACAGCAGCTGTGGGCTCAGTCATGATGTGAAAATGGTGTGAGAAGAGCCATTTTTGATAACACCCCAAGAGAGTTCCCTCTCCTCTGCATGAAAGCTGCTCTTTTTACCTTCAGTGCCTGCAGGCACTCACTCGCTGTGCGTCCTTCCCAACACTACATTTATACATTCTTAGGGCAACCAATGGCCTGTGTGTCACTATCTTCGTGTCCCTGTGCTTTCAGAGATCTCTACACCACGGGATTTTGCGGGTACACAGTGTGTACTCAGAAAAAAGCATATTCCCAGACTGAGCCTGACCCATGAGATCTCCCAGCACTAGTTCTGGAGTTGACTACAGGGTCAGAACTTAGGCCCTGGTTGGTGCAGGATGTGAGGATTTTCTGCAGCCTGAAAGCTTTTCAGGTATCTGCAGGACAGGACGAGATGCCATCTCCTGCAGCTGCAAATACCTGATCCCTGACACACAAACCACACTGCCATGAACTAATTATTAATTCTTTGAAGATTAATTCTTTTAGAGACCTACACATGATACTAGAATTGGGAGGCACTGGCCTACCAGAAGGGAGCCACAATGCCCAGCTGGGCTTCGTTCAGGCCGATGCTGAATTTGGGGTTCTCTGCCATGATCCTGTAGTCACACGACAGGGCGACAAGGCAGCCCCCGGCCGGGCTGGACCCCTGGCAGAGAGAAGGGCAGAGTGAGTCTAGGCCATGGTTACAAACACCCCCCAGCCTCGCTGATCACTCCAGAGCAGGGAAGACACCAGGAAAACAGAGCAGATGTCCCCCAAATTTCTGATCACCTGATTCAAAACAGTCCTAAAGAAGATTTCTGATGTTTATCAGGGTTTCATAGAATCACAGGAGGGTTTGGGTTGGAAGGCACCTTAAAGCCCATTTCATTCCAAGCCCCCTGCTACAGGCAGGGACACCTTCTACTAGATCAGGTTGCTCAGAGCTCCATCCAACCTGGCCTTGGACACTTCCAGGGATGGGGCAGCCACAGCTTCTCTGGGCAACCTGTTCTAGTGCCTCACCCCCCTCACACGGAAGATTTCCCTTCCATTTGTGACCATCTTTTCCACGGCTCAGTGCTCCTCAGCCCTGCACAGGATGCCTGAGAGAAGACCCAAGTGCCTTCAATGGGGGGCTGTGGACAGACACCACTGTGAGCTGCCACGGCAGCACCACCCTGGAAAACGAAAACAAGACACCAAGAATGTAAGGACCCATCCATGGACATGGAGACTCCAGCAGCACTTCCCTGCTGGCCAAGAACCACGGCTGGAGGATGGCTGGAAATGCTGCTGGAAATGCTGAAATGCTGCTGTACTCCAGCAGTGCCTGCAGCTGACATGGAGCCTGCAGCATGCCACGCTTCCATACCTTCCCACACCCCACAGAGCTGACAGACACGAATTTCACCCTAACACCCCAACAGATACATCCCTGGATGAACTTAAGCCTGTTTTTTCAGTTGTCCCTGCCCACACAGCGCAAAGCAGGTGACAATCCCACCCCGAGGAAGGCAGGCCCAAAGGACATACGTTGACTGCAGCCACTGTCACCATGCTGGAGCCATAGAGCCGGAGCCACATCTCCTGCACGGCCCTCCAGAACTCGGCGTAGTGCTCCATGCTCTTCCCACACATCTCGGTGATGTCCAGGCCAGATGAGAATATTTTGGGGAGAGCCTGGGATTGGGAAAAGACAGATGTTCCTGAGAGTCACAGGGCAGTAAAGACCCTTTAGCTCTCAGCCTGGCAGCTTGAGGGAAGGGAAAGTGATGAATATGTGATATAAATCAGGGTCTTTTGGGGTTCTGAAAATATCTCCCCAGTGCTCCCACAGCCTGGAACATCCCATCATCACGGCCTGCAGTGCTGGGCCACTGCTTGCAACACAATTTCTCATTTGCCAGGGTTCCTGTGTGGGTACATCAGCCACAGAGCACAAAACCGGTCTTGTCCCATTCCCAGGCACCACCTTGTCCCCACACCACTTCTGAAAACAAACACTGACATCTCCCAGCAGCTCCCTGGGGTCGACCCAGGAGATGCCAAGGGATGTGTCAGGTTGGCAGATAAGCAGATCTGATTTTCATGACAAAGGACAACACTTGGTTGTAGTCCCTATGCTAGAAAAGGGCACAGAAGAAAGATCATGGCCCTTCCAAGAGCGCCCTCCCCTCCTCCCCGAGCCAATCCAAGGTGCCTGGGGGCCCTCCAGCACCAGTGACCACTGACCCAAACAGGAGCAAACACTCACCGAGGTGATGATCACACCCCGGCAGGCCCTGTCATTCTCCAGCTTCTCCAGGCTTATGGAAAACTCTGTGAGGAACTCCAGGCTGAGGCTGTTGACTGGGGGACTCTTGAACTTCATCATGGCAACGCCTGTTCAGGGTAAACACAGGGACATCAGACCCCCCACAGCAGCTCACACTGCCCTGCCCAGGGGAGCTTCACCCACCTCCCTGTTTCCCTCACCAAACTGTGTTTTCCCACTCCCACTCAATAGCACTCCTGGCTATTTAAAAGCTTCCAGAGCAGCAGAGCCAAGGGCAAGGTCCTGTCTTTGCCCAGATCGACCCACAAGCCAGGGTCACTCAGCGGGTGGTGGATCTGGAGCACAGACCAGGCCATGTGTGGTGGCACCCCATGTGGCCCAAAGCCCAGCCACTTTCCAGGTCACATTGCCCAGGAGTCCTTCTCTCTGGGGTCAGTGGGTAAGGTCGAGCCTGCAGCTTCTGTCACAGGAAATAGGCTGTGTCCAGAGGGTCACACACCTGCTGGAGCCTGTCAGTACCATGGGAGAAGGGTTCTGAGCCTTTGTCCCCACCCAAACTGCACTATCCTACTCAAAAGGCCCTCCCCGAGTGCTTAGCCTGGGTGCTTCAGCCATGCCCAGCTTCGAACCACACGAGGACACTCAGGTGTCTGAAAGGATGACCTGGGAAGCCACAAGAAGAGGCACCTTTCTTCAGTGCAGGGACATGGCCCCATGACAGCTATTCCTGGTAGCCAGGTCACAGAAATTCCCAACAGCTCCTCCCTGATGGAGCACTGCCACTCTACCAGGTGCTCAAACCAGGGACCCTCACAGAAGGGACAACACACAAGCAGGGTACAGTAACAGCCAGGGTTTACCTGTGGCACCAGCCACCTGAAGTGCCCACAACTGGTGAGGCTCCCAACCCTAAACACTTCTCTCCGACGGTCCCAAGCAGCTGCAGCTGAACATTTGGGCCTTTGGTGGCTTCCCATGCCTAGAGTCACACATGACATGCGACAGGGCTGGAAGGGAGCCTGCCTGTGCCCCACAATGCCCGTGGGTTGGTGACACCCCAGAGGAGCCACCCGCCGTACCTGAGCTCTCGTCCAGCTCCACTTGGATCTTGCTGTTGCTGAAGGAACGACACGGGGCGAGCGGGAGGCCAGGGGGCTGCAGGGGGCCGGGGGGCGGCCGGGTGGCCCTGTCCCACGCTGGGGGGCGGCAGCACAGGGGCAGCACACCTGGGGGACACAGACAGATAAGGATGGGAAGAGCACAGCCCCCACAAGTGTGGGGTGCGCTCCTCAAAACTGCTCTGCACGGACAAGGAGGGACATGGGGACACCCTGACCCACTCATGGAAGATATAGGGACACCCCAACCCACGGCAGGCGGACACGTGGGAACCCCCTGACGGTAAGGGGGGGACATAGAGAGGCGGCGAGGGCTCGGGGATGCGCCGAGCCCGGCGCAGGGAGCGGTCGGGGCAGGGTCCGGTCGCACCTGAGCGGCCAATCCGGCGGGCTAGGGTCGCC
>VYXC01012106.1:712-28858 GCA_013397175.1 Platysteira castanea | reverse complement strand
CTGCCGGCACTGACCACACCGTTCTACCCGCCCCGTCCTGCCGGCACTGACCACATCGTTCTACCCGCCCTGTCCTGCCGACACTGCCCTGCCTGTCCCCCCTGCCCTGCCTCCAGTCATGTGCCCCCCCGTGCCTTTCCCCACCTCACAGCCGAATACCCCCAGCTCCGGGATGCTGGAGCCCCGGGAGCTCTGGGCCGGGGCCAGCCGCCCCCGCAGAGCGCTGGCCCGGGGCCTCGGCACTGGGAGCCCCGGTGCTGGGCCGTGCCAGAGGTGGCTGCGGATCTCATCATGATGGAGGCTGCTCGGGGGGGTACCACGGGGGCCAGGGCCGGCCTTGCTGTGCAGGCAGAAAGCATCTGGCGGCGGGATGGCGGGGATGGCACTGCCTCTCTGCCTGATCCTCGCTTCCGCCCTGCAGGGCGGCCTGACCCGGGCACCGGGGCCCCTGGCCCGACCCGGCCCCCTGTTCCTGCGGCTGCGGCGCCTGGAAGAGCAGGTGGGTGCCCGGGGCGGGGAGGAGGTGCTGACCAGCCTGTGCCAGGACGACACTTAGCATTTTGGGTTGGGCAGGGGCCCGGCATGGGGACGTGCGTTCATCCCACGTCATCCCACTCCCTTGCAGTTTCTCCGGCTCCAGGAGGTGACACTGAACCATCTCCAGAGCATCGCCAGCAACTACAACATCTCCTATAACATCGATGGACGTTTCCAGGCACTGGCGGAGCAGGCGGAGGCGGCCGTCGCTGCCCGGGCCGCCCTGGGTGCCGAGCTGGCCCGCCTGGCCACCGCGGGCCGGCGGCTGCGCCGCAGGCTGAAGAGGCTGGAGGGGACCGTGGGTGCCCTGAGCCCACCACACAGGCTGCTCACCCACCCACCGGCTGCACTGGTGGAGGCTGGCACCAAACCGCACGGTCAGCCAGACACTGCCCGGAGCCGGGGCAGCCAGCTGGAGCAGCGGCCACCGGGCCAGGCCGTCCCCAGCACCCCCAGCCCTCGGCGCCCGAAGACGAGGCGGTGGCAGCAACGCCGGCAGGAGGAAGGGCACTGGCTGCCGGCTGATGCCAGGCCTGGTGGAGCACCCGGGGAGGATGAGGAGACCCCTCGTAATGCAGCACCAGGACCTCAGACCATGGCACAGGTGCTCCCCACCGTAACCACGGTCCCCCGGGAGCAGCCCCCATCCCCCCAGCAGCCGGGAGAGGGTAGGTACGGCTCCCCTCCCCCGGTGCCCACCTCCCCCGCCTGTCGCACCGGTGCCGTCCTGCTCTTCCCCAACACCTCCGCTGAGCACAGGGCCGTCCTTGGGCTGGGGCCACACCGGGGGCTGCGGGCGATGTCACTCTGTGCCTGGCTGGCAACCCCAGCCCCTCGCCTCGGTGCTCTCCTCTCCTACGCCACCGAGAACGGGCACAGCGAGATGGCCGTGCATAGCCACGGTCGGGATCGCCCTGGCTCTGCACTTTTCATCGTGGGGGACGGGCAGTTTCGGGAGCTCCCGGTGATGCCGCTCCTGGATGGCAAATGGCACCACCTGTGCCTCACCTGGTCCTCTGGCCAGGGCCAGTACCGCTTCTACGTGGACAGGAGGCTGCTGGCTGCCGGCTCCGGCTTCCAGCAGGGCTATGAAATTCCCACTGGTGGCTCGCTGGTGCTGGGCTGGGAGCAGGACGGCCCCAACATGGACTTGGGCACTGCAGAAGCTTTTGTGGGTCACCTGGCTGGCTTCGCTCTCTGGAGACGGGCTCTCCTGCCCGGGGAGGTGGCCAGAATGGCGACCGGGCGGGGCCTGCCCCGCGGCCCCCTCCTCACGCTGGCCGATGTCTCCCTGCAGGGCGGGGTGCGGAGGGTGGCGTGTCCCTGCCTCCAGCACTGCCTTTGACAAGGCTGACGGCAGCAGCGGTGCCGGCTACCAGCAGTCACGGCTGGCTCATGGTTCCGCTCGCGACACGAGCTGAATCCTCCCAGGATGATGGGACACCCAGCAGAGAGGGCGTCTCAGGACCGGGACCACCGGAGGGGGGAGTGGGGAGGAAAAGGGGTCTTAGCAGCCAGTATGGCAAAGGTGGGACCAAAGCCAGAGGTCGCCTGCTCCTAGAGGATGTGCAGCCCGTGGTTCCTATTAAAATGCTCCGGACATTAGAGAAGCCTCACTTATTTCTGTCCTGCTCTTTCACTGTAACGCTCGGTGCCGCTCACAACCCGGCAGGAGCTGCTCAGCACGGGCAGCCGGAGCGGGTGACGCTGCTCGTTCCCTGTCCCTGAGTCAGAGCAGGGGAAGCGGAGCACGGGACAGCCCGTGACCGGGGTGAGTCAGAGCTGCCGGAGCAGCCGCCGCCGGTCCTGTGCACTGCCCCTGCCCGCGGGGCTCCTTGGCGGGGCAGGGCTTTGGGCCGAGCTGTGCTGCTCCAGGGGTCTCGGGCGAAGCACACTCGGTCCCGAACGTTTGCTCTGAGGAATTCTGTGCCTGGAGAGCTGGAGCGGCGCCGGCTCCGGCCGTTCCCGGAGCCCCGTGTTCCCAGAGCCCCGTGTTCCCATGGACGGCGAGGCCGTGCTGCCGGCTGGGTGTGCGTGGGGCAAAGCCTCGTGGCGGCCACGCAACCCCTCGGGCCGCCGTCACGGTGGTCCCACTCAGCCCGTCCCGCCCTAGCCTAGTCTGTCCAGTCCCAAAGCCGCTCCGAGCGGAACTACAACTCCCATGGTGCCTCGGGGCGCCCCCGGCCGCCCTGATGGCCACGTGACGGCGGTGGCGGCGGTCACATGACCGAGCGGCGGGGCAGGCCCGGTGCAGGAGCTGCCGCCGCCGCCGCTCCGCATGGCCAACGTTGCCAAGAAGGTGTCCTGGTCCGGCCGCGACCGCGACGACGACGAGGACGGGCGTGCGGGCGAGACCACCCCGCTGCTTAACGGTACCGGCCCCGGCGCGGCGGGCAGCGCCCGGCAGGTGGGTACTGCCACCGGGAGCGGGGGGATTTGCGCCGTCCCGGGCCGCTCTGCGCCGGAGGGAGCACGGAGAGCGCCGGGGCCACGGGTCGGGGTCGTGTCTGCGCCTCGCTTCCCCCCTCCCTCCCCTGCGGTGTTTAACCGCGTTCTTGCCCCGGGGCTGGGCGGGGCGGTCGGGGTCGGTCGCACTGGGCTCCCGCAGCCTGGGAAAGCAGAACCTGTCGGGACCCGGCGTGGGGAGGGGCTGGGCACGGGGCACTCGTGGGGGAAAAACTGAGCGTGGGACTGAGTCAGTGCCCAGCCGGCAGCGATGCGGGCCGCTGGGGCTGCTCCATCCCCGCTGCAGCCCTTGGCCGCTCCTGCTCCGGCGTGGGACGGTCCCTACCAGCAGGACCTTGCGCTGAGCAGGGCCCTGCTCCTGCCCGCAGGGTCTGCTCCTCTCATTCGCAGAATCACGGCATTTGTTGGGTTAGAAGAGACCTTAAAGCTCATCCTGTTCTACCCCCTGCCGTGGGCAGGGACACTTTCCACTAGACCAGGTTGCTCCAAGCCCCGTCTAACTTGGTTTTGAACACTTCCAGGGATAGGACAGCCATAGGAAACCTGTGCCGGGGCCTCACCACCCTCACAAGGAAGAATTTTCTTGCTGACATCTAATCTATTCTCCCTTTGTTTAGTTTGAAGATATTCCCCCTTGTTCTATCTCCATTTGTCCATGTAAAATTTATTTCTACTAAATTAATTTCTGCTAAAAATGTCTTTCTGTGAGAGCCTGATGCCTGACGTGCTTCTGCTGCCCAGATCAACAGGTAGGGCTCAGATACAAGAGCCTCTAACAAGGGAGTAGTGGAAGGTGTCCTGGGAGATGTACGGAGCTACACTGGCAAAAAGCAGGTCCAGGGTGGGCCATGTTACAGAGGGAGGCCTGTTCCTTCTGGCAAGTTAATTTTGGGTAATTAGGTGAGGAGAACTTCTCTCCAGTGTATCTCCAGGCTGTTAGTCAGGCTGCCTGCCTGGCGGTCCCTCCCCCACAGGCAGCTCAGTGAAGAAAGCTGAGGCTCTCAGCACCTGTTCCAGAGTGAAGCTGAGGGCGGGTGGGCTGTGGTGTGGATGGGATGTCAGGATGAGTCCATGGAGCACTTTTGTGCCAGCACCAGGTGGGACAGGCACTGCCTCCATGTGACATCCTCGAATTTCCTGTGGAGAGTTTTCTGGGAGACTTGAGCTTAGATAGGGAGGGGCAGTGCCAGATTCTGGCAGCTGTTAGCAGGGATGTCTCGCCCTGCACGATTCTGTGCTGCCCTGCTCCTGGGCAAGTCAGAACAGCAGGCTAATTAGAGGGAAATGCAGGGCTCGTTAGGCTGGAAGAGCCTTGTGTAGTGCTCTGGGATCAGGGAATGGCAGCTGGAAGGAGGCAGCTGTGCTATGGCAACTGTTCTGGGGTGAAAATAAAAGTAATCATCCTGGGCAGTGCAACAGGACCCCGTATATTCACAGCTCGTGGGGAATTCTGCGGGTTTGAAGGGTGTTAGAATAGGGATTAACCCGATCTCATGGCTGATGGTCATTAGGAAATGGTTTTCCCGGTGGTTTGGAAGAAGTGCCTGAGGTCTGCTGCAGCATGGGCAGTCAGAGGTGGACACCCAGCCCTGCCAATGTGGTTTGTTGTCACTGTGTCCCTTCACAGTGCAGGCTGCTCAGGTCCCAGATGGTGACGTGGTACTACATGGCATTTTCCTTGGCAAGGGAGTAGAGGGAGTACCTTGCTGGAGCTCCAGAGCACACGTGCCCCTGGCAGTGGCCACTGTAGTGCTGGGGTTGTATTTTGGTGTCAGGCAGCTGCCTCTCCCTTTGCCTCAGATGACTTTCAGTCGTATACATTGAAGTGGGAAGGCAGGACAGCTTTGGTGGGGAAATAAAGAGAGGCTGGAGCTGCTTAGCTCAGGGGAGATTTAAACTCGGGTTGCAGTAATACAATAAAAATGTCCCCTAGCAGAGCTTCTTCCCTTTCTCACATGCTTGTTTAATCAGAAATGAAAGTGATCTTAAGGTGATCAGAGGAAGTACAGGTCTGTAGCTCCCCAGCTGACAGCTGTGAGGGACTGAGATTGAGTTCTTGTGGGCAGGAAGTGAGGAGAGGCTGGATAAACACACCTGTGGCCATAGGGGGAGTGTGAGAGGCCTTGTCCCTGAGGTCTCCTCTGGTTTGGGGCCAGCTGAACTGACTAAGCCTTCATCCTCTCACCAGGGCTTTCTGGTGCCTCGAGTGTATCAAGAAGTGAGAGGCAGCCTGTAGCTCTGAGCACCACACCTGCCGTGGGCTGTCCTCTTCCTGTGTTCTCGAGCCTGGGAATGTATGTTGGTTCTCAGCCTGGGAAGTGGGTGGAAAATTTTAGTAAGAGCAGCCAATTTCCATCATGAAACATTTTTTATCAAAGAAGGTTTCTCCTTCGCTACCATCAAAGATATGCTGTTAAATATTTGTGCTGAAATGCCTTGACTTTGGGATTGGTTTAATGCTCCTGCTTCAGAGGGTGCCTGGAACAAGGGGTCACCATCATGAGGACCAGGCTGCTGCTGGGCAGGTTATCCTTCTTTAGGCTCTGTGTGTTTATTCTGCATCTCTGGATGTTGTTGGTCTCATTTTCTTTAACCTGAAGTAACAAGATGCAAAAAAGTGGCCAGGCTGCAATCAAGAAGTCTTGGTGGGAGGAGGCAGAAAAAGAGAAGTAAAGAGTGCTGGGTGAGCCCTGATTCCTGGCAGGTGGGCCAGGGTTGCTGGCAGAGAGGCTGCTTGTCCCTGCTGTTGTGAGCCTGGAGGTGACTGCCCTGGAGAGCCACTGCCCTCGAGTGGTGGCAGGAGCTTCCTCCAGCACGGGAGCTCCAGGAAGTTTTCTGCTGGTTGCTCAAGCTGTCGGGGACTGTGGCAGCACTTCATCCTTGTAATGCTCCTCTGCAGAGGGGACATGTGGGACAAGTGCCAAGAGAAAGGCCAGGGCAATGACAGCATTTCCCATCCCTGTGGAGGTGAGATTCAAGGAGCAGCTGTGCCCTGGGAGTGGCAGCAGGAGCCTGGAAGCAAAAGCATAGCCAAGGTGTGACACCTTGGGGAGAGTTCAGGTGCTTTCTCTCCTGGTATGAGCCTGGAGGTGAGGAGCCCTGTTCTCTCCTGCTGTGAAGCATTTTGGGATGATGCTGGGTTGGTTTGAAGCCTGTCTCAGCTCTGGCTGAGGAGGGGGGTTTCAAAAGCCCTGCAGCTCATCTCCCCCATTCACTGCTGTAGCCGGTGACAGTTCTCGTGCTGGTGACACTGGTGACAGAGCCTGGAATCTTCCACCCAGTCTGGTACGAGGGGCAGAGTGTTCTGGGGCCAAGAGGTCCCTGGGGGCTGGAAATCCTCTTCCTTCCCTCCCACAGCTGCTGAGGGCTCCTTCTGTGGTCTGTGCTGGGCTTTATCTCATTGATAACGGAAAGTCACGTGCTGCCAGCTCATTACTAAGCACAGGACGGTGACAACGGGCAGTGTCTGGGGGGGGATCTCCTCATGCTGGGTCATGTCCTGCAGGGAGGAACCTCACTGGCTCATCCCTGTGGAAATGGGCTGTGGAGCAGAGTCAGACACTCCCTACTGATGGTTCTCCAGAGCAACGTTTGGGGGTCACGGCTTGGTTGCTGTGCACACAGCCTGGGTTGGATCATGGAGATGATGCCTTCAGGGCATGAGTAGAAGGTGGTGGTTGAGGTCTTTTGCTAGATTTTTTTTTCTCGTTGAGGTTGATCCTCAGTTTGCTCTTGCTGGTCTCAGAGTGGGTGCCAGCATGACAAAGGGGAAGGGGACCTCAGGAGTCCCTGAGCGGACTGGAGCTAGGGGCTCTAGTCCAGCCCCTCCTAAGAGCAGATCCCTGAGGGACACATCCAGAGGAGCTTTGGGTAACCACTCTGCACCCTGTTTGGTCCCAAGTTCAGTGTCTCACCAGCCACAGGGTGAACGTTTGGCTCTGATATCTAAGCAGAAGTTCCCTTCCTGCACTTTATCCACTGCTTCTTGTCCCATCAATGCAAAGCTTCAAGGAAAGTCTGGCTTTGTCCTGTCTGTAACCTCTTGCTGGGTGTCTGGAGATGGCAAGAAGATCTCCATGAGAGGCACGAGCTTCTCCTTTTATGTCTTGCCATGTGTTCCAACCCCCAACCCTCTTACTGAGCTCACCCTCTGTGCCTTTTCTGTCCCAGGAAGCCCAAACTGGATGCCAAGTCCCAGGTGTGCTATTGCAGGTGCCAGATGGAAGTGTGGGCTCCCTTCCCCAGACCTTCTGGCAGTGATCTTGCACCATGCAGGAGGGGGTTGACCACCTCCACTCCAGGTCTGTGCTCCTGACACCTCTTCACTCACTCACCCACCAGGTCGCTGCAAGACATTTTCAACAAAGCTACTTTCTGACACTGGGACTCCTCCATCCCAGGTGCAGGGCTTTATATTTGCCCCTGCTGAATTTGGGGGCTTCACTGCAGCCTGGTGAGGTCTCTTGGAGGAGGAGCAGCCCTGCCTGCCAACATTCCTGCCCACTAACACTGACAATAACTAATTTTGATTCAGATCAAGGCTCCTGACATCTCTTTGCAGACCTCAGAATGGAATTAACTTTACCACCCAAATGGGCTGAGGGCTGGGTGCTATCACTTGTGTGCTACTGGTAGGGTGAGGCTCAGCGTGTCCCAGAGCTCTCCTGGGTCAGGAGAGCTGTTAACCCATCTGTGCCCTCTGGGTTTTGGCAGCAGTGCATGTTTTTATGTGGAGATAATCACGGCACAGTCACACCAACATCACACGTACACGAGATCAGCAGCTGCCTTGGCTGAGTTTGAAAACATCCCAAGGAGGGCATTACTTGGTGAATCTTTGAGCTGTGCACAAATAACCTTTTCTCTTGGCTCCAGGCTGCCTGAATCTCTCCTTTTTCTCTTATCATAGTTGGGTGCTGATGGAAGTAGCTTTTTCCTGCCCTCCTGGCATGTGATCCCTGTGGCAGGCGAGACAGGAGCCAGGCCTCTGCTTGCAGATGCCAGAGGGGTGCTAGGACTTGGGGGCAGGATATCAAAAATATGCTGCTTGTCTAAGGAAGTTCAGCTTCAGGCTCCACTGCACTTCCTCTCCCTTCATCTGTGCTTGTGTCCTGCTGGTGCTTTAATCAATTGGGAATTGAGCTGCTGTGCCCTGGCTGCTTTCTCCACAGGGAAGGAGGGAAAGGGGTGGAGTGTCACTGGTTCAGCCACATTTGGTCTTTCTGCAGACCCCTGTAGCTAACAGAAGAATTTCCCCTGAAGGGCTGGTCCTGCCTGGGGTTTTACACAAGGGACATGGCATGAGTGACATTTTCCATCTCCTTGCCTTGATCTTGCCCCAGATGTGTGGCACCTAACGGGAGCCTTAAATCCTTGTTCTTCCTCAATCCAGGTGGGGGGGTGTTCCTTTGCAAGGTCTCAGCTTTGTCCCTCCAGGTTTCAGGGCAAGGAATGTATCCTTCCCTCTCCTCAGGATGGCAGGGGCCTGGCTGGGACCTCTGCCTGCCACCAGAGCAGCTGGGCAGTGGCAGGCACTGGAACAGGCAGTTCCTGCATCCAGCTCGTGACCCTAAGTTCCTATCCAGGGAGGTGACAGCTTTGTGTGTGCCCAGCTCGTAGAATTCTACAGTGGTCTGCTCTGACTGCTGGGAAAAGGGTCCACCTGGATCCTCTCCACTGGGATTGTGGAGCCATCATGGACGAGAAACAAAGCCCAGGCTGGTTTTGCCAAACCAGTGTTTGAAAATGGCAGCATGGAGCACTTTGGGCTGGGGCTGCTGGGGACTAAAGGGCACCAGAGGGGGTTTGAGAAGCTGGAGCAGAACCCCTCTGCAGGTCAGGGAGTGAAGGAGAATGTGGAGCAAATGTAAAAATGGGAAAATAGGTCAGGCTGCAAACACAAAGGGATATTCTTCCTCTGCAGTGACATGCACACTCCCAGCAGCTCGATCGTGGGGATTAAAGCAGCAGGGGGGGCTCAGTCTGGGACCTGCCAGCAGAGAGGGGCCGACATGCTGGAGCCCTCCTGTTCCTCACCATCCCTCTTTTATCCTCCAGTACTTTAACCTGGCAGCTGGGGAGGGGTGAGGCTCTGGAGGGAGGAGTGGTGTTTGGGCTGTGCTTAGGGACAGCGCTCGGATCCCTGTGCATCCCTGTGTTTCGCTGCGATGGAGGGGTGACAGCAGCCTGCCTGCTCCAGCTGGGTCCCCTTGTGGCACTGCTCAGCTGCAGCCCAAGCCCCTGCCTGCCTCGTCCAGGAGACAGAGGTGCCCCAAACAGTCTGAAAACTCCCGTGTTATGCAACGGTGCTGCCAGTAACAAGCCCGAGTGTTCACCAGTGAAAGGAGAACCTGCTCCCCAGGGGGAGATGCAAATGCTGCTTCCCAGCATCACACTGGGGCCGGCTCAGAGAGGCACCAGTGTCCCCAGGGCTGTGCAGGAGCAGTGTGCCCACCTCCTCTTGTGTCTTCTGGCTGGCAGCCAGCCTGGCTGTCACTCTGGTCCCGGCTGCTCGGAGGACGCTGATGTGATGTGCTCCTCTCCCCGGCTGGGAACCGCTGCAGAGCAGATGGCAGAGCCAGACATGCCCTCAGCTGTCCCTCGCTGCTGGCTGGGCCCGCCAGCTGAGGGCACGTCGTGGTGAGCTGGTGACTGTGGAGGTGGCGCGTTGTCCAGGGGCTCTGTCACTCCCCAGCCTCAGGGGAGCACGGAACGTGCCGCTCGGCACAGGTTCGCTCGGCTCTGCGCCGGGAACCGTGCTCGGTGCCGGAGGCTGCTGGTGGCCAGTCCCCAGTGAGCCGCTGCTGTCTGGCACCTTCCCAGGTGAGCTGGCTCTGCCAGCTGACAGGTTGGAGCAGCTCGCCCAAATCCTGGCAGGCTGCCGCCTTTGGTTCCCTCCAGGGCACTGGGTCCCACCTCCTCGGCGTGTCCTCCAAGAGCAGGGTGCTGCGTTTTGGGGGGCTCTGGCAGTGGCAGGCAGGCAGAGCTCTGCGAGGGAGGCAGAGCACGAGCATCTTGCATGCCTGCTCCTTCCTCCTGAGAAATTTGAAGTGCATTCAGGAATTGACCTCATTTTCCCTTCTCCCCTCAGCTCACTTCTTCCTCCTTCCTGCGCATTGGGCAGCTGAGCAATGTGGACCTCAACGAGGACATCCATGAGCTGGTGAGTGGCACAGGGAGGGGCCCACTGTTACCGAGACCCCTTCCCTTCTTCCAGTAACAGCTGCTGTTGTTCCCTCCTTCATATTCTGCTTGTTCCATGAGCACTCCAGCACTTCTTCCGGGGCTGGGTGACCTCTGTGGCGTGGGCAGCTGCTGCTGCCCCAGGGGCCCCTCTGGCATCCTCAGTAAATGCCCTAATTCGGAGCTGGGAACAGCTTGCACGGTCAAAGGTGTTTGGGAAACAGAATTTGATTTCTGCCCAAAAACATGGGTTTGCTTGAAATAGCTCCTTGCTTTTGGCCTAAGGAATTTCCTGCCAAGGTGCAAGGTTTCCCTCCACTGGAGCGTGGAGTTGCTTGGATTCAGTGCCAGGTCAACATGGCAGTGTGGTACAGCTGGGGAGATGTTCCTGCCTGGGGGTAGAGGGGTGCTTGGTGAGGGTGTACCCCTGACAGCTGCTCCAGCTGCATTAAGTCCTACACATCCACCAACTGGTAGAAAATCATCCCAGATCCCTGCCTGCCTGGCAGCTTGCACCTGCAGTCCTCTGTGCCTCTCCTGAGCATCAAAAGGAGTTAAACCAGCAGTTGCATGGTGGATGGGAGGGTTGGACTCCGACCTGACCATCCTCAGTTGTGCATCACATCCCACAGGAGACAGAGCTCCCTCGGCAGCGTCCCAATGAGATCCCTCACAATGAGAAGCTCCTGTCACTCAAGTATGAGGTAAGTGCCCATCTGCCCCATCTCAACTCTGCCCTCTGAGATGCAGTGGGTGAGGTATGAGGGGCGAGGGCTCACAGCTGCCCAGTGAGGGCAGTTTCAGTGGGGGAGGAGTGGAATCAAGGGAGGAAGATGATACAGGAGCAGGGTGAGGGGCTGAGGGCAGCACTCCCCAGCATGGGGGTCTCTTCGCCTGGTAGACAATAACATTGTCTACCTTTCCCAAACTAGAGCTTGGACTATGACAACAGTGAAAACCAGCTGTTCTTGGAGGAGGAGAGGAGGATAAACCATGCGGTGAGTCTTGGCTGGGCTGCCCACAATTGTCCCAGGTGGGGTGGCACAGAGAAGCTGTTCCCCCTGCCCGGCTGCTGGGGGGCTTCTTTGTGCCAGAGGAGGTTGTGCTTAAAGCCTAGGTTGAGCTGGGATGGGTTTATGGGCACTGACCAGCTTGTGACAAGCCGTAAAACCGCAGGATCAAGGACCTGGCATGGGGTGGTTGGAATGGGAGCTAATCTAGGTGCATATGGTGGCATAGCCTGGTGACATGGGGCAGGTCTCTGAGCAGAGATACTTCTGGAGTCATGTGAAACATTTGCCGTAGAGGCTTTGGGAATCAGTGCCAACAGCAAGAATCCCAACAGGATGGGCCTAATGGAGGCAGGCAAGCTGGAAAAGCACCTTAGGGATCCCACAGAGATACAAGAGCACTGCTTAAAATCAGTAAATTGTGTCCAGGCTTCACTGGGTCAGCCAGCTTTGGTGCTCCCTGGCTTTCCTCGGAGCTTCCCAGGCTTGGGACTGTGTTGGGGAAGGTGGCGGGTGTGCTGGGGTCCCCTCAATGCCAGGCTGGATGGCAGCAGGGCGTGACTGCTGTCTGCCCCTCAGGCTTTCCGGACAGTGGAGATCAAGCGCTGGGTCATCTGTGCCATGATCGGCATCCTCACTGGCCTCGTGGCTTGCTTCATCGACATCGTGGTGGAGAACCTGGCTGGGCTCAAGTACCGGGTGGTGAAGGACAGTATCCTCACAGAGCAGTGGCTGCTGGCCGGCTGGGACCTCTGGGATCTCCTGGGAGCCGTGAGAGGAGTCGTGGGGGAAGAGGGCAGTGCTTCCTCACTCCGGTTTGGTGGCACGGACTCTGGTGGCACCCAGCTGCTCTGCAGGGCTGAGCTGTGGCTGGGCACCGCTGTAACACAGGAGGCTCATTTCAGCTGCCCTGGATTCTCCAAGTGACAGGGGGCTTGGAGCAAGCTGGTCTGGTGAATGGCACCCCTGCCCATGGCAGGGGATTGGAACTAGATGGTTTTTAGGGTCCCATTCAACCCAAACCATCCTGTGGTGCTGTGAGATGCTGTGGTGGGAGGGGTGGTACCCAAGCAATGCTGGTCTTTCCTTGAGCTGCTGCCCCAGACATCGACAAGTTCACAGCCAAAGGCGGCCTGTCTTTCTCCCTGTTACTCTGGGCCACCCTGAATGCCAGCGTGGTGATGGTGGGCTCTGTGATCGTTGCCTTCATAGAGGTAGGAGTTTGGAACTGCTCTGGGTTCTTTACATGGGCAAAGCGGGGTCATGTCTCCAGAAAACATGCAAAATTTTGTAAACAGTGAATGTGTTTCTGCCAGTTTGGCTCCTGGTAGCATCAGCTTCTCGGTGTTGGCTCCAGCTGTGCTGTGGAGTTTCTGTGGGGCTGTTACACTGCCAGGATGTGCTGGCAGCCTGGGGCAGAGGCTGTGCTCCAGCCTTGGGCAGGGGTGTAGCTCTACCAAGCCTTGGCCCTAGCTCAGCCTTTCTATTTTGGGTGTACACGAGTACCAGCAGAGATCAATCTGGCTGGGTGCCTCAGGGACAGCCTCTGAAGGACAAGCCAGAGACTGGGACTCCCTATGGATCGCTCTAATCCATGGTGTCTTCCTTGTGGCTTTGCCCTTGCTCTCCCTGGCCATCAAGTGTGACCCTTCTGTAGCTGTGACAGGGTGGGGGAACACCTGAGTGTCCCCAAGAACCCAGCCAGCTCCTTTTCCCTGGCACGTTTGCCCTTAGGAAGTAGGTACCTCCCACAAGCCCACCTCCAGAATCTGTTGATAAGCTTTGGCTTCATCTCAGAGCCACCCTGAGGGTGTGCAGGGTGGGCCCTGTGCTGAGAGACAGGGCTAAGGTGGCTGGTGTGTCCCCATGCTGTGTGTGACAGCCACTCACGCTCTCCCTACTCCCTACAGCCCGTGGCAGCCGGCAGCGGCATTCCCCAGATCAAATGTTATCTCAACGGCGTGAAGATCCCACATGTTGTCCGCCTCAAGGTAGGAAGCAGGAGGTGGTGGGATGACCTGGGCACATTGTGTCCTCCCAGAGTGGTCCCTGCCCACACTGTGGCACAGCAGGAGCTGGCCTGAGCTCCCGCCTCCGTAGCTGTTTCCCCCTCGGTGCCAAGGGGTTAAATCTCCTACCCTGGGACCAGCAGCTGGCACTGGGAAGAGCATCTTTGGGTAGATTTTTGCTCTGGATAAGAAGAAAATTGACCAACACCTTTGCCACAATGAGGGGGCTGAGAATCACAAGCTCCCCGAGTCTTTGGCTCCTCCCGTGCCTCAGGGCCCACTGGGTCTGTGTCCCCTGTGGCTGCCACGGTCGTGTTCCTCGTGCCACCCCTGTGACATGCTGTGCCCTTCTCTGTTTTGCAGACCCTGGTGATCAAAGTCTGTGGGGTCATCCTCTCGGTGGTCGGCGGCCTGGCTGTTGGGAAGGTGATGTGCACAAAGCACTCTCTGACGTGCTGCTGGCACGTGTGTCACAGCCTGTCACCGGTCCTGTGCTGGGGACAGGGTGCTGGGGGCCCTGCAGTGACTTCCCAGTGTTATTCCCTGGCGTCTGCTGGCCAAGGTGACTGCAGCATTGCCAAGCTTGGGGAGCCCCTGGGGCACGTGGTGCCACCCTGCCAGCCTGTGTGTGGCTTGGCTGAGGGCAGGAGAGCAGCAGCCTCTGTCCATCACTGGTTGTCCCTGCAAACAGTAGATGAGGGAGACTTGGGTGCCCCATTGGGGACCTTTCTGGCTCGCTGGGATTGAAGGCAGGTGAGGGAAACACTTGTCTCCTCAGCTGGTGGGAACAGGAGGAGGCACATGCTAGAATAAGGATTTCATAAAGCCATGAAATGGTTTGGGTTGAAAGAGACCCTAAAGATCCTCTCATTCCAAGGCTCCACCATGGGCAGAAGCACATTTCACTAGATCAGGTTGCGCAGAGTTCCATCCAACCTGGTCTTGAACGCTTCCAGGATGGGAAGGGGGAAAATGTCAAGGTCTGTATTTGCCTGAGGGCAATACTCCCATCCAGCTTCAGGACTGCAAGCTGGTGAGCAGCATTCAACCATCCCTGTTCTTCCTTCCCCGATCTGACTCTGCTCTCTGGCCCCTAGGAAGGACCCATGATTCACTCTGGATCCGTGATTGCTGCAGGGATCTCCCAGGGGAGATCCACGTCATTAAAGCGAGACTTCAAGGTTGGTGTTGAGGTCCAAGGGGTTGTGCTGCAGGTGCCCTTCTGTGCCATACCAGGCTGTTCCCACTGGTAGCTTGGCATCATCTGTGTCATACCCTGTGTCTTGCCTAAGCTCATGCCCACGGCCAGCCCTAAAGCTGCCTTCACTCCTCTTTCAGATCTTCGAGTACTTCCGCAGAGACACAGAAAAGAGGGACTTTGTGTCGGCTGGAGCTGCCGCCGGCGTCTCAGCTGCGTTCGGTGCCCCCGTGGGTGTGTGTCTTGGCTCTCTGGCACTGAGCAGTGCCTGGACATGGATTTCCTCAGGAGGTTGTTCCCACTTGCTTGGAGGCAGCTGCTGGGATCTGCATAGGGCACTGCAGTAGCCTTCCAAGTTTTCCTGCCATGCCATGCAGGTGTGGGCCCTGCCCAAGGGCAAGGGTGTCATCTGCCTCAGATCCCAAAAGCTGCCTCCCTGGGATGGAGGATGGCAGTGGTGGGCTTTGCTGTGGTCAGCACATCACTGATGGCTTGGTGGGCTTGCCTGTGAGAGGGTCTGGGCAGTGTGGGCACGTGGCTTGGGGTGAAACTTGGGTGCTCGGCTGGTGCTGTAGCCAAGGGGCTGTGGCACATGCCTCTTGTGAAGGTGTTGTGTCTTGTGTTTGCAGGGGGTGTCCTGTTCAGCTTGGAGGAAGGGGCTTCCTTCTGGAACCAGTTCCTGACGTGGAGAATCGTAAGTGCTGGAGAGCAGTGGAGAGCTGCTGGTTCTGGTGTGAGGTATTGCCTTTTCTGGGTGCCCTGCAGCCCCAGACCTCCTGACATCCCTGCTCCAGCAAGGGTAACCCATCCCTGGGAACAGCATCTCAGCTCCCCTCCTGTGCCCTGGTCCTCAGGGGCTGAATTTGGGCCTGGCTGAGCTCCATCTTGCTGCCAGCTCCTTTCCAAGGGAGCTGCCTCGGGCTGTGCCTCGGGGAAACAGAGAGGCAAAAGGAGGAGCGAGACCCTGGTCAGCGTAAGCTGCCCAAAGTGCTGCCACAGAGAGTGACCTTCTGTCCCCACCACACTGTGGGTACCAAGCCCTGCCCAAGGACCTTGGGGGGTGGTTTGGGATAGTGCAGGGGGCATGTGGGGAGGAAATGGGGCTGGAGGCATCTGGCAGTGACTCTGGGCCACATCTCCTTCCAGTTCTTTGCCTCCATGATCTCCACCTTCACGCTGAACTCTGTCCTGAGCGTTTACCATGGCAATGCCTGGGATCTCTCCAGCCCTGGGCTTATCAACTTCGGCAGATTTGATAACGAGGTAGGCACAGGTATTCCCCCTGTAGGGCTCTGGTGAGGGGTTAGGAACCCCTTAGCAGCTTTGGGGACATCAATTTGTCTGTAACATCACTCACAGCTGCAGGCTCTGCCTTAGCAGGCTGTGGGGTCTGGCCAGATCTCAGCTCCACCAGCCCCAGCAGAAGGAGTTTCTGGAGGTTGTGGGCTGTTCAGGGGAGACTTTGGGGCAGCTCTGGAAGCCTCGTGCCAGTGCAGAGTTGTGCTGTCCCAGCAGTCAGTGACTGACTGCGAGGCTGCAGACGGGCCAGGAGATGAAACCCACTTCTTTCTTGCTTGCAGAAAATGGGATACACAATCCAGGAAATTCCTATCTTCATCTTTATGGGAGTGGTTGGTAAGAGAATGCTGCTGTTTCAATTTGATTAGTCTGAATAATTTCCTCTGTTCTCTGTCTGGGTCTAAAAAGCTTTGGCATCCAATTTCCTGGAGAAAATGGGGAATCCATTAAATTCTGGTGCAGGGGCTGCTTGTGGGGCTTATGCAGGGATGAGACCTGGATCCTGGCCCAACCCTAGTAGCAAAGTCAAGCTCCTTTAACCCATGTCGAGCAGAGTCAGTGCCTTGCAGTCATGGGCAGCCCCTTGCTGTCATGTGAGCTGCCCTTATCCCCATGGATTCGGCCTGTCCTTTGCCTGCCTGGTGCCAGCACTGTGACATTGGGCTCTGGCCACCCACTGCTGGTGCCAGGCTCCTCTTGGTGCCAGGTCATGGCTGGCTGCTGGGGCAGCATCCCCATGCGAGTTGCCCAGGGTGGCTGGGCTGCCAGTCACTCTGGATGGGTTGTGGATGATCTTCAGATCATCCTGATTGCTTGTGTTGTGGGCAGCCTGGGCCCTGGGTGCTGAGCTTTTCCTCTCTCACATCTGCAGGTGGGATCCTGGGAGCCCTGTTCAATGCCCTCAACTACTGGTTGACAATGTTCCGGATCAGGTAAGAGCTCAAGATAATGAAGGTGATTGACGTGGGTTGGTTGGCACTTTCTGCAGTCCCTCAAAGTGGCATTCCCAGATGGAGCAAGGCTATAATCTCTCACTTAATGTGAGCAACAGCAGTGCCTGAAAGATGCCACGTGCCTCTCACTGCCTGTGACTCACAGCAGCCCAGCACTGCTCTGACCCTGCCAAGTATTTCCCTCCAGTGACTGGAGGGCCCAGAGAGGTGCAGACACTGCAGACCTGACTGTCATGTGCTCTGAGAGGAGTCAGAGTAGGCAGAGAGCTGCTAAAGCCAACTGAGACCAGTCTGGCCCAGCCAATGCCTGCAGCTTTTCAAGCAGCAGGACAGCCTGGCAGGGTCCAGGCAGGGAGCAGAGGCACCCAGACTGTCATATGCCTGATGTGACATGTCCAGCCAGGCTGGGCCTGATCCTGCCCACACCTCTGAGTGCCACCCTCACTCTTCTGTTCCTTTAACAGGTACATCCACCGGCCCTGCCTCCAGGTGGTTGAGGCCATGCTGGTGGCAGCAGTGACAGCAACCGTGGGATTTGTCATGATTTACTGCTCAAGAGATTGCCAGCCCATCCAGGGGAGCTCTGTGGCATATCCCCTGCAGGTAGGACGTGCTGCAGAACAGCATTCAGGGTGGGGGGCACCCTGAGCCTGGGGGGTTCAGCAGGGAGACAAGACCCTGCTTGGGTTTGGGACACTGGACCTCGCAGTCGATGCCCTCCAGTGCAGGCAGAGCTGGAGACCCAAGGATGCTGTGGGTGTCCTCCCTGCCCAGAGCTGCCTCCTCGCTGGCGCACGTCCCCCAGTCCTTCCTGCCACTTCTAACTCTTTCTTCTCTTGCCTTTTCAGCTTTTCTGTGCTGATGGAGAGTACAACTCCATGGCCACTGCCTTCTTCAACACACCTGAGAAAAGCGTCGTCAACCTCTTCCATGACCCTCCAGGTCAGTGCACCTGGCAGTGAGGCCTTGAATGTGAGCAGAGAGGGTCCGTGCAAGGTGGCCAATGTGTTGCTTGACCACCCCTGGGACAAGGCAGAGGATGATCAGCCCATGAGGGCTTCCCAAAACTGTGCTGCAGTGGTGGAAGGAGGAGGGATGGGTTAGGCACCTCTGAGCTTGGCCAAGGACTGTGGTGTTGGGAGACTGTGCAGCCAAGGATCTGGTTTTGTTCATACACATTTACATGCTGTGTTGCTTCTGAGTTGTGTGAGACTGTCTGACCCTTGCTGTCTGTTTGAAGTCCATTCTGGAAACGTTGCTGGATGTTTTCTTAATTAGCCGGGCCACTTGCCCCAGAATGACTTTACCTTCTGGGTTGTGGAGGTGGATCTTGGGGTTTGGATTGGCTTGAGAAATGCTGTTTGGTTCCCAGGTTCCAGCTCCATTTTCCTTGGACCTGGTGTAACCGCAGTATCTCCTCTGCCTGTTGTGGAACCTGAGTTCTGTGCCCAGCTGCACGTAGGTGGGGAACAGAGAGATCCTCAGCTCAGAGGGTGCAGCCTGGCCACCTGCAGCCAAGAGACGACTATCCTGTGTCTTGGGGCTGCTCCCTGCAGTGCTGGGTCCTCCCTGGCTCAAGGCTTCTGCCTGAAGGAGGGGTTGCAAAGCACTCGTTTAAACTAGACTGGGCTGCTCAGCAATCCCAAAACAGCACTTAGCCAGGTTGTGGGGTCAGCAGGGTCTCACTGGGATGGCATAGCCTGTGCTGTGGGACAGCATGGCACTGGCTGGAGCAGCCGAGGCAGCTGCAGGATTGAAGGGAGTTTGCAGGACCTTCCCTGCTCAGTTGATCCCAAAGCTGGCTGTGGGACCTCTGTCCTCCCAGCCTTGTCCTTCAGCCCTGGCAGTCCCTCCCTTGGAGCTTTGAAGTTCATCATGGGAGGCTGGGAACCACAGGGCTGGGAGGGGATGGGTCATCAATGAGTGGATGGAGGAATGGGATGTGAGGGCTTGGGTTGGCACTGGAGGGGGCAGAAATAACCTGAAGAACCAGTTTGAAAGGCCTGTACTGCCAGGGCAGGAGGTACAGCCCAAGAAGAGGGGCTCTCACTGCTGGGAGTGTGTCGTGGGGCTGCTGCTGCTACCTGAACCATGGCCACAGCCCATCAGGCAGCCCTGGGCTGCGGGACCAGCACTGACTCTGTTCTGTGCCCATCCCAGGTTCCTACAACCCCATGACGCTGGGCATGTTCACACTGATGTATTTCTTCCTGGCCTGCTGGACCTACGGCCTGACGGTGTCCGCAGGGGTCTTCATCCCCTCCCTGCTGATCGGGGCGGCCTGGGGAAGGCTCTTTGGCATCTCCCTGTCCTACCTGACCAAGGGCTCGGTGAGTCCTGGCTGGGAAGCCCTGGCACCTAGCCCTCCTCCCTCGCTGCTGGGCTGGTAGCATGTGCGGGCAGCATGCCTGCAGCTGGCTGAAAGCTCTGAAGTGGGCTGGCTCCCCGCTTGATGTCTTCATGAGCTGGGTCTGGACTTCCCCACGTCCCAGTGGAGCCCTGCCAGCAGCTGAGTTGTTCAGGCAGCCTCAGGCACCTCTCCCCACTTTGGAGGGGGGCTTGGGGGCCAGGATTCTGCTGACTATCTTTGGATGCTCTGGAGCCAGCAGGTGACTTGGCTCCTTCTCTCTCCTGTGCTCAGATCTGGGCTGATCCCGGGAAGTATGCCCTGATGGGAGCTGCTGCACAGCTAGGTGAGTTCCCCATGGCACGGTGTTGGTTGGGGTGAAGGTGTCATGGGAAAAAGCACTCCCTGCTTCCCTGACAGCTTCCTTCCCAGCTGAAGCCCAGCCAGGCTGTCAGCTTCCTAATCACCCTGCCAAGCACAGGCAGTGCTGGGCTCACCGAGGGCACCCCTGGGAGGGCACTCTTGGATCACTGAGAGATTCAGGGGCCTCAGGTGTTCTGTGATGCCCTCACTCTGTGTTTCCTTGCCCTTCTAAACCCCCAACCCCCCTGGGTGCCTCTGGCAGGTGGGATAGTGCGGATGACGCTGAGTCTCACGGTCATCATGATGGAGGCAACGGGCAACGTCACCTATGGCTTCCCCATCATGCTAGTGCTGATGACAGCAAAGATTGTGGGAGACTACTTTGTGGAGGTGAGGTCTGGTGTGCTCCCCAGGACTGTGGGTCAGGGCTGGTGGTGCTGGGGGGCTGTGGAGGGGCCAGGACAGGCTTGTACTCACTCTGAAGGATGAGCTGCTGCCTGGCTGTGCCCCCTGGCACCTCACCAGGCTTCTCCTGATGGCTTGGCTCTTGTTGCAGGGACTGTACGACATGCACATCCAGCTGCAGAGCGTCCCCTTCCTGCACTGGGAGGCCCCAGTGACATCCCACTCCCTCACAGCCAGGTGGGTGGGCTGGGCATTGCTGTGGTAGCAGCTTTCGGACCACACTTTTGGCCTGAGCTGGGAGTGGAGGTGGTGACCTTTTGGTCACAGAAGCCTGCTGCCCCCTGGTACCACCAGCCCAGCTTCTTCCCTGCCAAATTTGTGACCTGCAGTGTGTTCCTTCCTTGCTCCCTGGCAGCTTTTGGGGACAGAAGAGGCATCAGCACTGAGGATTCATATGTTTTGGGGGGCTATTTAGGGTGTGAGGGAGGTGAGGCCCTGGCACAGGGTGCCCAGAGAAGCTGTGGCTGCCCCTGGATCCCTGGAAGTGTCCAAGGCCAGGGTGGATGGGACTTGGAGCAGCCTGGTGTAGTGGAAGGTGTCCCTGCTCCTGGAAAGGGTTTGGAGTGAGATGAGCTCCCTCCCTTCCCACTAAACCAGTCTGTGATTGCATGATTTGGTGTGTGCTGCTGTGGGGCTGCATTTCACCCAGAGCTTTCCCTGCAGGGAGGTGATGAGCACTCCTGTTACCTGCCTGCGGAGGATCGAGCGCGTGGGCACGGTTGTGGACATCCTCAGTGACACCTCCTCCAACCACAACGGCTTCCCTGTGGTGGAGAGCAGCCCCAACACCACACAGGCAGGCTGGGTGCCACTGGGGAGGGGATGCAGCTGGCTTGGCCACACAAGGGCTGGCTGCAGTGTGGGACCCTCACACACGGTGCCCTGTTGCAGGTTGCCGGGCTGCGGGGTCTGATCCTGCGTTCCCAGCTCATCGTCCTGCTGAAGCACAAGGTGGGTGATGCTGCGTGGAGACTGTTTGGGTTGTGTCTGCTGTCCCAATTCTGTCTCAGGCTCCTTGCTGCCTGCCTTGCTCGGGAGAAGCTGGCAGAAGCCGTCATCTCCCTCAGCTCACCCAGGGGGATGATGGGTGCTGCCATTCCGTGGTGGGGTTACCCCAGCATCATCCTGCACCCCACTGGGCTCACAAACCCTGAGTGAGTGGGAAACAGGCTGTGCTTCTGCAGATGGTCCATCTGTCCCACATTTCTGCCCTTTTCCCTCCCTGCCCCTGTGCATTGTCTTGGTGCCTGTGAGCTCTGCAGGATAGTCCCCAACCATCTCTTTCCTCCCAAGGTTTTTGTGGAAAGGGCCAACCTGAACCTGGTGCAGCGGCGGCTGAAGCTGAAGGATTTTCGGGATGCCTACCCCCGCTTCCCCCCCATCCAGTCCATTCACGTCTCCCAGGACGAGCGCGAGTGCATGATTGACCTCAGCGAGTTCATGAACCCCTCGCCCTACACCGTGCCCCAGGTAATGGCCAGGGGCCCCTCTGCACAGCTGCCCAGGGATCAGGGTGGGCAGTGGGTGCTGGCTGGGGATGCTGCAGCCGCCCCCAGCCCCGTTCTGCCTTGCAGGAGGCGTCTCTGCCGCGGGTGTTCAAGCTCTTCCGAGCCCTGGGCCTGCGGCACTTGGTGGTCGTGGACAATCGCAACGAGGTAAGTCCCTGCTCGCTGTGTCCAAGCAGCTCCTCCAGGGGACAGGGACACGCTGTTCCCAGGCTCTGTGTGCCCACATCGGGCTGTACCCCATGCCTTTCCCGGCAGGTGGTGGGAATGGTGACCCGCAAGGACCTCGCCAGGTACCGGCTGGGGAAGGAGGGCCTGGAGGAGCTCTCACTGGCACAGACGTGAGGCAGTGTGGCCCAGCAGACATGCCCCGGCCCCTCGGAGCTGGGGACCCCCTTTTGCAGGAGGTGGGGAGAGGAGTGGGCCAGTCCGTGCGGGTGTCGCGGTGCCCGGAGCAGGCCGGGCATGGCCTGGCCGTGCTGCCCCGGCCCTCCTGCCTGTTGCTGCCTTCCCACGTCTACTGCCTCCTCTTGTCACCCCTTCCTCTGCTTCCCTGAGGGATCAAAATTCACCCTTGGCTCTGTTAGCTCCTGGAATAGGCTCTCCGTGAAGGCTGGAGTGTTCCATGGGGAGCAGGAATGCCCTACTTATCTGGGCACACTCCTCTGACAGGGCACGTGGCCTCTGTTGCCTCATCCACGCAGTCTGGGCTGTCTGGGACTTAGCTCTGCCCTAGCTCCGGCTGCAGGGCCTGTGAGAGGACCAGATGGGACACGATGGGGCTCCCTCCTACCCCCAGGCCCCCATTCCCCCCTGCCCTGTGGTCCTGCTTGCTGGGTTGGGCTGAGCTCTGGGGTTGCCTCCCTGCTCCTTGGGACTGAGGAGCGGGATGTGCCCTGCTTGGCTGTGCAATAAAAGGGCTCCCGTGGTTCTGCAGCTGCTGCCTCTGGCTCTTTCTTGGCTCTCTCAGCCACTCTGACCCCAACCCACGTGTGGGGAGGCACCCCTGGGATTTGGGGCAGGGATATGGGGGAGCGGAGAGCTGACTGCGCTGGGGTGATGTTGGTCCTGCAGCCTGTGCCCCTCTGCCACTCCTGCAGTCCTCCCTCCACTGCTGCTCCCACACTGGGATCCACAGTCACTCCTGGGGCATATTCTGGCCCTTTTCAGCAGCCTGCACCCTTGCAGGCACCCCACCACCAGTCCTGGATTTGGCCAGGGGGTGGGAGCAAAGCCAGCCCTGGCACCTCACTTCTCCCATCCTTGCTCCTCTCCTTGGCAGTGCCCTGCCCCCCTGCCCTGGGACTTCCTCACTTGGACACAGGTCAACCTGGTGCCTGGAGAGGCTTTTGACTGCAGGATTTGTGCTGAAATAAAGTCTGTTTGTACTTTTATTGTGGTGCTGCCTGTCTCTTGCTTCCCTTCTTCCCTTGGGACCACTGTCCAGGCTCAGGTGTCCCCTTGGACCAGAACCGAGCCCTGTCCCCACTCCTGCTGCTGGGAGGGCACAGGTGGGGGAGTGAGGGGGGGGGGCTGCATCCTGGGTGCTGCCCCCCAGAAGGGCTCAAGGCAGGGGCTGGCTGCCCCTTCCCGGGTTCTTTTCCTTTTCAAGACCAACAAAAAGCCACCACAAAGCAGAGGATGCCTCAGCTGGGCCCTGGTAACAGCCAGGTCCGGCGGCGGGGCCGTGGGGAAGAAAAGCCGGCCCTACTCGCCTGTGTGGGTCCAGATCCCTGGCCCTGCTATGGGGCAGGGGAGCTGTAGGGCACAGTGGGTCCCCAAGGCAGTGATGGGTCCCCCCTGGCTGCTGACAGCCGGGTGCTTTATGAGGCCCTGCGTCGCCCTTTGCCCCGGCGCGGCCGAGATAAGGGGATGGGATCCACCGACTTGGGCCGCAGAGTAAACACAGGCTGCTGGCTCCTGCCGGCACCGCGCTTCCCTCCTCTTCCCGCTGCTGCCAGGGCAGCCAGCAGCCCCCGGGGGTCAAGCCAAGCCATGGCCCTTTGTCACTGGCAGCAGGGATGCCACAGTGGTGGGTGGCAAAGGACACTGCACGCGCTGGTGCCTGGCGGGAGTCATTTATTCACTCATCCCATCTCCAGCTTCGACCCGGCAGCTCCAAGTGCCTTGGTGCTGGCACTGGGGCCACCAGGTTTATCATTAACTGGGTGGCACGTGGCGGGACCAGGGGCCCCTGGGACCACAGTGGGGTCACAGCCCGGCAAAGGGCTCAGCCTCCAGCCCCGGGCGACCCGACAGCTCCCGCCCAGTGCCTGGCAGCTCTGGCCCTGGTTCCACTGTCCAGTTGGCCAGGAGGTCACTGAAGTCAGGGGTGCCAGTGTGGAGGAGGCTGGTGGGGCCTGGGCCTGGCTCTTTCCAGAAGGAGGGCGGCAGCTTCCTGCGGTGCATGGGGGTGATGTGGCCGTACTTCCTCTCCAGCCGCTGTGTCTTGCCGCCGGCCACCCGGGTGGGCAGGCACCGGTGCACGCCATACTCGAAGAGCTCAGCCAGAGGCCCCAGCCTGTGCGTGGCCCCTAGACTGCCCTGCGGGGCCACAACCTCGGGCACAGCCTCAGTGATCTGGGGTGAGCTGCAGTCCTCGGGCACGGGGCAGCTGCTGGCGACCTCCTCCCGGCCCCGCCGCCCGAAGTAGCGCTGGATGTCACAGCTGATGAGCTCCGAAAACTTAAGGAGGCGCAGGGTGGTCTCAGCAGTGCTGGAGACACTGGCCAGCTCCGGCCTCACACTCTCCTCCACTGGTTCCACTTCCTCCTCCTCTTCCTCCTCTTCTTCTTCCTCCTCCTCCTCGGAGAGGTCGGGGAAGTCGGGCTCAGGGTGCATGGGCAGCAGGAGGCCGTGTGGGAAGGGCGAGGGCAGCCGCAGCTCGGCCAGGGGCTGGATGATGCCCGCAGCCATGTCAGCACTCAGAGGCACCCCCAGGACTCACCCTGCAGGCAGGGGCAGCGGGGTCAGCGTGACAGACCCTGGCACCAACCCTGACCCACTGCCCAGCAGCCCTGAGAGGGCAGGGGACCATGCTGTGCCACACCATGGCCAAGGTGTGGCTGCAGGGCAGCAGGGATGTCCCCCACAAGGCAACGAGGTGTGGGATGTGCGGCGTTGGGGATGTCCCCACCAAGCCATGGGAAACAGGGCAGTGGGGACGTTCCCCCTGGGACATCACTACTCAGCCCTGGGACTGCAGGCAGCAGGGGTGTCCCCACCAAAACACGGGATATGGGGCAGTGGGAGCATAACCCTGAGTCATGGGACATGGAGCAGCAGGGATGCCATTCCCCTACAAGCAACAGGACATGGGACAGTGAGAATATTCTAACTGAACCCTGGGATATCAAGCAACAGGGATGTCTGCATCAAGCCATGGGATGTGGGACAATGGGAATGTCCCTAAGTCATGGGACATGGGGCAGCAGGGATGTTCACATGGATGTTCACATCAAGTCATGGGATGTAGGGCAGTGGGGATGTTCACCTTCACCCCAGGGCTGTGCAAGGAGGTGAATGGGGCTCAGCACCATCCAGCCCCGTGCCCTGCCCACACAGTGGCCCCATGGGTTTCTCTGCAACAGAGTGAACCCACTGCCTCCCTACCCTGCCCTGGTGGGCTCTGGCCATAGCTGGGTCTCGCTGAGCTGGATGTGGCCCCTTTGTAGGTCGTGCTACCTGTGCTGAAGGGTGCTCAGCCCTGCCTCGCTGCAGGACACCGCTGGCCATGCTGAGAGGGTCTCAGGGCAGGGAACAAATCCTGGGGAACCAGACCTGCTCCTGCCACATCAAGCACGGTGCCGAGACCTGCACCCAGCCTAAGATTGTCCTTGCCATCTCCGTGTATCCCTCTGTGCCGTCCCCACCACGGTACCCCCGCCTGCCTCCGTGCTGCCCCGGGGTGGGTTGTGGGGGGCTCAGCACCACGAGGCAGCACACACCTCCGGGCTGCGGGGAGAGGGGAGCGGAGCCACCCCCCAGCCTGCCCTGCCGCCACCCTCAGCCGGAGAAACCCCCAGGGCAGGAGGGCATTGCCCGGGGCCGCGGTTTCGCACTCACCTTGGTGCTGCCACCCGGCCATGCATAGGCTCCCGCGCCGCTCCCCTGCTCGTCCCTCCACCTGGGCCTGAAGTATTTATAGTGGAGCAGCGAGCTGACGGCTGGCAAATATTTGGTAGCCGTATTGTAATAGTAGACTCGGTAAACAGAGCTGGGGTTTGCTTTAGCACCCAGCAACGGGAGAGCGGCGTGGGGAGGGATGCGGGGACGGAAGGCAGGGCTCACCTTAATGGTTCACTAGCCAGGGGATTTTCAAGTGTTGTCCCTGTAAATTCACCTATTAAATCGGCAGCCCCAGCTGCCAAACTGCCCGCACACTTGTGCCGAGGGCTCTTATCTCCCTGCTGATTGGAGGTGAAATCAAACTTTGTCAAATAGGCGTAAAATTAAATTTCATGCTATTTTGACTCCTGGAGTAGGGATCTTCTGAAGAACATACTGGGTATCGAGCGATGCCTCTGCAAACAGGGGCTGCTGCTGCAGTGGGCAAAGCCTTTCCGTGGGGTACCTCTAGGTGCTGCACCATCCTCATGCACGTTCAGGCCACCCATCTCCAGCCTTGTGCCCCTTTGAGATGGATGTTGGGCTTCCCAACCAACTCTGGGAGGGGTTTTGGAACCTGTGGATGCAAAGGTGGACATGCCATGTGGACAGTGGCTGCACCAGCCCCACGGCAGGGACAGCACCTGGACGACAGCATTTTCACCCTGCGTGCCCTGTGCCTGGGCTATGGCCTGTGGCCATGCTGGCCCACACGGCACCTCCCCTGTGAGGACAAGGATGATGGAAATCAGCTCAGGTCCCGGAGACGCTGGGCCAGAGGTGCCATTTCTGCCTTGGCAGCAGGATGTGCCAGTGGGGTCATCTGGAGCAGCACAGAACGTGGCCAAGGGACACAGATGGCTGGGGGATGCAGGGTGACCGGGGACGCAGGATGGCCAGAGGACACAGGACAGCCTACCCCTGATGGCTGAAGGGCACAGAATGGCAGGAGCCTGACACAGCACCCAGACCCTGTCACCGTGTTGGGGACACTCAGGAGGGAGCACCGGCCATTGGGCTTGCGGACAGCCACAGCTGTGCTCCCGAGCTGCCCCACTCTCCTGTTTTTGGAGTGACCGCAGCTCCTGCTCTCTCCCTCGGAGGCCTCCCTGTCCCCTGAGCACCCTGTTCTGAGCTGTCCCCCGTGCTGAGATGGTGTCCCCAGCTCCTGGCAGGGTGCAGCACTGGCGAGGAGAGTGTCCCAGCCTGGGCAGGGCTGTCACCGACCCGCTCCCCGGGCCGGCAGCCCTGGGGCTCCCTGCAGGGGCAGAGCTGGGCACCGGCTCCGACTCCGCAGAGCTCCCTCTCCTCTCTCTAAACACTCACAGCGGCAACTCCGGGCGGGAGCAGCAGCCACCCGGGCACTGCTGGGCAAACACGGCGAGTGGGAACTGATTAGCCACGGGCACACTTCGGTTTGCTCCCTGGCGTCACCCATTGTCACCCATCCGCCCGGCACGGCTCGGCATTGGCACATCTTGGCATTGCTATCGGCTTCAACCCGCGGGATCAGCCCTGGGAGCCAGACAGCCACCCCGATCCTCCCCCCACGATCCCCAGGGAACGGCGGCTTCCTCTGGTGTCCCCAGCCACCTCTGCCCCAGACCCTCTTCCTGCAGTGCAGGAGATGGGGAGAACTCCCACAGCCTCCGGGTCAGTCCGGCCGGAGGAAGGGGCTGCACTGTCCCTTTGCCCAGGTGGGAAGGGTCTGGGCTTGCTGGCGAGGGGGTCCAGGTGTGGGACAAGGTGTGGGGAGCACACGACTTGGCTGCTGGCTCACAGAGTTGGGAGTGATGAGGTGTCCGTCCTCTGCGGGAAGGAATAACGCACTTAGGACCACCCAGGGCTCAGCAGGACCGTTCCAAGGGCGAGCAGCAGGGAGAGGCAATGCCACTGCTCCTGCAGCAGGCTTGGGCGTGTGGCTTTGCACCCATTCGAGTGCCCAGGGTGGCCATCCCTGCTCCAAACCTTGCCAGGGCCGGGCATGAGGAGCTCCCGTCTCACAGGGGAGGGGTCTCCTGTCCGCAGAGACCCCCGCAGACAAGCAGGGAGGTCGCAGACCCCACTCTGAGATGAGGCTGATTCTACTCACACGGGATGGTGCATCGGAGCGGGGCGGCGACAGCCCGGGGCTGGCTACCGCTTCCTTTCCCTGAAAGCCAACGGAGCTTTAAATCTGGGGGAAAACCAGGCATAATTATGGCAAACGGAGCATCCTGCACCAGGGCTCTGGCTCTAACCCTCGCTGCCGTTGTAGCCCTGTGGCAGTAAAAAGAGCCGGTGGGGTTTCTCTGGCACAGGGAGCATCCACAGGGCACCCGGGGCCGGGAACTCAAGGTGAAGAGACAAGAGGTAAAACTCATGGGAGTGGTGGGAGCTGGAGCTGGAGCTCAGAAAGCCAGACAGGGAGCGCAGCACACGGCAAAGCTCCACAACAGCACAAGCTCCCCTGCAAAATTACGGCCTCGTCCTCTCCGCTCAGCTAGAAGAGCAGCCACGGACTGTCCAGTCCTGTCCTAGGTCCTCTCCTGGCTATACCCATGTGCGAGGGGGTTCGTCCCCTTGTCCATGCATCCACGCTGCCTCTTGGTGCTTCCGCCTGCCCCGGCCCCTACCCCAGGCATTTCCTTACCCCACATTTCCCCTCCCCACATTCCCCACGGTGCCCCCGAGCTGCCACAGTGCGGTAGGGACAGCAGCCAGTG
>VYXC01012102.1:112037-128636 GCA_013397175.1 Platysteira castanea | reverse complement strand
GGGGGGAAAGGGGAAAAAAAAGGGTCGTTGATTAGACTATGATGGTTTCTGATTAAAATACATATTTTGCATTAATCTGTCCTGAAAGTTTTTTCCCTGAAAATTAGCTGCCTGACATTGGCTTTTAATATACTGCCTGTCAATGTGCAGTAATAGAGTTTCAGGGTTCTGCTTCAACATATAATAATACTACACTGAAATCCATTTATATTATCATCTTTTATGCTACTTCCAATTAGACATGTTCCATCTTGAGGGGTCAATCATTCATATCTCAGCATTCAGGAAAATTCAGGTAAATGTTAAAACTTGACAATTCCCTGAGAAATACGGTTATGTTTTAAGTACTTCACTTGAAATCTACAGTGTATCTGCACTTGCCATAAGGGGAAAACAGTTTTAAGGAGGCTAAGGGTCATAATCACATAGAACTAGTCATGATGTAGTGAAGAAAAACTTAAAATCCTACACTATATTAATTCTAAGAGTTTTACGTATGGATTTACATTCTTAAGGTGTCGCTTACTAAAATGAGAAAAAGGAAAACCCCTTTTCTGAATCCCCACTCTTCTCTCCTCTGCTAGTTCTACAGGTAACGAATTCTGTAGATTTTAATGTGTACTACATTTTCAAAGACATTTTTTACAATACTTCAGATGTTAAAAGAAAAAAAAAATTCAATCATACTTAGTCACCCAAGAGGAAATCATAGCTTTACTTAAATTTGATCATTGTCTTCGTTAGACTCACACGTTCAGTCTGGGAGTATCTTTTATTAAATCAAGGGAAAACAAAGTCCGAGGCCATCATGAAAGCCCATTTAAGAGCAAAGCATACTGCTTTACCAGTTTGTTGTCTTCTAATCTTGTGAGATTACAAAATTGGGCTCTGGATTTACTTCAGATAATGCATTTTCAGCTCTTAAGATAGATTCCTAATGCAGCTATTTTTTATTTTATTGCCTAAAAAGAGACAAAAATGACATGATAAATCACTTTATTCAATTTAATAAAGTGGTGCCTGTTTTAGGAATTTCAAGCATTATACTTCTGATCATGGTCAATTTCATCTCTTTAACTTCTATACATAGAAATACCTAGTCTGTTGATAGTGTGGAACGACAAATTCTGCATTTTTTGTAAAATAGAGGTTGCTTTATCTCAGAAGAAGAATTTTTTGTACAACATGTGAGGCAACAGCTGACATTGCTTTCCAATGCATGATATTTCCAGGCATCCCTTTATCAGAAAGAATCCAGTAAGAAACTAATTTTTGGTCAACGTAAACATTAATAATAGTTAATTAATAATAGTTAACAAAATGGAAGATACAAGGTAATTTATTTTATCACTAGTCGCATTCATCAAATTGGAGGGAATAGTCATCTGACTGGACAATGATCAGAGCCATCACTTGGCTGGACACAGCCTTGAGGTTGACCAAAGAGATATGTGGACCCGTGTATCATGGGGCACACATCCCACCACGTAAAGCAAAAGGATCTGCATCCCGCCAAGTCTCGTTAAAAACATAACTTGAGATTTAGGAATGGTATTACCCACTTCAGTGCCCCCACTGAGACTCTCCAAACCACACTGCTCTCTCTCACTCCCTGATTTTCTCCTCCCCATCCCCACTGCAACAGAATGGAGAGGAGAACTAGAGGCACAAAAGGCAAAGATCATGGGCTGAGAAAAGAACAATTTACTAAAAACAGCAATGAGGTAAAAAACCAAAGAGCTACAGCAACAAAAATGACAGAAGGTATAGGAAAAGATATGGTTCACATGCAAAAAACAGTCCTTCATAATAGATAACACAAGACAGGTCCCTCTGTCATGCTTTCTTGGTTGAAGAAAGCCCTTCTTTCCAGAAGAGAGTCCCTTTCCTCTGCCCCCAGCAACACTGTAAGGCGGTACAGAATAGCATCCAGGTCCCAGCCATGCCCTCTCCCAGTTACAGCAAAAATTAATCCTGTCCTGGCTGGAACCAGGACAACACAGCATCACAGTCCTTAACAATCTTAGTTTGAAATCACTTAGATTTATCTTGTCAGGATACAAAATCCAACAGTAACACTGTTAGCACATGAGACCGGATCTGAAAAGGCATATGAAGCTGTAATTTATTTAATGAATATAGGACTGCATATATTTTTTTAAAGTCTGACTCAGATCCTCTTCCTTTAGCAGAAAATGAGTCTCTCAGTAGGGGAATACCTTACAGTAGTCAAAGGAAATGTTCAAAAATACATTATGCTAACTATTAGAAGCAATAAGTCATTACACTTGAAAGGTATTTTAAATAGGATGGAAGATTACGGACTGGTTCTGTATCAATGAAATCAATGCATACCCTACAAAAAAATATGTGGATGTGTAATTAATTAGACTATTCCAAAACCAAAGTATTTGGTTTAATTTAGCAGATTAAAAAAATACTTAAATCACAGTAGAAGTTAAAATAAACACAATATGTACACAACACAGGATGAGATACTTTGAAAACAAAGTCACTGGATAGATGGAGAAATTCAGATTTTAGATAGTAAAAGATTATGAGACATGTGGTGGTGATTCTCTTTTCAGGGCTTAATTTCTCTAATTTTATAATGGTGTTTTGTTTCAAGTCAGTTCCTTCTTGAACTTTTCAACTGAAAAAAACCCATAACTATTAAAAATAGTAGAAGATATTACCATAGCTGTTTGTTGTGAAATACAAGTACATAATTAAGATAAAAGCACTACAATTTACATATTTCCAAAATGATTTTCTGAAGATTAGAATGTGCTTTAAGAGTTGCTGTAACTTTTGTCTTAAACATGACTTTGTACTATACACAGCCTAACCTATTTTCAGAAAAATCATCTAAACCAAAGATTAGTGGATTTTCTGAGAGGGACTTTGGACAAGAGCTGTGGTCATAATCTTGTTGCAATGGAATAAAAGATCCATTCACTATTAAAATGAATCCAAATCAATAATCAGTACTAAAATGAAAACCAGTGGAAAGAACTGCCCTTCACAAAGAGTAATCAGTGGAGAACTTAAATCCATAACTTATATTCACCTAAACACCATTTCACAATTCACTGAGTTAGGAAAGACATTAAATGACACTGAATGCAGATTTCTGACAAGACAGTCCTGTTTAAGGCCCTTTTAAGCATTAATAGGTTTTAAGAAGTGAAAATAGAAGTTCACTTGGTAAAACAAGAGTACAGTGAGAGGCTGAAGGTACTCCAATGAGCCACTGATTTCTAATGATGCATAGTGAAAATCAATCAATTAATTTTTTGACGCTGTATTAAAGGGATTAAAAATTGCCATATTTTTTAGAAGATCACAGAAGTACAAGAGATACCATCCTTAGATGATGACCCTGTAACTGCTAATCTGCACAGAATAGCATTGGGGTTTTTTCAGGACACATTTACACTCAATTATAATTTTTCCAGTCAGGAAAAAAATACCTGAGAAGTGCATTCCAAATCTGCTTGACCCACATTTAAACTTGGATGTTGCTGCTTATTCCAAACATAGTTAAAAGCATGTTGGAATGAGAAAGCAAAAGAGATGGGCATAAAAAAAATTCTTGGAATTAAAACCATATTTTATTATACGGTATTTTCAGTTCAGTGCAATTATACCTTCATACAATTTACTTAGCATTTACCTTTCATGATAACCTTTCTAATTTTCTTAGGGTAAAAACTTGGAGTAAACCAGTGACTTAGGTCCAGATATTTCTTTTAAACCTTGAAAAAGTGTTGAGATGCCCAATTCAGAAACACATTTTTTCCATTGGTTAAACACACTGAAGTTACATGCCTGAACTTTAATCCAGAAAATATATCAACATAATTAAATACCTGTTTTAGGCTAACTATCTGCTTTACAGCTTTTTGGAATTGTCTTTTTCCAGCCCTCAGGGGCTAATTAAGTTTTTCCTTACCATTTCTTAAACTTTCATCCATTTTATGATACAAATTCTTATAAACTACAATGCAGTATTTTAAAATCTTAGTCTATAAATAGGCTAAGATCCAAACAATATTTTTAAAGTACACTGCATAGAAAACACATGTTTTTATCCTTACATCAAACATTTATTTCCTCAAAAGTATTTCAAGCCAATGGGAATTTTCATTCTAGTAGACTATGCAACAAGCTGTGTAGAGTATAGACACACTCTGCACTCCAGCTGTAGCAGTAAAATTACTGAAACTGTAATTCTCTTAATATTTAAATAATATATTAAAATTTAATTTTCGGCACCTGGAAGAATCTGTTTGTGTGCCAGCAAATGAGGTAGTCGGGCCTGGAGCTGCTATACATATGGGATTCAAAAACAACCTATCACAAATAATTACTAAGAGCAGCTGTACTCACGACACTAGTAATTTAAAAATCAGGTCAAAGTTGCCTCAATTATTTTTCCATTTTCAAGCATTCCTGCAAAACAGTTCTATAGTTTTTTATATTTTTTTCTTGTTTTTTATATGTTAAATTTTTTTAATTGTTGGTTCTTATAAGGGCAATATCTGAGAGTTTTAGCTTTCCTGATATGCCAGGCATTTAATAGTTGATGGTTTCACAACAGATTATAAAAACATGCGATGTTCATTTTCCAATACATCTTTCAAGATTTTTATAGGATGGAATATGAAACTGCATTTGCTGATATACAAAATACATGCATTACTTGCATATACACATGGTACTAAGTACAATTCAACATACACTAATACATATATGCATACTTTCAAAAAACAATATCATGTGGCTCACAAAAAAAAAAAAGATTACTTGTATTGCAGGCTTTCATTTATTTTTAAGTTGACAGTTTTAAGGTGGAAAGTATTTCTTTTAAAAGAATTTTCCAAATTATCTTTTTTCAGAACCACTTTGTTTTTAACTGATTTCCAGAAGTTGCTTTCTAGAAACCATTACCAACTTTATGCTCATTTGTGAAGAAAAAAGCCTATGTAACATCTTTTTTCATCTCATACCTTTTCAAAATTTATTTGGAATAACTAATATGAGATCACATTTTTTACCTCTTAGATAGGATTAATAAGGTTTGCACAGGATCTGAACATTTTTTAAAGTTCAGAAAGATTCAGCTAGAAGCCTTTTATAATTTTAAAATATTCCAACCTGCATTCCTATACATTGAAGTAAAAAGACTCACACTGAAAACCATATATTTTATACTGACATACTGAGAAATAAAACACATTACCCTTCAGGGGGACAGACCCAAGCATTTATACACTACTACCTTCAATCACTTGAATGCAAGTCATTCACACCACCACTATTGCTAACAAGGCATCCAATTTACGAAACAATGAATATTGAAATTACATTTAAAAGGTACAAATGACTGTCCAAAGAATGACACTGAAAAATATTAAGTAACAGCTCTACCTCAAGATAAGCCTCACAATTAAAGACTTTTAATGAAGACAGCCTTCAAAGGCTAAATCAGGAGGCATTGATTAGATTGCTTCTAACTTTGTGTTTTGACACCTTCATCTTTCATGGCATTGTATTGTCTCTGTGCATCTTACAAAGGAAGCATTTTACTAAGGCCACACATGAACAGGAGACAGCAGTACTTATAATAGAGACTGTCAAGGGTGTGAGCCAAAATGGGTCTCATTTGGATTTCAAGTGAAGAAAACTCCTAATGCATTTCATTACAATGTATGTGAACCTCTGAAAAGAACGATGGATTGGGATTCTCATACCTATTAATTTATTGAAACGGATTCAGTTTTTTCTTATATATTAAGAGGGACCATGTGTTTCAAACAAGGTAACAATATTATAGTACCAAATAATTAAATATGCCATGATGAGGTATACCCTTCTGTGAGAGAAAGAGGATGCAATTTTCTTGATAAGTGGGATTTGAGTTCAGAAATAAATCCTACAATAGCTTGGCAATAAATAAATATTCTTTTTTATTATCAGGTTTAAAGACATGATCAGGAAGCTAGGCAATATAGGGATGGATTTCATCTTTGTTACCACAGCATGTTTTTTACCACTTGAAATCCCATACCCTCCCTTCCCCCTGACAAACTGTCATTCAGGTATTGACTTTTTATTTCATTTAGGATTTGTGTGATGTAATTTGGGTACCACCTACATAAGTTATCTTTTATTAAAAGGTAATAGAACAGGATGCAGAAAAGTAAAAACATTCAAGAAAATTGTAATGCATTGCAAATCAACTTAGCTCTAGAAGGACGCCACAGCTACTCTATCACCAATTATCTTATTCACAGTACAAGAATACTGTGTATAAGTATATAAATACTTATTTGTCTTTTTCCCACTTCAACTTTGATAACAAAACCTATAATCTGCTATTCAAAAACTGTAAATTCTGATTTAATACAGAGAACAGGATACAAAATACTTTTGTATGCTAAATAATTTTATCAGTGTAACTATTAAAAATAAACCATATGTTCTCGTTAACCTTAGAAGTGATTGATTGTGCTACACCAATAACATTCAGTAAGTTCAAAGCTCATCTATTTTTTATGGAAATCTTACAACTTGCTAGTTAAACTAAAGGTTAAATATACATAAAGTCTTAAAACAAGACAAAAGTATTCCATATGTACGTAGCTGATAAGCAGAGTACACAAACACATACATAAATCTGTTCACATTTAAAAACCCAGGGCCTTAAGAAACCCTCCATTGTCACACAAAGACTTCAAAGGTAGAATTAAAGAGTTTGATATCTAGGGAATATTAAGAAACTATGTTTATTTAGTTAGGAATTGCCTATTAAGTTCAGAACTCCACTGACATCACAATTACAATAGAAAGAAGTCATCAAAACTATAATCAGAGCTGAAGATGTGCTTGCTTTCATAAATCAGTCCTCAACAAGCATTTTATTTGAAGAGCAAAGTCCAGGGAATATTTAACTTGTTTAATAACAATTGTGAAAATACATATATGCAAAACTATATAACTAATTTATTTCTTTATGTATAACATGTAAAAGCAGAAATGTAAGTGCTTTATATGTAAGTGAAGTATATATATATATACATACTCAGTATAAATTAAATAAACATTTTGAAAACTTTCAGCATTTGAATCAACATGATTTTTATACTTACATACCATGTGTTTGTTGTCTATGCGCATGTGGCCAAGAAACAGAGAAATCAGCAAGAATCATACAAAACAAAATCAAATTCAATCTTAGCCATAAAGATTGCATATTTCCACATACAACACAAAACCACATAGACACACATTTATTTTATTTTTTAAGAATAATCATAATTAAATTAGAATGATGCATGTTCCACATTTTATCCTGACAGCTTCTGCATACTCAGGCAGAGCCCATTAAACACAAGCATACAGCAGCTTACTTGTTGAATTATGTATTTCAAGTACTTAGAATTACTAGGGATTTGACTCAGATCTGCACATGAATACATATTTTCAACTTAATTTTCTGCACTGGCATTTCTTCTTCTAAATATACTCTAAATTCTACAGTGAAGTCAGTAAAATTAGGCTTTTTTCAGGACCTAACAAAGATAACAACGTTATCTTTTAAATGTAAAATTTATGACCTGAGGAATAAGACCAACGTTTTTAAATTGTAAAATCTGAACCATAAACTGAGTGATATACTTACATTAATTTACCTTTTAAAAGATATTATGTGTAGTTAATTTTTTTTTTACAGGGCTTCCATTCACACTGAAGACATGTTGAAAAACACTATATTTTCTCTCAATATGGAAAATCACTTTATCCACTATCATACTCATTCTGTGTCAATAAAAAAATCAATCATCAATTACTTATTTCCAAGTTCAACTTGTTTTACTCTGATTTATGCATGCTGTTCAACTCAGTTCAAATTCTTTCAATTCCAGCTGTTATTCTTAGTAATGTTTTTAATAGTATTTGACACTTTAAAAGAACAGGAGAAAATAAAACTTTATCCATATTATAGTAATTTTACACTTAGAAGTCTGTGATCTGGTAATGTTCAGAACCTTAATTATCTATGAGAAAAAACCCCACCAAAATTAAATCTGTTATGTAGGTTTCAAAGTAATAAAGATCTGATTGAGCCCATTAAATAATGCAATTGCATCGGTTGTCTAAATGGTAGTAATGTCAGTGTCAGATATGTGGTTATCTTTTCATCTTGGCCTATTCTCAAATGTAAAAATCAAATGTTTGAAGGACATTTCACTGACCTGTTATGGCCTCTGCAACTCTCCAACACAATACTACTGTTCCTCATATAAGTGCCACATTTTGGATAAAAACCCACTTCATCAACGATGCCTTTGCGACATCTGGCGGTCCCTATTATACATAAACTTTAGGTTTGTTTTTTTGTTGGGTGTTTTCAGTTACTGTTGGGTACTTTTAGTATACTAATTTTATTCTATTTATTTATTTATTTGCAAACCTACCAGCATGTAAAACTTTAGTCCAAAATGCTTTGATACCCGCTAGCAGGGGAACAAAGGCAATCTAGTTTGCCAAAACACAAGGTCTACCATGAATCCATATGGAGCAAAAGGTCACAAATCTTGAGATGCAGTGACATCATGACAATAAGACACTTTTGAGACAGAAGCTGACTCATTTTGAGTATAAAAAGGACACTGATCAAATTCTCCCATGCATTTAAAACTATGGAGAAGAATAAGCATAGAAGAACCTGATGTAGATGCGTAACCAAGGAGAGTTAGAACATACTCTTTAGTTTTCACAGTTACAAGATGCCACTGAGAACTTGACAAGTCTGCTTCAGAAGACTTAAAAGGATTATTTTTATGTCATTATCAGATGCTGAGAAAATTTTATTAAAGAAAAAACCACTCAGTTCACAGGGTGCACACTCCCTGTTAGAACCCAGCTCTTTTAAAATTAATTCAGTTATGCCAAACTTATTCTACATGTTTCAGTCCTATTATTTATCATTTCAATAAACTATGAAAAAAGTATCATAAGCAACAGAAAAATTATCTTCCTTTCTTTATCCTTCTTCCTTAGCTATTTCACTGCGGTAGGAAAACCTCATTCTAATTTCTTTATTACAGTAACTGCAGGAGTATTTGACATCAACTTTGTGAAACCACAACTTTGCTATTTCTTAGCCCAGCAGGAAGAACTAATGCATTTAAACTCCACTTGTTCTAACAATTTTTATTTCAAACCAATAGATGATACAGTAACCAAGTATTACTTGAGATACAGAGCATCACTTCTTTAAATTCTACTTTGCTACATCATAGTAAATATTCTGTTAAACACACTACTGTTCCAAAACAAGTAACACTGTATATCGTTTGGACATAAGTTTGTCCTCATACGAACAGATACGTAGCATGTGTTACTGACATTTAAGAAAAAATTCCCGTAAATCATATTGAAAAAAATAATCTCAAAACTGCTCTTGGTATGGACTAGATTTAGTGACCAGTCACCCTGAACTGTAACAACATGGCACTGAAATTTAGATACACAGAGACCAATGAACATTCATTTTTAATGCTAAAATTCTGAGATCACTCTTATCAAATTTTCTTATGCAACAACCATTTTCCACTGAGATATGCAAAAGAATACCCAATTGTATCTGCATTTACTTAGAGACTATAAAGTCCACAGTTTCTATTGCATGATCTGACAGTGACTCCATATGAAGCAATAAATAATGCAATGCCAAAATAAGACAGAAATGGACAATAAATTAACTGTTAAAAAGCTACCACATATTTTTAAATATTTCTTTTTTACTTGAAAGGCAGGAAAACCTTTTATTTTCTATATACCATTTACAGAGGTTTAACTATATATCATTATTTTCTATATACCATTTACAGAGGTTTAACTATATATCACATAAATGCTCTCAGTTTTTATCCAAATGTGCTGTTAAATTGCCCATGTAATTATCCCAAGAGAAATCATTACAGTTATTTTATTGACTATATTTATTGACCGATATCATTTCATTAACACTTTTGTGGCAAGAGTTTGGTAGTATTTAAATTCAGCTATCACACTCTTTATTAGTACAATCAAAAGGATAATTTCTGTTTTATTTTAGAGAGTGGGTCTTTTTACAGAGGTGTTTAATTACAGAGTTAAAGCAACAACAGAAATCTAATGAGCAAAAATATAGGCAATAATTCATGGTCAAAAGTGAAACAAAACTAAAATTGTCCCTGATCCCAATCGTGAAATCTCTTTAAAATGCAAAATAACTGTTGTTAAAGTGAAATAACAAGTTGTTTCTAAAACATCATCATAGCTGTATTTGCCTTAACAAGCCCTCCAATAACAAGCAGCAGCACTACATTTGAGTAAATAGAAAAAATCAGTTACAAATATATCTTAAAGAGAGATATATTCAAATATCTGCTTACAGAACCTTGTAAAGGCAAAGCAGTTACGACTTCCGATATACCACTATTATAAGACCTTATGACTGCAATAAATGCAGCATCATTGTTTCCTTGTCTTTTGCCTTCACTACAGTGTTACTGAGACAGCAGGCACTACACTGACATACAGTTCAGTTGAGTTAAATTGAATAAGACCAAAATAACTTTGCAACTGGCAATCTTGGCGATTTAAAAAATGAGAAGAATATGGACTGCAAATGAAAATTAATTTCTGGATACGAAGATCAAAAGTAAGACAGATGTTCTAAAGTGGGAAACATAAGAACAGACTATGGCTATTACGAAATTACTCTTCCCAGATGATGGTGAGAAACTGTTCTCATCTGCCTCTGATTGTAAATAATAATTTTTATTATACTGAACAATTTATTTTTGGAAAAATATGAATATTAGGGAGATCAAGGAATTAGCAAATACAAAAATTCTAACAAATTCATACTCATTGCTCTTTGACAGAGCAAAATTAATTTTTATCTGCAGGGAATATATCAATTTAAAGACAATCGGAGGGGAAAAAAATTGGAAAAAATTGATGGGGAGGTAGAAGACCTCTGACTAGACTCTCCTTCATTCCAGGGGATCCAGAGAGTTTAAGGAAGCATGATGTGGAAAAATTGTATGGAGATTTCATTCTTTGGCTTCTTAATATGGGTTTTTCCCATCAGTGCAGGTGAAAAATCCAGTGCAGGTTGATTAACTAATAAATTCCTCTCAGTAATCTCACTTTAAACATTTTATGATTGTCGACATTGCAGCACTACAGCATAATTGAATCTTTGTTCCAAATAATTTTTGTAGTACGGGGAAGTACTGGAAAATCATGGAGAACATAAGACATTCATTTATATGCAGAAAATCCCTGTGTTAATTTTTTTTCTGTCAAAACTTCTGTGCACATTTTCTGTGTACAAAAATTTATAATATTAAAATTCTTTACATTAATCATTGCAACCAAAACTGTGTTTCCATTTAAATGAATATGATGTTCTATTAAAATGAGCAAAGGATGAAAACATTGTCAGTTTTTACTTTTGTTTCCTAAACTAAATAGTATTCCTTGGAAAACAAACAAATATTTTTGTTTAAAAAAATCAATAATGAAAACATGAAAGGATTGTGTTTTTCAAGTAAAACGGAAAGACAAAAGTTTAAGAATGTTTATAGATGTGCCTTGTTTAAGTTTTGCATGTTGGATGTGACTTTCACAGTCTGTTGGCTGTTGCAGGAAAGCCATCACATCTGTGACTTGGCTGTTGATTAATGAGTCTTTCAATTCTCCGCTACCATCTGAAGAAGGGCTGTGGCATTTCTAAGCTTCACTGGTTTACTTGCCTTCAGCTGTAGTCCTACTAAGGTATCTTCCATAAAGAAAATCACACCTGGTTAAGGCTAATGAAAACCTCAATATGTCATTTTCTAGACAAGTCAAAAAGCATGTAAAACTAGACAAAAGATGTATTCAAGCAACATGAATGCAGTTTTGTCATAACCTGTCAATCTAAAGACTAACATCAAAAAGCTTTCTTCAATGACATTTTACAGTGTCAACTATTAGAATGGCAATTCTTAATTCCCTCTTCAGTATATGAAGCAGGATGCACAATGGTTTCCCACTGTTCACAAAGACTAAATTTTGTTGTTAGATCCTAGAAAGAAGTTAAGAGGGGAAGAAAAATCCCAATCTAAAAGTTTTTCTGGGTCGAATCACCAGGCAGCATCAGAAACCCCCAAATCACAGTATCTAGGCAGATTTTAAACTTACTACTCACTTCACAAAACCGATTAAGAGTTCATGCAAAGCTGACCAACTTGCTGTATTTGCATGACAATTGTAAAACTTTTGAGGTCAGCTTGACATTAACAACTGGACTTGGGGAAGAAGCAAAAAGGTCTTTGGGACTCATCACCCTTTCTTAAGCAGGGTCAGCCTGGCAGGACAGAGGAATTTCATCCAGGAAAGCTACCTGAGAAGCCAATAACTTTGGGAAAGCCATAGCTCTACACAACAGTTACAGCTACAAAGGTCTGGGATCTGCACTGTAGCCACCACCAGTTGCAACAGTGAATGTTTCAAGGTCAAGAGAAAGCTTACAGTCTTCTCCATCTCCTACAGAGGAAAACTAATAGGACTACCACTTCCTAAAACAAATGCAAGCTAATTCAAATTAGGTAAGTATTAAACTCTCACTAAAGCTGAGTAATGTCCCCTTTGTTGCCACAAAGGAACTGTGCATAGCAACAGCCACCACAGATCAGCTATTATATGATAGCTTTGTACCTTAAATTTAGTTAAAAGAGCTAGGTTCTACTCTTTGCTTTGCTACAGACTGATTTTTCAGCATAGGAGAAACCTCAGAAGTGACTTTTACGACCAGAATTTCCATCTATTTAACTCTGATATTAATACTTTCCCCTCTACCTTACAGGGGACTTTCATGTCTCAGCTCATTACAGCTTGCAAAGAAATTGAGATCCCTGTATGGAAATTGAATTACTCTACATTACTATAACTTTGATGAAAAATCCCTTAACTAAAAGCAGTAAAATGAAGAAACAATGCCTTGATGGACAAGACAGACGTTTAGCTTGTCAGCTTGTGTCCTGCAGCCTCTTCCCTTGCAGGTGTAGCAAGAAAGTCTATAGATAAGACAAGTAGCTAAGCCACTGTGTACAATCAAGGTAGTCAGTACTTTGAATGAATTCATTCACATTTACACATTTATCTGTGTAATTACACATTACACTTACAATCACTATATAACTATGTATCTATTAAGAATGAAAACTTGGATCAATAGGGGTCTGAAAGAAGAAAAAGAAAAGAACAGATAACAAAAACAAACGTGGATATCTCCACTTAAGAATCCCTTGCGAGAACAGGATTTGAGACAGAGTTTAAAGGATGACAAATTATTTGCAGATGGAAAGAAATACCTGTTTTTAAGAAAAGCCAGCTGTCACGGGATAGCAATCACCAAGTTAATTAGATAGTGATAAAAATGCCAAAGTGCCACACTTCCAAGTAAGTTTGTAGCACACAAAAGTAACTAGTTATGAAGAAAAGATACATACTTTAAAAGAAACCTATGAATCCTACCAATAAATGCACAAATACATTATTAACACAATACATTGCATATACCTAGCAGTATTCCCATCAAAGCTGTCCTGGTTCCAGGCAGGACAGAGTTAATTTCTGCAGTAGCCAGGAGGGGGCATGGCTGAGACCTGGAGGTTATTCTACACCACCTTATGTGATTTTTCTGGGGATGGCGTAAGGGCCGCCTTCTGGGTCAGTACGGCGTGGTGGAGGAGGCAGCTGGGTACTAACTATTGGCAGGAGGCTTCCATGTGAATTGTTCGCCTCTTTCTTGTACCCTCTGTCATTAGTATTGTTGTTGTTACTACTCGTTTTCTTCTTTCAGTGCTGTTTCCAGTAAATTACTCTTGTCTCAACCCATGATCTTTATGTTTTGTGCCTCCAATTCTCCTCTCCAAAGCACCACGGAGAGGGGAAGGGGGAAGGGAGAGCAAGCAAGCAGCAATGGTTTGGAGAGTCTCAATGGGAGCACTAAATTGTGGAGTACCATTCCTAAACTGAGACAAAAGCATATCAAAGGACATAAAAATGTGGACAAATGTGACCTAATTTAAATTAGGGGAACCTAATTTAGGGGAAATTTTTAAATTTAGGGAAACCAAGACACTGTGAGACATTATTAGAAGAAAGAGATTTGGATCACAGGCCTCTGCCCTAGCAAACATGCTGTGCTTAGTACCATTTGAATGCCAAAATATGTACCAGCAATACTTCCTTCTTTTCATTTGTTTATTTTCACTTTTTCTAGGGGCCAGGCTTGAGCAACGAAAAAAGTATCAAATTAGCATGAAACCTTATTTAAGCAATTTTATAGCTGCTAACTAAAGAAGAGCTGGTAAGTAAATGCTTTCATATTGCAAGGCTGGCAAAGGCCTCATCATAAAGGGCTTCCAAGTATTAAAAAGTAGCTCATATTAACTAAGGTTAACTAGGATATGGCAATCCTTATGTTTTTAGCACTTTCTGTTGGAGATTGTCGTCAGAGAATATTGTTTTATTCATATGATTCATCAACATATCTGCAGAAGAGAGAGACTGATAACAATCAGAAAAGTGTATTGCATATGGGGAGCCTCATCTTTAACCTCATTTACTTGTGAAATTCATGCTGTAACTGTATACATGATGGGGCTCGAGTGGCAGTCAAACAGTATGTAATACTGTTCCCTTTTGCTTACCAATGTATGTTCTGCCACCAATGTTTTAAAAGTGCCAGGCAGGGAACTAAGCCTACTTCTGACAGATTTTTTTAAGGTCACAGTACGGTTTGATTAGCTATGTCAGAAGAGGATAAGGAGACGAAGGATAATCCTTATGGTAACAGATGTGGTATATACCTTGTTATTGACCAACTCATTTATGGAACAGGATCCTTGCTTACCCAGAAAGGTCAAAGTGAGATTTTCCGCAAAATCCCATTGGCTTTTTTCTGGTACATCCAGCACTAGGGTCTCAGCCTGACTTAGTGATTAACCAAGAGATGTACAGTAATGGATTAATACATTTCACCTGCTTCTTTTGATACAGGAGCAATGAGATACTGCCTTTCACAGCCTCCCATGCATTTTAGAAAGCCTGTTCTCATATGCATTATAAGGGCATCAATTATAGTAACACCAAGCAGGAGATGATTACTGCAATATTAATGGCACCCTACCTCTTCACTAACCATCATTAACAGTTGACTTGTAGCAACAATATGATTTTCCAATATCCAGCAAATTTGGATACAAAAGGTCTGGGAGCATCTGCAGTTTAGAAGACAGACTAACATACCTAAAATGTACACTAGACATAAGACTGCTGTCCTCTGACATGAAGATAAGCTCTCTGTCTTGGCATAATGTCAGTAACTGGTCTTCCATCATTTGTTTCTTTCACAAAGAAAATTGTTAGAGAACTTCCTACCTTTTAATACCCTGAAGGGTTCTTCCACTCATTTCTCAGATTTAAGCTTTTGTAAAGTTTTATAAAAAATCTTTCACAGACAACAGAACACATGCAGTTCGCTGGCACTCTTTTCAGTTTCAAAACCACATAATAAATTTTTCCATGTGTTGATAAACTAGATTTTAAAAGAGCATTTTCTGGATATCTAGATAATCAACAACACAATGAATATAAACATTTTCTATAAATAGTTCACCATATGGCTATCATTCTCAACAGATGGTGTCTGTGTATTCACTAGAATATACAAGGGCTATGCAAATTTTGCCCTGCAATCATTCAAAATTCTAAACAAGGTTTTTTAACTTCAGTTTTATTAAGCTTAATCAAAGTCAAAATACATAATTTTATCACCTAGCTCTAATACGGGGAACAAATGCCACAACTATACTAACAAATGAATTTGCAAAAGGCAGTACAGTTGAAAGGATTTTAAAAAAGAGACAGTAGGTACAAGATTTGCTCAATCTTAGGACAGCATCCTACTGCTAATGATAGTTTTTACCTACCCAAAAAGCAGACTCACTTCTAAACAGCCCAGTAGTTCATCACATAGAATGCAGTCTGGACTATGTTATGAAAAAATCTGTAGTCCAAGGGATCTGAAAGTTTATATATATTTTGCAGCAAATGGTCTCATATGCATTATAAGGACATTAGTTACAGTAACACCAAGCAGGTGATGATTACTGCAGTATTAATGGCACCCTAGCCCTTCACCAACCATCTTTAATAGTTTACTTGTAGCTGTAGCAACAAAGCCTACTAGAAAGCCTACATATTTTATCCAGTTCTAGTGAAAAACAAACTTAGTCAGTTTTTATAGTTTCCTTAAAGCCAATATATAAACATCTCTATGTTTTCTACTTGCTTTCAGAAGCTGCTTGGCAGTTCAGAATATCTATCAAAAGAACACGTGACCAAAACTTGACTAGACGCTTGGTCTATCCTCTTCCAACTTAAAATTATTTAAGATCGTATCACTGTACAAACATCTTCTGGAAAGTTCTTCTTGAGCTACACTAGCTTATCTGTTGGAAATCATATTCTAATTTTCAGTTG
>VYXC01012102.1:99152-111443 GCA_013397175.1 Platysteira castanea | reverse complement strand
ACAGGTTCTAAAGGTATGAATTGTGAACAGGGATGAACATTAAGTTTCCTATGTTACTCTTTGCTGCTCAACTGTATTACCTTTTCCCGACAGCATTCTGTATTATATAACCTTGTAATAAAACAGTATCATTAACATTGTGAGGAAAATTGCTGGCTTGAAACATTTCAGGTGCATGGGTGGGGAAAGGGGCAAGACAAGCCTTGCCCTGGTGAGGTGGTGCATTGCNTTGTTTCTTTCACAAAGAAAATTGTTAGAGAACTTCCTACCTTTTAATACCCTGAAGGGTTCTTCCACTCATTTCTCAGATTTAAGCTTTTGTAAAGTTTTATAAAAAATCTTTCACAGACAACAGAACACATGCAGTTCGCTGGCACTCTTTTCAGTTTCAAAACCACATAATAAATTTTTCCATGTGTTGATAAACTAGATTTTAAAAGAGCATTTTCTGGATATCTAGATAATCAACAACACAATGAATATAAACATTTTCTATAAATAGTTCACCATATGGCTATCATTCTCAACAGATGGTGTCTGTGTATTCACTAGAATATACAAGGGCTATGCAAATTTTGCCCTGCAATCATTCAAAATTCTAAACAAGGTTTTTTAACTTCAGTTTTATTAAGCTTAATCAAAGTCAAAATACATAATTTTATCACCTAGCTCTAATACGGGGAACAAATGCCACAACTATACTAACAAATGAATTTGCAAAAGGCAGTACAGTTGAAAGGATTTTAAAAAAGAGACAGTAGGTACAAGATTTGCTCAATCTTAGGACAGCATCCTACTGCTAATGATAGTTTTTACCTACCCAAAAAGCAGACTCACTTCTAAACAGCCCAGTAGTTCATCACATAGAATGCAGTCTGGACTATGTTATGAAAAAATCTGTAGTCCAAGGGATCTGAAAGTTTATATATATTTTGCAGCAAATGGTCTCATATGCATTATAAGGACATTAGTTACAGTAACACCAAGCAGGTGATGATTACTGCAGTATTAATGGCACCCTAGCCCTTCACCAACCATCTTTAATAGTTTACTTGTAGCTGTAGCAACAAAGCCTACTAGAAAGCCTACATATTTTATCCAGTTCTAGTGAAAAACAAACTTAGTCAGTTTTTATAGTTTCCTTAAAGCCAATATATAAACATCTCTATGTTTTCTACTTGCTTTCAGAAGCTGCTTGGCAGTTCAGAATATCTATCAAAAGAACACGTGACCAAAACTTGACTAGACGCTTGGTCTATCCTCTTCCAACTTAAAATTATTTAAGATCGTATCACTGTACAAACATCTTCTGGAAAGTTCTTCTTGAGCTACACTAGCTTATCTGTTGGAAATCATATTCTAATTTTCAGTTGACACTTTATGTATAGCAATTCTTACCCACTTGAACAAATACTAGTTTTAATTTCTATAGTTTTTCAAACTTATTGCTGTTTCTTATCTGATGCATTTATGGTAAAAAAACCACATTCCCCTCTCAGTTATTAAGTCGCTAAGCTTTCTGTTCTGAAGGTCCTGACTGTTGTTGGCTTTTCCAGTCATGAGTTCTTCTCGGTCTGTTCCTATAGCTCCCAGGGTGCTCCTGTAGTAGGATCTACATAATTCCTACTAAATCACCACTTGTCCCTGCACAGACACCAGTGCTCCATGAAACTTCCCTAAGTGCAGAGAAGGGAATCCCAGCCATTCCTCCTCAGAACTGCAAATTACTGCAATATTGGATAATGGCCTCACATGTTACAAAAATGTCTCTTTCTTTCCTCATCTTTATAGTGATAGGAATATCTTTACATTAATGTATTCAGTGCATCTGGAAGTCCTGTACAACTGCAGAAAGCAGGTCACATCTCAATGCCCAGCAAAATAATAGTTATCTTCTAACCACACAGAAGTTGCCAAGATACTTCTCTAAAAATAAATGATCGTAAGTTTAACTTATATGTAAAGGAGAGTACACAAACAAGAAGGATAATACATGGCACTGTGCTCTGGAACTGTGCCTCAGTGTCAGCAACACACCAGCTCTTTGCCTACAGCTAAGTACTTCTTGCACAGTTTCAACACACTGATTTCACCATACAAAAACAATTGTAACTTTATGAGCAGGACACTAATTAAAAGTTAAGTCCAAGACTTGAAAAAGCAGCACGTATCTGAGTAAGTATGCAAGATATTTTTTAAAACTTGTGTGAATCAAGTTCATAAGTTAATTGAATGGTAATGGTCTTATTATTAAAAGATACTGTTTCAAGTATAATTGAGAAATACATTTAAACTTTTATTCTTGCAGCTTAAACTATATATATATAGTATACACATACNTACTCAAGCCAGAGCACAAGGCAAGCACATGTCTTGACCCTACCACCCATATTAGGTGAAACACTGCTGGAACCAGAATGGTAACTATATTTGTTCTTTACCATAGCTCTTCTTTCTTTCTCTCCCTCTCTCCCTTTCTTCTAATTCCTTCTTCTTGAAATTTAAATAAATTAAAATCAGATGGGTTGAAGTTTGTTAATCTGAATGGGCTTAGAGCTTGCTAAATTAATGTTTTATCAAATGCTTTAAGCTGATTCAATGTTGCTTTAAACTTTTTCTAAGGTTCCCTGGTTTTCTCAAGTTTGCCAGTTAAGTTTTTGTTGTTTTGACTCTTGAGAAATATCTTGCCAGTATTCCTCCCTTACATCTAACTCAGGGTACATAACTACACCTGTGTAAGCCCCTTTGAGGGACTCAGTGAGGGAATTCCGGGGCCTTACAACCATCCACATCTTTAATTTGAAAAATTGCCTAGACACTTTTACTTTGAGGATCACAGGAATGCATGGATTAGATTCCCATCATTGCGTGAAGCCAGCAACGAGTAGTAGACAACAATTCATTCCCTTTTTAACCAGTCCTAAAAGTCTTTTACTTTCCCCTAACCACCAACCAATTAATTTGCCTAACACTTGCTGGCTCTGGGACAATGCTCTCTCTCTCAACACCCTCTTACCTAACTCAGTCATTAACTAGGTTAGGGGAGCATTTCCCTTGTAAATGAGTCCCCTAAGCATTTTCACTTTTTTTCCTCAGAAGAAAGACCATTCTTCTTTTATTTCATATGCAACTGACAGTTTTTTCTCTTGAAATATGAAAAAAAGGAAATAAATATCATTCCAATATTTTTGCCTGCACAGACATAACTATTCAGGGAAAGCTTCAGCATGTGTCAAAGAAAGGAGTAATTAAAATATTATGGCACTCCACTTTATAAACTGATGGTTCTGACACAGTTCAAGTACTGCCCGTGGTTTTGTTTAACTCATCTCAGAAGGGAAACAGGAGAAACAGAACAGGTCCACCATAAATGGGATGTCAAAATAATCACACACTTGTTCAGCTTGAACAGTAAGTTTTGTGCACAAGTAAGGCTGAAATTTATGCAGTTCTAGGAAGGATCAAGAAGAATCACCTAAAGCTAGGGCTCACCTGAATCTTACTGCAAAGCTTGCTTGAGTAGCCACAAGAACAGCTAGAATTGTCCTAGTCAGCTGGAAAAGTATGAGCAGACACACTTTAGCTATGCTAAAAATAAAGTCACATAAAGACAAGCTGTGTTGAAGGTGCTGGTTGCTATGGCAGATACTGAATCAGCTATTCTACTTTATGATCGCTGTGGATCTAAACAATTTGTTGGTCTGTAGAGTGGCTGAAATAATAAATTCATGAGCTAATTATTAATGGCTTGCATAATGTCATTTCTAGATGAGAATTTCCTTACCATGTAGAAGGGCAATGAATGAAGACATTTTCAAATTAGGAAAGATGACAACAATTAGGGAATTTATGACATAAAAAATAATAGATGATACAATAAGGGTGTGAAATACAGAGAAGGACAGAGGAGGCATAAACATGACTTCTTTCTAACCTCTATAAAGAAATCAAAAGAAAAATAAAATGTGTTTCAAGAGAACAGTGAACATGAAATGTCCACACAATATGTTTCCTCTGCAAATCACAGCAGTCGTCTGCTCTCTTTGGCTTATATTGATGACAATAACATGAAGCGAAGTCCAAGAACCAGTTTGAGTCTAAGAGTTTCTATGAGAGTCTCTTTAAAAGGACAAACTACTTCATTTTTAATGAAGGACATGAGATAGCAATCAACAGGAAAACCATCAAAGAAAAAAAAATTAGTACTGCATTGTCTCTGACATTTAGCACCGAAAGTCTGGGACAGTCACATTCCGTCTGGTAACAGGTAGCAGAGGACATGAAGAAGAGAACTAAATAACAAACTTTTGCTGGCATGAGTTTTTGTGCAATTAAACTTTTGGAAAAGAATAATTTGGGTAGGGAAAGAAGTAATCTTATCACAACTAAGACAGAAGACTAGAAATAGACTGTACAAATATTTTATCTATGAAATGTTTATATCTATAAATGTTTAAGACTAACTGCTAGTGATAAATTGAGAAAATGGGATAAAAAACCCAAAACATTTTTGACGTGCAAATTCACACACTTTTGAAATGGTCACTCTAATTTCTAGATAGAGAAACAGTCCAGTAACTGTTAGGATAACTGATAGGATCATATTAAGTATCATCAGGAGGATTCAGAATTAAGAAGAGAATGTCTTAGTTTAGTTTTCAACCTGTAAGTTTTCCAGTTTTCACNNNNAAAAAAAAAAAAAAAAAAATCCCCCTAAATTTTTCTGAATTTAAGAAACTGCTGTTTCTGAATTTAACAAGTATCAATTCTGCTGTGAATGCATTGGCCTAAAAATTAAGCAGTTACATTTTACAAGTAAAAAGGCAATAAAATATTAAAATAAGTTTTATTAACTAAAAACTGTTAAGGAAACACTTTCTATTTCTTGCTACACTTGTCATGCCCCCAGCTGAATTTAAGATACTTTGCAACTTGAGTAAACATTGTTTAATTCTGTGCTGAAATTTGCCTGAGCAGAATAGGTTTGCAAAAGTTACTCATTTTTTTCCAAAGCATTATTTAAGTGCAACATCAACATATATTCATATACTTCTGTCTCAGACAGAAAGAACAAATTACACTCTTCAAAACAGGAACTGAAAGCCATCTGAATATGGATCAAATAGAACAGAAAAAAAGTTGCTCCATTTTAAAATTGTGTATGTAAAAAGAAATGCAAAGTTTATTTTCTAAATTGCACCAGTAAAATCTTTGTGTATTCACTATTACAAAGTCAAAAATCCAAAAGAAAAGTGTGATTATTTGCCAAAATCCCATTACCTGTGTGTCAGCAGCACCCTGAAGGCCATCTGATTCAGTCCCAAATAACCTGGTAGCAAGCTTGACCAATCCCAGTTCCATTCAGTAATGGCTGACTGTTGATATATGGCAAGAAGCTAGTTAGCTATTAATCAGCATTAATATGATCAGTACATTAAAGCTCCAGCTGTGATACTAACCAAGGAGGGGGGTCTAGAATGAGGACTTAGAAAGATGATATCAATCATGTCCACTGAAGAAGGTTTTTATTCCAATAAGACAGCAATTAATTAATTAATTAGGGACATAGCTACTATTTATAAAAAGATAATCAGTTTTTTGAACCATTATTTTTTCAACTGTTGCTAGCATTCTGATCAACGACTTCGTTTGAAAGCTAGACTCTTTGTCCAAAAAGCGAAATAGTTGGTAACTTTTTATGTAACAGCAATTTGCATTTTCTTCTGTCAGGAAGAAGTTTGTCATGAAACATTTGGTATAACTGGAATTCAAGGCATAACCTGTATCATAATTAGAGTGAAGGTTTAGTTGTCTATTGTTTTGTAAGGTGCTCTAGTCACCAGATGGTTATTATACACAGCATTAAATCTAGAAATATGAACAAATATAGCTCCATATCTCTTATTTAATAAATAAAAGCAATCTACAATAACACTGGGCAGACAAAAGACCACACACAACATTCTTATGTTTACAAACCAGTAAATCCTGTTCAATAATATTCCTTTTCATTGTCAGCAATCATCAAGTAGTAACTATAATTCAACCTTCTTGGTAGGAAATAAATACAAAGTTATTGTTGTAACACTAAAATAGCACTGAGTAGGTTAAAAAAAAAATTAAGCAAGTTAAAACAATGGAAACAAACCTAAATAACAGTAAAGTTCAACTTGGAGTGTATCTTTTTCTTCTTGCAGACAGCACTTGGTTTGTCTGGGAGAGCAGAATCAATGCAATCCCTCCTATTCCTTCCATCTGTATTTTATCACTTTCCTTCTCCTTACTTAATTTACTCCCTAACCCTCATCTTTGGCATGCATGTTTAAGTAAAGTTGAAAAACAAAGGTGAAATACAGAGTATGAAAGGGAAATAAGGGTAACAAGAAAAAATAAAATACTCTGAAAGTGGAAAGTAAATGAATAAGAAAAGGTGAACATCTGTTAAAGGAGAAATAAGGGGAAAAGATTCAACAAAGTGAACCATGAAAGAAGAACATGGTAGAAAACAGGACACTATTCTACACTCCACACTGAATTAAAAATAGATGAATGCATGTGGAGGAAGTACTTGTAAAATCAAGAGGGATAAACAGGGGAAGCTAAACAGTCAGTAGAAACAGTCATGGAAACAAAGAGGAAATTTTTTACGTATACCAGATAGAAGTTCTGACTCACAAAAATCCACAGACTGATCAGTTCTGTGAAAAAGTAAAGGATTAGTTTGAAAAAAAGCCACTTCAGGAAAGGGAAATAATTTCTTTCTAGCACTGATTGATAGTGTTGCATATCCTAGACTTAAACTTAGTAGATAACAGAGGAGCAGTAGCACTAGCACAGATTGCGGTATCAGGACAAATAGATAAAATCATGAGCAACAAGCTACTAGGGCCAGATGGTGATTATTTAAGACTTCTACAAGAATGTAAGAATGAAGTGGCTAAATTGTTAACAGAAATTACACACTTCCTAGAATCAGCTACTGAAGTGGACAGCTGGAAGGTACGAAATTTACTTACCATCAACAAAAATGCTATGATCTTAAAATAGCACTTCAGTGGTACTTATTTCAGGAGCAGTAAAATTCATAGAAACTGAGATTAAGTACCTTGCTAAATTTGACATGAATGGGAAAAAAAACCCAAAACTTTAGAGGGAAACTGTTAAGGAAACTTTCCTGTATAGCCATTCAGGAGAACTCTGGCAGTCACACTCTCACAACCAAGAGACTTTTAACAGGTTGGACTAAGGCACCTTCGCATCAGGCAAATTAAGTTGATGGGTTCCCTGCACACCCCACTCCCACAAAGTCAGACAAGGTTTCCCATAGGAGAGTCTCAGACCTCTGGTTGCTTAAAGTAATTTTATCACTATGCAATCACAGAATAACAGCTTGAGCTCCTACTCAGGCTGTTACACCCTCTCACAGTCTAAGTGCTCCATAGTCTGGTGTTTTCCAGCTGAGTCATCGGCTCCTGCCTTGTCTCTGAATGTGTAGTCATCTGGCTGGTGAAAAGATATGGCCAGTTGATAGCCTCTTGCCTGGGGCTCCTGCCATTTCCACCCCACCAGAGCTCAATCTACAGCTCTACATTGAGCTGTCTCCACTAAATGTATTTCTCAACAAAAAGAGTAAATGATTTTTACATATACCAACACAGAATACATAGAATGTTCACTATAAATAATCTTTNCTCTGGTTGCTTAAAGTAATTTTATCACTATGCAATCACAGAATAACAGCTTGAGCTCCTACTCAGGCTGTTACACCCTCTCACAGTCTAAGTGCTCCATAGTCTGGTGTTTTCCAGCNCCTAGCCTTTCCTCATGGGAGAAGTGCTCCATCCCTCTAGTGATTTTCGTGTCCCTCCTCTGGACTTGTTCCAGCAGATCCATGTCCTTCTTGTGCTGGGGACCCCAGAGCTGGATGCAGCACTGCAGGTTGGGTCTCACCAGAATGGAGCAGATGGGCAAAATCAACTCCCTTGACTTGCTGGTCATGCTTCTTGTGACGCAGCCCACGATACAGTTGGCTTTCTGGGCTGAATATGAGGAAGAACTTCTGTACTGCCTGGCTAACTAAGCACCAGAACATATTACCCAGATAGGCTGCAGAGTGTCCCTCACCGGAGATATTCACGAACCATCTGGACGCAATTCTCTGCNAGGGAAACTGTTAAGGAAACTTTCCTGTATAGCCATTCAGGAGAACTCTGGCAGTCACACTCTCACAACCAAGAGACTTTTAACAGGTTGGACTAAGGCACCTTCGCATCAGGCAAATTAAGTTGATGGGTTCCCTGCACACCCCACTCCCACAAAGTCAGACAAGGTTTCCCATAGGAGAGTCTCAGACNGGTCCCTTCCAAGTCAAGCTATTCTATGATTTTATTGATTCAAGGATTCTATAAAGCATATTTCTCTGGAGTGAGAAGACTTGAGAAGCCTTGTGGAATTTGTATTTGTCTCCTTTTTCAGTATATTAAGACATCTATTGCACCATGACAATGATTAAGCATTCATTAAACAAGTAAGAAAAACAAGTCTATTTTACAGCAATATAACTGATGAAATAGACCAAAACAGTCAAAACTGGGCTAGGAGATTATACAGTGAATAAGCAGAGCTGCACTGAAAAAGGATGCATTTCTACACAAGGCTGTAAAGTGAACTTCATGTCACTATAATACCATTTCTTTTCAATATTTGAACTGAAGGCTGGAATCAAAACCATTGATGATGTATGAAGAATATATGAGAAATGATGATGTAAGATTTTTTAAGTATGAAAGTGATAACAGAAACTATTTAGCGTTTTGTGTAATGAGATGGTCATGGGTTGCTCCAGCAGAGATTTAGGCAACCAGATCTCTTTTCTTTAGCTGTTCCATTATCAGGAAACTAAATTCTGTAAGTCAATTATAATCCTTTATATATAACAAGCATGATATAAAGAAAAACAGAGAATGGATGTCTGGTTTGTTTGGGTTTTTTTGTGTGTGTGTATGTGTGTTTTACCCCTGTTTAGTCTCACTTTCCTGTAAAATGTTTGTATTTCCAAAGCATTCTTTACGCAACTGTTCAACATTTCTGTGAAAGACCCATCAGGAAGATTCTAAATGTGAACTTAAGAGTTCTGACATGATTTTTCAAAGGACTAAGTACCCTGTGTACTATTGCACAGATGTAATAAATGTCATTGCTACTACGGGCTTTCCTTCAGTATACTGAACACAGAAAGTATAAGTAAATGCAAACTGCTCTTACATGCAATAGTTCTGATAAAAGAAAAGGATGGTAATGGCTTTTTGAACATCGTGATATTGTAGAAGGTACCCTCATTAGATTCCCAAGAAATAATATTCCTTTCTGCTTCATCAAATATGTGAACACATGTAATTAATTCCATTTTCATACACTCAGTCATTATCACGATCATATTAAGACCAAGAAGTAAAAATGGTACTATAACCAAGATTTCAGATTTTCACAAACCTGATTGAATACTTTTGCACAAGATTTTCGGTACACATGGAAAGGGTTGAAGTCAGGCTGCTCTTCTCTGTCCTTCAGTGTCAAAGGCAGGCATTGACTTGAAGTAACACCATCTTCAGAAAAATTCTCACAAGACAGCTGCTCTTTCAAATATTCCTTTTGGAAGAAAAAGCAACCACAGATTAGTACAGGCCACCTATCTTTGTAAGTGAAATTTGCCTACATTTCAAGCATAAGTTTACAGAATGCTTGATAGAAATTCCTTTTAATACAGTGGGGAATAAACAATCTCTTAAAAAACAGGTAACTTTAAGAATATCACCATTTTTACAACAAACAAGAAATAACCTCCAAAAACATGCATCCAACTGAAGCAAAACAGAACAATCTAACCCATTGTTTTGAAGCTGTTGTCAAATTACGTGTATACATTCTCATTTATTATATATGTGTGTGTGTGTGTGTGTGTGTGTGTTACGTATATATAAAAGTGAACAACAAATGATTTTTATGTCTTTCGAATTAAACTTTTTGGAAAACATTCAACAATTACTATATGACTATAAATCAATTCTTTCATGAACATGTTCTAACCAGTTATTTAAACGCATGAAATAAATATTCTCCCTCTCTTCAAAGCTATTTTTAGCTGCTTAAGCATTCAAGGACTAGAAGTAGTTTATGATTTGCATTGCAGCTTTAGAAACTATACTGTAACAGATGCATGATTATTTTGGACACAATCTTTTCTGTTTTCACTTCTTCAACTACTATGTAAATAAATCATCACTGCAGGCCAATAAAGTGTTTTGATTAAATAGAACCATTTTATGAAGAACTAGATAATGAAACATTTACACATCTATTTGCTGGAAGGACTACTGTGATTAAACAGCTTATTGTTATTAAAATCAAGTCCATAACATTGAGCAAGTACTCAAGGTGAGTCATTAAGATGGGTGGATGCAAATTCTTCTCTTATTTGCAGTACTACTGAGATGAAATAACATACAAACTACCTGCTGAGGTATCCTGTGCCTCTCAGTAGGTCTTTCTGACAGAAGAATTTCATCATCTGTTTAAATTTACCCAACTATGGCCTGACCTGAAAGGCATAAGTTCACTTTCAGTCCACACTTACTGTAGCTGTTTCTCCCTTGTGTTAGTATTAGCACATGTCGTGAAACCAGTCAGAAAAAAAAAAGGTTTCATCCAGATAAACAAGCCACATGAATACTAGTACTAGTACAAAGGCGGGGCCTAGGAGTGGAAAAGCACAAGGACAAGAGAAAGAGAAGGACTGTCTCTCTGCTGGTTGCAGCCAAATGTCATGTCTGACCAAGAGAATCACAGAATTGTCTTAGTGTATGGAAAAAAACCCACACCAACCAAAAAAAGAAAAATATATTGAGCTTTTTTTGCTTAAAGCAACATCACACTCCAACTGTGAAAACATACCCTCTCAGCTATTTTTTCTCAACTTTCAAGAATATCTGGATTTTTATTACCCCATTCATTCATTACTTTATGCTGTAACAAAGATTTTAGAGCCATGGTGAAGGAGGTTATTTAAAAGCTATTTCTATACATTCACCAAATTTTTGTAAATGTACTGCCTTCCATGTACACATTTTTACAAAATCTGTAGACAGCACTAAAGCAACCCAGCCCTTTGGATTTAACAGAGCCAGCAGAACCAGACTGTGTTGCTTTTTCAGTAGCAATACCGGAAATAGCTGTCCATGTGTTGCCAGATGAAGAACTATTTGCTCAGCTAGTGAGAAAATACAGTACTTATTTTGCAAAACCAGTACTCTACAGAACGGCACAATACTTATTCTAGGATCATCTTAAACATTAACAAAATAATGAACCAGCCTAGGTACACCATCTGAGCTCCGCATTTGGAAAGCAGCACCAGTTCACTGAACGGGTAACTTTGGGGTCTGGGACCACCGGAGACCGCCAGAGGGACCCCCGGGACAGAAGAACGCATGTGCAAGGGGGGGAGAAACATGCTACTGGTCTCCAGGAAATTATTATCATATGTATGTTTATTCTGGGAAAATCAATGAATATGTAAGTAAAATATAGCATATAAGCAGGATTTTTTCTGTACTTGACATGTACAATTTTGGTGGAAATATCCCCTCCTGCATCCAGCGCTGTAATAAACAATGCCTGCTTCTTAATGCTACAGTGGTGTTGGGAAGGAGCTTTTCACTAATTTCAGTAACGCTTGCTGGGGTTCAAAAAATTGAAGTGGTATACAGCTGACTTCAGTAAAGGTGTTTTTTTGTCTTTCATAAAATACTGTGGATTTGGTTTTGATGAAGAGATTTATTCAATAGTGCTAAATATTTTATGTTAAGATCTCCTTTAATATAGTAAATATTGTAGGCTCTGAAAGGGTCATGTTTCAAAAATGTTAAAATAAGAAATCACATCTGTAAATAGGTGAACTGTATTGTCACTACACTGACTGGGCATCAAACCTAATATACAGAGTATTATTGAGCCTGACAGCTCAGAAGAGTTATCTCTTTGGTTGTCATTACCAAAAAATTCTTTTAAAAACTATTATTATTTTTGGTAAATGCATGAAGGACTGTAAACTGTTTTGAGTACTGTTATAAAGAGAAGCAGATTACGTGCAATAACACAATAACAATTTATTAAAGAACAGAGTTTATGGCAAAAACAGTAATAGCAAACACCATCAGCGAAACAGTCTATAGTACTGGCCAGCACGGGTGATTCAAGCTCCAGCGTCTGCCACGCTGCAAGCTCCCCAGAATC
>VYXC01012102.1:64985-93694 GCA_013397175.1 Platysteira castanea | reverse complement strand
TTTTGAAATATTCTTTAAAATTAAGTTAATATATAATATTTAGACTTTTAACGTAAGTAGCAGTCCTGATAATAATAACATAACANATTTATAAACTGGATCTTCCCCCCGCCCCCCCACCCCCAGATACTGACTCATAATATTTGAATGAAAAACGGAAAAATAACACTCATATTAGACTTCTATTGCAGAAATGCAACTGAAGTCAGGGGAGTCAATTTCATAACTGGATCAAATAACTGCTCACTTGGAGAGCAGGTACTGTATTCTTCATTATCCTAAGCTTAAAATTACCAGGTCTAGTCACAAGCCAGTTTTCTCTTTGGCTGACACTGTACACGTACAGAAAACATTTTCCCATGTTTACCTTCCACAACCTGATTGATACCTAACGTATAACATCAGCATTTTTGTGGTGTTTTACAAAAGAAAATACAGTAGTATATTAACTTAAAATTCTCAGCTTCAGAAGATATGCAAATTAACTGAAGTTTTAGTTTTTAGAGGTTATCCACAATATTGTGTTCCTGTATTTGTATTTTTTAAGATCTATTGTCTCCGTGACAGTGGAAATTGTATTATGGGACCATTGTGTTAAGCATCAATTTACAATTTATTATTATGTTTTTTTTATTCTACAACTCCTTAAGTCACTGGCATCTGGCTTCACTCTTTTAATCACTGGATTAGATCTTGTAAACTAGAATTAAATGGAAATGTAAAGATAACAAAGGTCAATGTCAATGAGCGATTGTGTGGCACTATTACTGCATACTGCAATCCACATTAACCGACTGCTCGCAGAAACAGGACACTGTCCCTTAAAGCACTGCTTGAAAGCCTGTTCACCGGTATCACTGATTCCAGCGTAAAATCACTGTATCCTTTGTTTATATGGACAAATCCTGACATGACAGCAACAACTGCAACCTTCAAGAATACTCATTGAAAAAAACAGCAATCTTACTTTCAGTAGTTACAATTTAATTCATTAAGTCATGTAATTCCAGTAAATCTAATATTGCAAAGTTGATGAATGGTATTTTTACAGAATGATACATGACTGCAGCACTAAAACAGACTGGACTACAACACATTGACATGTACACAACTCCTTGAAAAATCACTGTAAAGATCTTAATGTCAAATCTGAAGGAAAAATTGGTATTTTCTCAGAAAGGCACAGCAGGATATTCTGTTTGTCCTGTTTTGATACACCCTATTTGCCTCAGGGTTTGATATGTTATAGAATGAAATATGCTTACTTTTTATTCACAGATGAACACTGAAAGCTTCTCACAGTTCCTCTTAATTTACTCACCACAGTAAAATTAAATTATAAATATATTTAGTACCTGTTAACATTTTGAAAGATATAACAATGGACTTGTCCACATTTTTGGTTCATCAAGAAAATAAGAAATCTTGTAGAACGGTGAACCAACTGTTCTGATGAAACAACCATGTTTTACTGTTTCAGCAATGAACTTAAATTACAAACCCATTGTATAAAGCCATCAATATTAAGAACTAATCTGCTTCATATAAGATCACTGCTCATCTCTTTACCTTAAAATTGAGCAGTAGCCATAAACATGCTAATAATCTAGTAAAATACAGAGCAAACAATAGCATTTGAAAAATACTATGTTCTTACCAGTCTATGCTCAATTTTCTTGCCTTCAGCAACTGGCTTTCAATCCAGTTAGGTCTTTGCTGTTCAATGCTTTGTATAATCTTCTGGATCACTTGCTTAGGACCACTTTTCTGTTTTCCCATAATACTTTCTAAGCACACACGAACTAAACTGAGTTTTTCTTTGCTCCATCTGTCAAGTGTTGCACCTGTTAAAAATTCTGCAGTATTTCCATCCTCAAATATCCGACATATAATTACAATCAAGTTCCAGACAAGCAGACCAGCTTTCTTCAATTCAGCAAAGTTTCTTGACATTTTTCTCTCAGCCAGAAAAAAGAAGTATTTAATTGGGGGAGGCAAACATGCAATCACTGTAGGTAACTTGCTGACTACAATAGATACTGCTTGAGCTGCAAGTCTTGTGAAGCCTTAAAAATAGAAAGAAAAGAGATGATTAACATTAACATTATAGTTCTAACACAGTATGCTTCTGAGTGTTGTATGATAATTTCTAACTTTCTTTTGTACTGAAAATGGGTAAAAAGCTTAAGTACTCAACACTGCAGTTTCACTTCTATTATGGTTCCTGCACATAAATCCCATAAAATCTAAACAATCACATAAATTAAAAGCTGAAAATTTAGAACTTAGACTGTGACTCTCTTAACAGTTAGTCCTGCTGTGCACAGTCATTACAGGATTAATGAGAAAGACAATACTCAGGTATTCTGAATGGTAAAAAGTTGTCTTCAAAATGGTAATATTTTTTCAACTTCACCCCTGAAGCATTGCACTAAGTGTTTCAGAAAATTACATACATTTATAATCTCTAGTTTTTTATCAATCTCTTTCTATGCTCAAAACAACAAAACTTCAATTAATCATCTTTCATATAAGCATCTACACTAGATAGCACTGCATTTAAAAGATTCCAGATAATAAAAGTAGCTATAAATGTAACTACAGAGAAATTGTGCTGCTCAAAACCCAAGACATACCTAAAATGAAAAGGTATAGTAAAAGGTGATCCACAACATGGAGTTAAGTCAAGATTTAAAAAAACACCAAAACAAACACCAAACAAGTCAAGAAAACCCTGTGTCATTGCACCTGCATTCCAAATGTTTTTATTTTATTGAAGAAATAAGCCTATCAGTTCTAGGTATCACACACACAAATTTAAATTGTCTTGAAGCCTGGAGTCTTACCTCTCAACTTGCATATCAGCCCACACATAGCAATTAGCATAAAATAGCCATACAAGTTCTAGATTAAAATGAGAGTGCAGTGAAGATATATGAAAAAAAAGAATGGATTGATGCCCTGGCTGGGCTACAATCTACATACTCAAAATTCCATGCCAGAATATACTACAGTCCTGAAAATCATCAGGTGGCAATAATTTATCATGAAATGTTTCCAAAACTTAGCCTTCTGAACCATGACCTGAAATGACAGATGCTTTAGGCACTGTGGGCTATGAAAACACACACCAGAAATCAGCTTTACATCTAATCACCTTCAAAACACCTCCTGTTCTGTATATGATTTCTTTCTTTACTAACTCTTTCAACAACCAAACAGTAGCAAATTCCACAACAGTTTCAGTGCTTTTTATATTCAAGCATAAATTGCTGTCTTGTAAAAATGGGATGAATGACAGTACTGAATAAAAAGGTGATAATGAAAAGGAAAACTGTTTACAGCCAATGAGGCCGAAGTAAAGGCATTACTCTTCACTTTGTTTTGAATCCCATCTGACTACTGCCAGATGCTGAAAACATCTTCAGTACTATTATTATCAATACTACAATACTGATTATTTTCAAAACCTTGTTTGTATATGTATGGGTGTAAGCCTCAAAAAAGAATAACTGAATTTTAATGCAAAGTACTTAAAAAACCCCGACCAACCACCACAGGATGTTTGGAAATGGTTTGTTCATTGTCATACTAAAACCCTCACAAAATCTAACTGCCCAGTTTTGGAGTAAAGGAGTTAAAAGTTTTTACGAGAAACTTATAGGACGTATTGTATATATAAAAATATTATATATAAATTTCACCTACATTTCCCAGATTCTTTTCTCTTCATTTCCCGAGGAGTGTAATTCCATTCCTTTGGAATAGTTTTCAGTAAGCTTTCAGGAACTATTTGCTTGTGCTGGTATGTTCCATAGTTTTCTGTCGCCTCCCACGAATGCATCAAAGAAATTATCTGTTTCACTATACCCTTGACTGAATTAATCAAAGTCAATTTCAAGCATCTGATAACTTCTGCCTCTGAGTCACCAAAACTGGAAACTTTAGAAGAAAGAATTATTAAATATTCAGTAAGTGTGTTCAATTGTGTAAATCTTTTTCAGAAAGCATATTCAGAATTTTTATGGAAAAAAAGGCAATGTTATGATTCATAATAAATTAGACCTATTGGTCCGTTACAAATTAAAAAAAGAGTATAATACAAAACCATATAGCATCTTGGTACCATCTTAATACAGTACTGACCAAAAAAAAAAAAAATCAATTTATTTCCTCCATTCTCATTTCTCCATTGATATATTTATCAAAATTCAATTTAAGCTGATTGATATCTTCCTTTTTATATGGAAAACATTTAATTACTTGTTAGGCATCAATGAGGCAAAAAGAGATACCCTTTTTTCTACTACTTTGTCTTGATAGTATTAATGAAGTTGCATTCATTAGATAGCCAAACTGTTATACTACACACACTAAAGGAGAAAAAAGGTATTTTGGAAACAAAAATACATACAAATAATAGTCATCAACGGAAACACAGCATGTCATCAGAGATTGCGTGTTCAAAACACACCATCCTAAATACAGTTATTGACATTACAAAAAGTATCAATCTTCTCCACATTCTTAATACCACAGCAAACTGCAGTTTCTCCGTTGTCATGGAGCTGCAATTGTCAGGCAGAGTGTTGCAGAGCATATCAGAGATGTGTTTTGACATGTTAGATCTTTAGATCCTTTGCTCATACTTTCGCTTCCCTCTACTTTTTACTGATCTAATCATGGTCTTTCTGGAAGCTTCCACGCATCATTTCTCTGTTCTTCTTCCTCTTACACCTCAAACTTCTACTTTTTGCAATCCTATTTTTCTCTGAGAAGTACCTGAGCACTTTTATCATCATTGTTTTCTATTTTGTGATACTCATAATTCTATTTCCCCTCCTGCATTCTCCCATTTTCTTCCTCTTTTTTTGAGCCCTCCTGCTTTTAATCCATAATTTGCAATATCACCCTGCTAAACCTCACCTCTCTTTTCTGGTTGAATACTGTTTTTCCTTGGGGGTAAAACTAGTTGCTCTAATTGTGAGGGCAGCTCTCCCTCTCAACAGAAAACTAAGAGGCTGAGTGCCAGTTCACACCAGTCTATGTGCTCATCAGATTATTTCTCCCTCAACAGGAGAAGATGTCCTTCCTTCTCTTTTTCCACTCTCCTTCCATGCTTCCTTACTTCTAAATTGCGGCAAACGTCTGGAGCTGTTAAATGCATAGAGGCGAAGAGCCTCTACTGGTAGAGACGTTTCTGGTAGAGACGTACAAAAACGTTCTGCAGCCAGTCTGCTGGTAAGAAAGACACTTAAGGTAATCAGACTCCGGGTCCAACACTGCTCTGGAACCTCTACATTCCTCAAAATTTTTGCCACTCCTACCATGTACTGACTGCACAAAACCCTTCAGTAATACTGTAATTTTGAAGTCAGCTAACATAATTTCACCTGATTTATTATGCTAAAAATAATATTCACTACATGACTGAAAACAAACAAGATTTAACATCAGATTTTAAATGCTTATTAATAAATTAAATACCTGTCATATTGTATAAGCAATTCCACAGCAGCTCTTTTTCCATGTAGGCCTCAAAAGCAATGCCAAGAGATTTGGGCGATAAAGTGCAGTAAGACAAAACTGTGAAGATTGCTTCAATCAGAGTAGGCTCTTTGTTATCCTCCTGTTCCAAGAGAGAACTTTGTTCATCACAATTCAATGCTTCATTTCCTTCAAAATAAACAAAAACATGGTTCCAGTAATCTCCAAGTAAATCAAGGTCTCAGTAATAGATAGTATTAATCAAAAGAAACTGCCAAGTGTATCTGAATAGTATTTCAAACAAAAACACTTACAGATACTGAAATCTGATCTTTCTCTGCCTAATGACAGTCGAATGTCTTCCTGAATTATGTATAGCCAATAAAAAGGAGCCTCAAGCATGTTTTTAAACCATGGACTATGCCTATTTAATTCAAAATTAAATTGAAATCGATTGTAATTAGAAATTGATTATTTACTGAATATTAATCAGAACTAAACTGCAGAATCACAGTCAAAAAGCTATTACTGCTTAACTCATCTTACTTATATATTAGTCATAAGAAATAATAAAATCCTATTTAGATACAAAAAATTAAGAAAAGTAGCAGCTCCATATTGCCCAAAATGTACTGGCTTTGTTTTTCAGTATAACATGAAACTCAGAATAATATGGTTCCACAAAACAAAATCTCAGCCCTGCTAATATACAGATTTTAAAGACAAGTAGTGATTATCATAGAGCTCAGTGATAATTTCTTCCAAATATTTACAAATGTTTCTGATAGTCATTATAAAGCAATCTCCCAGCTGAAAGAATGTGTTTAAAACTCCTGGAATCAATGCAACTTGATGACTTTGACTTGTGCTAATGTCAAAGACCTGAGCTTCCCACCTGTTTGTGAAATATGCTTCCAATGTTAACAACCACAAGAAATGGCCAGAGTCACAACCTGTTAAATACTCTTAATTTAAATTTCTAGTTTGCAAACCCAATGTTTTCTGTAAAAAGTATTTAGATAAAATTATACTTTAAAATGTCATGGCTTTCTCCCAATTTGGTTGTCTTTACCTTTAGCAACCTGTGGAGGAGAAAGATGGGAGCCTTCAAAATCTACCACAATGAAAAATCATTGCTTTCATCCCATCTTTGAATGACTTGAGAACTAAAAAAATCTCATTTTACTCTCTTCTGAATTCCTACAACTTAATTCATGCATTACTGTAAATCATTCAGTCTAGGTAATATGCAACCTTAATAGAAACAGAGGATGTAGAAAGCTGAAAGAAGTGATCAGTGATTTCATAACCAACAAGGTGTGGGTTTGTTTGTTTTCCCAAGGTAGGAGACAGATAAGCCATAAGATGGTTTTTTAATCAGGTCTCTTTTTCCTATGAGCTGAGTGAGCTGACATCCATCGTTTTCAGTGCCAGATGCTTCTAAGCGAAGAATTAAATGGCTTCCACTGACTCACTCAAACCAGGGATATGTATGACAAAGAAATAACTATCAAAGCAGAAAAAGTAGTTCAAATGGTGAGATGAAAATCTGAATAGAACTTTGATTCTACTACTGTAAGTACTTATTTTTAAAATTAATTTAACCAAATTCTAGGGAGGAGGTTTGCTAATATTTCAAGTACTACATAAACTGTCTGCAGTACATGATGGGAAATTAGTTTGTTTAAAGGTGCTTATGACTTGAAATTAAGCCTAAATTTGTTTTATGACCACGCCGCATGGAAAGTTTAAGTCACAACTTACTAATAACTTTTCTATCTACTTATTGTTACCAAAAGATTTAGATAAAGAGAAAGGAGCATAAAAGACTTCTGTAGAGGGGGCTATATATACATCTTGTTATAACTACTGTATAGTGCAACTCTTGTCCTTTTAAGCAAACATCTCATGAATCCACTGGTAAATCATCTGTGGCTAAACATAGCAAGACATATAAGTACTCATCAGCTTTTTCTTGTTCTACCCTGAAGGAAATGTTGTCCTCCTTGTAAGAACAACTTGAAAGCTCAGGTTAAAATGAGTTTTCTGATTGATAAGTGGGCATGGATCATAGAATCACAGAATCCTTTGGGTTAGAAGGGACTTTAAAGGAAATGTCAGTTGAAAAGTTTAGCTAGCAGATCAGTATAGCTGGTTAAATATTATGAATTAGGAGTCTACAGAAAGATATGTAGATTTCTCTTGCCTGAGATTTTTTCTTTTAGATTTATTAACTCACCTGTCATAACATTAAATATTCATCTCAGTTTGAACTCCAATGCAGCCTCCTTGTTAATTATTACATAAGAACAGAATTTGTATGATCGGCATTATACTCACTGCCCATTTCTCTTTTTTTCACTGACTGCACTTGTACAGCAAAAGCTAATTTGTGAAGGGAACCTAAAGCTCCCATAGGCAGCTCTAAGGAGATGCTTCTTTATCAGTTTAGGAAGACTTAACATTCATACATAAATGTGGCTATATATTTACCTAGATACCTGCTAAAATAAAAAAAAATCAGCTGTTTGTTATTCCCATATAGCATGATATTCTATATGCACAAGAGATATCAAAACATATTAAAATACTATTGTTGTTAATAAATATCTCTATAAGAAAATCATGTATCTATTGAATAACAGCTATGCCCTAACCATTCACAATTAATTGTTCCTCCTACGACAAAATAATGCACTAAACCTCTTGGGATGCTACCATGTATTTTAAAAAACATAACTTCTGAAAGGCAGACTTACAAGTGCAATTTACCCATATTTCTTTCATACTGATAGAAATACCATCCAGTAATTTGCCAACATTATCCTCATCCAGCACTTATCTACAACCAGTCTAGCCATAAAATGAATCTTGCCGAATTTAAAAAATCCTCTGTTTTTGACTCTAGACTTCACTCTCCCTGGTGAATCCATGCACAACAGCCAAGCTATAAACAGTTATGCTGTCTTTTTCGACCAACAGAGGTAGTCAAAACTTAAATTCATACATGCTGTTTCTTTTAGGAAGAGGAATTGAAGATGGAGCAAATTATTTCTGTCATGGGTCTTCAATTTGCAAAGAGCATGAAACTTTTGCTTTTTAAATTGAATTTAAAGGTCTCTTTAAATCACAGCAACTGATAAGGATATATAGAATGCAAAAAGGATATAATTTATTTGTTTATAGAATCAAATCGTTCAGCAGGCACTCTGCAGTACACTACATCCTCAGTGCTTCTTCTGTCATTGACTTTTTTTCTGCTCCTTAACTGTATCTGACCCAGTAGGTCACATTACTTTTCTTTCAGAGTTGCTTCTCTCCAATGACAGCTAAAATCTACTCTAACTTTGAACATGGCTTCATATTGCCAGAAAGTGTATTATTTTTGTTTTAAATTCCAAAGAGAAATTTTACGGCATAGATTTGTGAAAAACTCACAAAATATTCTGAGTTGGAAAGGACCCACAAGGGCCATCAAGCCCAGCTCTTAAGTAAATGGCCCATATGGGGATTGAACCCACAACCTTGTTGTTAACAGCACCATGTTCTAACCAACTGAGCTAATCTCAGGGCCATATTACTTCTATTCTGAATAAAATGCAGATCTTAAACCTACCCGCTTCAATTTAATACATTCCAAATAATAATAAGCCCTGTATTACCTGCTACCTGTGAATCCAATACATCCTAAATGTGGCAAGTAAAAAGCTCAACATAGCTTTAACAACACTTATATCATCTGCCCATAAATTATTAACATATCAGCAAACTGCTTCTGTAGCTATATATTTATGTGTCACCAGTCCCACAGCATTTTAATCTCATTCAACTCAATTTACAATTTTTTCTCCCTAAACAATTTATTCTCAACTATCTGAGAAGAAGTTTCCATTAATGAATTTCTGACCCAGTGACTTGTGTAAAACGTATCTTATCTATGGCGAATAGAAAATAAAACACTACTGTCAGGATCCTTCCAGGACTGATTTTATGGGATAATATGCAGAAATTATGACATTCTGACAGCCAAAATTTGATGAAGCAATATTGAATTTAGTCCTATGGCCACATCAGCTCCCTTGTGTTACTCCATGTATTGGGATAGATACTAAACAGCTTACCTTCTTAAAACTTATTCAGTCTAGAGCTCTGTTGTAACAAGAAGTTCCTATCAGAAATTACTGAGTCTTTGAAAAGCTATCCATATGACCATATATCACAGACACCAAGTCCACCACACATGTATCAGAGACTATCTTCACACTCTGTCAAGAAAAGGTAAGTGATTCACAGCAGGACTCCACTACAGACCAAAGAGGAATTCCTAATTAGGTTGTCAGGAACCGCATAAAATCTGTTTACTGTTTTCTCTAGCTTATCACTGGAAAATAACCAAACGGAACAGGGTATCTAATTAAGGTCCCTTTTTTACTTCTCTTCCGGCTAGAATTATGTCATTTCAGTAAATCCTTCATTGGTTATGTAGGTACAGAATCCAGTAAGCTTACTGGTCAGATGGACCTTTTGAGGAGATGCCACTTTTAAACTAAACTAACCATTAGGCTACCACGACACAGATTGTTATCATGAAGAGGCTAAGAAAACTTTCAGGGGTACCCACAAGCTTCATATTGGATGATTCACAAATACCTAGAAGAGAGATCTATCTCTGCAAAAGGATATAAATTGCTCTAAGAGATTTACTCCTGCACCCTTAATGAGGACAGGGTTACAGATAAACACCCAAGTTTTGTGAACAAAACCTGCAAAGACTGTTTTTCCCCAAAATGGTGTGTTGTTGAGCCATGGGACTAGCACAGTTGCTAGTTTTTTCACTTGTGTGATAGACCACGACTCAGGATTATTAAATCAAAGGAGTCATTAGAAGAAAGTACAAAAAATAATGACCCTCAAGAACTTGAAATAAAAGCGTCAAATTGGTACAGATTTAAACAATGCCAGAATTTTGATGGAGTTGGTAATTTATGTAAGTATGTAATTTATGTAATTCATGTACATTTTCTTCTGTAGTAAGTAACTACTGTCACTCATAGTTCAGTCTGATCCCTAAATGAGGTCAATCGGTGATGTTACCACTTTTCACTGTTCTTTTAGGGTAACTCACAAAAAACCAGTGCTATCTACTCTTATGTGTTTAAACCATAATTAATTAAGTTTGATTAAAATTTAATTACTACTTAAAATGGCACATTATACATCATCACAGTTAGAGTACTGTTTCAAAGAGGGCAAAGAATTGGAGTGTGGGGAAAAAAAAATCTTCCAGTTCTACAAATACATTTCCAAGTTCTCTTTCCAAAAAACGGTTAATAAAAGAACAGTCTTAGAAAGCTCTTCATATCTATTAGTATCTAGAAAGTTGTCTAATGGTGCACCACACAATTATATTTTCTTGATGGAAATCTTCCCTTCCCCAACCTGCTTAGGTGTGCAAGGCAATTGACCTCTTTTTAAAGCAAATCACATTTCTTTGGGTCCAGTTCCAGATTTGCAGCCTTAGACTTATTACAGAATATTTGCAAATGTTACTATCAATTCTTATTTCAAAATTTTAATGGGGCTTAGAATATCATCTAGATGGAAATGTCCAGACTACACAATACTGTCTCTCAAATTAGTCTCTAAAATATGTATTGTGCAAGTCAAAAGCATTAGATGAAACTGCCAAGGGCCTGGTCCTACTGTGAAAGCAGTTTTCTTACAGTTTATCCCCACATGCCAGTATTCACTTTAAGGTTGTGTGTAGAAAGACAAATTAAATGTCTGTAACAACTGGAGTCTCATGTATTTATGGTAATGAATAAGATTCTTTATAAGACTATAAAGCAATACATTGCATTGTCTATTGTTCATCATTAACTTGATACTACTACCTCTTTTAAAACAAAAGTATGTATGGACCCAAGGACTGATGAAGGTATGGAATGCGCCTTGTTGACAATTTCCTAGTGACAATTTCTTAGCAACCACTGTCTTATCTGGTATTTGTAAGTGGCCAGGTGTCTAATGTCTGGTGGAGTCCACTTTGGTATTAATCCCGTGTTGGGCCAGTGCAATTCAATAAAGCTATTGCTGTTTGCATTATTAGGCAAAGAAAAACTCCTGATTCCTGGAAATAATGACTATCAAAGTAGAAGTAGAACAGACTGTTCTACTGGCATGCTGTGTTTTTAGAGCAAATCTAACAGAAATTCTCAGCATTCAGTTTCATCCTTCACGTTTTCATACCAGCATCTGCTGGATTCAGTTATTCATTTTATACAAGAGGCACTTCCTTTTTTCCTCTATTATTTGTTGCTTGTCAAAATAATCCATTTCTGTTTCACATCCATGAATGACAAGGCAATTAGGGTAAAAAAAAATCTGCCAAGTAAATTGCAAAACAGTTTGTTTTGTCAGAAAATTAAAACCATACCAGCTACCTTCAGTATTTCTCTCTGCAAAGCCACAGCAGAGAGCTTAGACCCTTTATTCACTCAAGAACATACCTTGAAGAAATTTGGTGGATGTTGGACCTATGGAAAAAACTCTAGGATTATACATGGCACTGTAATTTAACATACCTATGTAATAGGTTGAACCTGAGTTGATTGACGGGCTTTTGGGCCAATCGCTTTTGCAATTTTGCATATTAAAAGCCTGTGCAAGTGCGGGAGATTTCTCTTTGTTTTCTGGTCTCAAGGGCCAAGGGGTGGCCGAAGGCAAAGGGCCCCGGGCCCAGGCCTGAGTCCGGGCCAGGCACTCCCCTCGACCCCTTGGCACAGCGATGGCGCNCCTATGTAATAGGTTGAACCTGAGTTGATTGACGGGCTTTTGGGCCAATCGCTTTTGCAATTTTGCATATTAAAAGCCTGTGCAAGTGCGGGAGATTTCTCTTTGTTTTCTGGTCTCAAGGGCCAAGGGGTGGCCGAAGGCAAAGGGCCCCGGGCCCAGGCCTGAGTCCGGGCCAGGCACTCCCCTCGACCCCTTGGCACAGCGATGGCGCAGGGCTGGTCTTTCTCCCTAGGGAGAGGGCTGTCCCTGCTCCGTGGGCAGCCTGTAACCGAAACCATATGGCCGAGATAACATGAGGCTGCTGAAACCCCGCACAGGACCAGNTAAGGATAAAAAAAACCTCTTTAAAAAGTGCAACTCTGACCAAAATGCCATGTTCTTGTTTTGCTTTCACTTGTGAAAAGTTTGTGGTAAAAGGAAAAGCATTGAGAAAGAAAGGTGTTTAAAGGTTTGCTTTATTTTCTTATCATTTCTTTTTTTTTTCATTCTGTTAATAATAAACTTTCCTTTATATTGCAACTGTTAAAGTGTAAACCTTGTTTTGCCCCAAAGTTTCTTTACATTTTCCTCAATAAATCCACATTACCCTTATGCACATAGTTATATTTCGTGTGTTTGGCATTTAAACCAATGTCAAACCACAACACCTAGGTTATTTAGACTTTTAGCTTGTTATAGAATTCGAATGTGCAAATCAAATGTTTCAACCTTTTTTCCAAAGTTGCCTTTATGCCAGTATGCTTTTATACTCACTGAAGACAAGTGGTTCAGTTCTGGGTAACCTGATTTATTACCTTCAGTATTTTTTGATGCAATAACTTCGTATATCCATACTTTAATTTTTATGTACATTTCATATATCATATTGCACAAAAAAAATGACAAAAGTGCACATTTTAAGTCCAGATAGCATATAATTATATACATGGAATTACAACAGCTTCAACAAATATGATATCGTTCTTATAATATTTAGCAACATGAATCATGCATACATAGCTTCTCCACAAATACTCTTTCTACTGAAAAAACTTTGTTAATCCCAACAGTACTTCTAAGCCTCCCCATGGAACAACCATGAGAACAATGGGACTACAATGAAATTTAATGTGTTTGAATGACGTCTACTTTGAGTTTCCCAAAGTGTTAAAACAATACAGAAAAAATGCATCAATACCAAAGATTTTTTGCCTTCTGGACTGTTTTTTAAAAGGAGATGGAAAGACTGAATGTAAAAAATGTGAGAAAGCTTTTCCTATTTAAAAAATTCTTATGTAGTTAAACACCAGGGAATTTTTTTATCACTAGGGCAAACCACTCAAAAACTATGGTACATTTAGCTGTATAGGAGAAGGAATAAAGAATCCAATTTGTCATTAGACAATTAACCCTATTGAAACTAATTTAAATGATATGGATTATCACAGACATCAACTTTATCTAAACCAAAAGTTTATTCATTCCAATATTGAAGTTACATGAATAAAGTCTGTATAAATAACATATTTTGTAATTCAAACTAACATGGATTTCCCTAAAGCTTAAGAGGTTGGTCAGTCAACAGACTAATATATTCTAGACTAATATATAAGGTCACTTATTACCTGCAATGATTTAAACCAATAGTAAAATTCAATACTGGATAACATAGGGTAAGACTACAACCCTGATCAAACACTTGTCAGTCTTTGTAAAAGATGATGCGTTTGAGTAGGCAAGTCTATGCACCACAGCTCTCAATAAGACGCATGACAGTAGTAGAAGCTGTTGTACTCCTGACAAGTACTAGACCATTTTAAAATGACAGAAATAAATGAAGGTTTATATATATATATATAAAATATTATGTGGACCTAATAGTTTTTTTGAGAAATAGGAAGAATTCTTTTGCCAAAGAAATATAGAAACCAAACCTCTCATATTCCTGCAAAATTTAGTCAAGCAGGTGATTATACCATTTAACAATATAATTTGCTCTGCAAACTATTAAAGGAAAGATGTGATTAAGTTTGTTGCTTCAAACACAATATCATCAGAATGCAAAGACAAATATGTAGAAACATTATTTTATTTATTCTACTTTCAAAACAGCATTAATGAATTAACAAGCAGAATCATATATATGTAATTCTAGAATGCCTACAGTGACAAACATATAATAACTTCAACAAAACATCTAAGAAGTTTTCCACTGTTCAAATGTAATTTTGAAAGTGGTCTTTTAGACTACTAATCCACACTTTTAAAAACCTGTGTACAGTAGTTGTGGTATAAAAGCTCCATTAAGCTCAAATTCATTTTGACTCTTTTGCATTTATAATAGCAGCCTATTTTATCAAATTGCATTGCTTTGAAATTCTTAATACACTAATTGAGTGCAAATTCTCACTAAAAAGGTGATGACTTTTTCTATCTTTTTACCTGTTCTAGAAGTGTCCTACTGGTAAGTAAATGGGTACCTAACCCCCAAAAATGGTTGACAGCCCTCCTCCAGTATTTAAGTAGTTAAAAATCAATTTGGTTTTCTCACTGATAGTCTTATATGGATTGACAGTATCAATACTTACTTGAGCTTCTCAGCAAAATTTTCACTAAGAGACAATCACGATATAGCAATGTTTCCAAAAGCAAGTTCAAATTACAGTATGGCTGAGATAAGAGCAGCTTCAGCAGACCTTGAGAGGCCATTTCTCTGGCTGATGGAGTCCTTTCAAAATGTAAGATAAAGACAGAAAGAATAATATAGTTAATTTATCTATGAAATTAATATCCTTAAATTGCAGATGTAACACTAACTCCCTTAAGTGTCAATCCCTCCCAGATTACTCTGAAAATGCTTTCATGCTTCTTTACTTTAAGGCAGCTCATAGAAAGAATTAGATTTAATTTCAACTAGTTAAAAGCAAATTGACACTTGTTAGTCTGCCACAGTTGTATCTGATACAAAATCACTGTGTTTATCTCTTTCATGGAACTGTATTTGTCTTGTTCTAACAGGCAAAAAGGAAGTTTTCTTCCTGCAGTTGATTAAATGCAAGAGTATTATTTTTTAGTTTACTATTGCAGTAATTGTTGAGTAAGAACAATCTGAAATGTCTGTTCTTGATGAAGTATATGAAGCTCTTAAGTAAAAAACAGTGAAAATGCTCAAAGGGGTTGCAAAATTCCAGTTTAGGTTGAGCAATTCTTACTGAAAAATCCACAAGAAATATTAGACTGGTTGAGCTAACACTTCGCCAGCAGGGAGAAGTGAGAAAGTGTAGCACAAATTCACTAGCTTTTAAAGAGATTGCAGTTTATTTTCTGTTTGCAGTTTATTTTCTGTTTGTGATTTCCATGTTCTGCAAAAATTGAGGTTTCCAAATAATATTCCAGGGCTTACTCTGAGCACAGCCAGTGACCCAACACCAATCATTTAACTCACATTACAGTTAAACAAAAACCAAGCAAATCTGTCCTTCCAAATGTTTATAATCTATTGTATTTAGTATTTTCTTCTTGAAACATTTTTAAAAACAAGTTTTCAAAATCGGATTGTGAACAATTTTTTTTCTTTAATGTGTAAGTTTTTATAAATTTGAAGGTTTTTTTTAAATTAAATTTCAAGTGATGTTTAGCCACTGTATTTACTTTTTTGGCTAGAAATTTATACAATAGTTGCTAACATTAAAACTTTATGCACCTCATATGTAAACTGTTATGCACACGGATTTTATATGCATGATTGTAAGGACTTCATATGGACTGATGCATTGACTGTGCAGGTATAAATATTATCTGCCAGTATAAAAAAAAACCACCTTCAGCATCAGTTAAAACCCTCTTCCATCAGGAAGTCAGTCTGGGATTTTCCTGTCAGACTAGAGAAGGATTTATATGCCTCTGCTCAAACACTTTATGTGCCATTTACACGTAACTTTTTAACTTTTCAGACAGAACTAAAATGGACTCGTGGTTGTTCTAACAGAGGGGTATCTATCCATCAAGTTGCCTACTTTTACAACCTCTGACTTACCCAAGCGTGCCACCACCCAGCCATGCTTGAATGCATGCATGAAAAAACTAGATGACTGCACAAATATTTTGCTGTTGAGACAAGGCTGCTATTTATACCGTATACTCAATACAAACCTACAAGTCCTGGAAAAGAATATGTTGGCTGATACACTCCTCTAGTTTAGGCCCTCACATGTCCATGTTTCCATTACCAGAAAAAGCAGTATGCCACATATGCAGGGCAGCCTTGAAGTCATCTAAGGAAACCATAGCACTTCTAGCTATGGGCACTTACATCCCACTATTATGACAAAACTCTACTGTAATAGTCATTTTAGTAAAGGAAGATTTTAGACACCTCAGCCTTTGTAATTTTAACACCAAAGCAAATACTTCTAACTTCATAAGCAATGCCTATGCCAGGAAACCTTATGTACAGCTTTTGCGATTTTCAACTTGTACTTATAATATAATTGCTGACAGTGTAGCACTGACTCTACAATTATATTTGCATATTAGCACAGAGTGGATTCTAGTAATATTTATCAAAAATATATACACGTATATATATTTAAGTCTTGACAGAATTCACAGTCAAAGTAAATTCTCCGTATTTAAAACATATACTGCATTCAAACATTAGGACTTTGCGTTCTTAAAAGAATTATCTTACTTTCTGTTCAAGGTAAGTTTTATATATATAATCTAATGCATATATAATCTAGATATAATCTAATCAGTAGTTCGTAATTAAAGTTAAAATTAAAACAGTTATATATTCACATTAGAATTAATGCTATGGCTGCCAGCAAACTCAACACTCCACTAATGCAGTTGAAACATTCGGGCCAGTTTAATTTTTTTCCCCTTCCTTTAATGTCATGTTATCCTGTCTTATAAGGTCACTCATTGCCTTCAAACTAAAAGGTAAGTGACAAGTTGGGTCAATTAGATCTATGAAGAATAATATTTTAAATTCCTATAGAAATAGATTACATTTTTAGAATATCTGAATTGAAAAAAAACAACAAACCTGTCTGTCATTGACCAGATGGGAAGTTATCATGTTGTAATATACACCAGTTCTTGGCTCTTTAAGCATCTTGCAAATTGAAATGTACAATGGTGTGACTCACTTGGAGGAAAAATAAAATATAGCAGACATTCCCTACAGCCATGAAGCTAGCACCAATAAATGCACTGAGAAGTTTTGTAACGTGCATATGGAGAGACATATGTTCTCTCATCCTCATAGCTCAGTACTAGTGAAAATAAGACTAGCCTCATAAAAAGTGACAAAAGGTGAAGTACATACAAATATCACATATATAAATGTCCTGTTTTGTACAGTAGAAGAAAAAAAACCCAACTTTGATTTGCAAATGGTATGATTATAAACCCCAAATGAGGTAAAGAATGAATCACAATTACCACTAAAGGAATCGCAATTACCACTAAAGGAACTGTAATATAAATTATCAGTAATTATTTAGTTTGATAACCAACCATATTATTTTGGCTTCTATTCAAGACAGAAAGAAAGCCTCAAGTAGTAAGTTCAAGATTTTATAAGGCAAGTAAATATGCTAATTCATGGTAACAACCTTGACACTGATGCTGGGGCCAAGTTGATAAAATTAAACAGACTGTAGTCATTTTCAGCAATGAAAAATAATGTAGGAAATCAGGTTCCATTGTGAACAAAATAATTTCAGGAACTAGAAAAACTTTCTTTTGAAATAGCAAGCTTAGAAAGACTAAATACTTAATGGCTACATGTATGACAGGTTGGAGTCTTCAGTTAAATTTAGGTGGCCACAGTTGAGAGGTATACCATAGCCTTCCAATTTTGTTATGGACAGTGAACATATATATTAATCAGATATAAGATGTAAACCAAGAAAACAATCCATGAATAATTGGGATGCTCTGAAATACTTTACTGCAATACATAAAAATAATGTGTCTTGATAATGCTCTACAAGCAGTATTTGAAGGGAAAAAAGTTTCATTCACATAGAGCATAAAACCAGTGAAAAAACTAGAACACCTCAGAATTACTCATTAGATATAGAATCCTTCACTTTTTTTTTTTCCTGAGCAGCTGAAAGGTGTGTTGTTAAAAGGGAACATTAAATATTTTACCAATATAGTTCACTCATTATCACCAGGACAGTACACAAGGCTCTCTCTGTTTATATAGGCTATTCTCACATAGATACACTGACTGTATTTTCTCAGAGATGTACTTTCTTTAGTACTTCTCATTTTCCTATTTGGTGATCAAGAAGTTGTGTATTTTATTACCTTTTTTGCACGGAAAATAAGTGCATACTACACAGCTCTGGATTAGTTTTCTGCTCTTTATTCAAATCTACCTTAATTATGCCTCAGGACGTAATTATGTCAGACTGAAATGATACCAGCATTTCCTTTACATATTGTTACACAGCATAGGGTACTCACATGTGAAATCATCTTCTAAGAAAACTCATACTTCGCAGTACAATTTAAACTTTGAGATCTGGCCTTCATGAGGACATCAAAAAACTTATTGTCTTTTCTACAATGAAAACTTAATGAAGCATAAATTTTCCAGAAATGGATAACTAGATTCCTTTCTAATGCAGTCATTCCCTCTACTGTATCCCTCCTTCTCCTTTGTCTCCAACCATGCATAACTTAAAAAGCCACTGACAAAGTTCCTTGACGCTTGATAGCTACACATGATCTTTCATGCTTTCTAAGAACTTAGATTACTATTTCAAGCAGGACACATTCTGAATTCACCAGTTATTCAACTCTGTTTGGCATGTAGTTAGTGAACCACATGACTGATGCAGTCACAACGTATATTGCTCTGGTACAGCAGATATCAGAGACACCAGGGAAAGAGAGAACGGGATTGATGACATGCAGTTAGGAGTGAAGCCTGTGGAGAGAAATCAGCATGTTTTGTGTAGTTTAGGGAAAAATTACAGGGAAGATATTTTCATATACAAGATACTGTGGGTACAAGGGAAGAGGTAATAAACCCAAAGCACAAGGGGCAGCAATAGGTCACCATTCACTTGATAATGTACTCCTCCAAAATATAAAAATACTTTCTGAGAAAATACAGTAATAATCTCACAAAAACAATTTTTCCTGAAAACGGAGAGTGAAAACCTCTCAGGAAATAACTTTGAAGAAGAGGAGGGGGAGGTGAAGGGGTTAGGATCTACACTGGTGTGGGAGTGCTTTAGGTTCAAAATCAGAGAGCAAACAACAGCATGGCTGGTACCATGTATCTTCTATGTACTTGTCATTATATGCAGTGACACAGAAAAGTTAAGCTTTTGCTTCTAATCATTCAATAATCTCCAAAAAACTCAACTACAATCAAGCAGCATATTTTTCAATGAGTTATTTATGTACCAAATATTTTATTTTAAACAGCAATCCTAAACAGAAAGGCATACATTCTTTATCTCATCTTTAATTATATGTCCTTCAGAACATCAGCTGTGCTGAACTTCTGTATTGTCAAGAACTATATACTCTTTAATTAAAGCCAGAAAATCTTAGAGATAATTCAAATAGCAAACATAATTAATAGACTTGCAAAACACAGTGCTTTTAGCACAACCTTTCTTCAGACTCTCAAAGATTAGAGAAATCTGTAATGAATTTAAAAATGCTTCTATGGCTTTTTAAAATCAGAATATTATTTAGACATTTATTCAGATATATTCTTTTCAAAATGTAACCATATTTGACTAATACTGACTGTCTGGTGATCCTTTCACAACAATCAACTTCTGATACTCACTTCAGTAAGAAAAAACAGGATGATGGTATGCAAAATAACCAGTGTAATGGCTGATAAAAGACTTCTGAAAAATCTTGAGGAAGATGCTCATCAGAATTATCCAGAAATGTCCTGAAAGAAACCAAACACTTCTGAATTACATGGGAGACTGAAAATCCCCTTGGATCACTACTACTAAGTATATATATATAGGAATAGAAGACAGAAAATACCTTATGATAAATACTACTAATATATGTATGCAAATGCATAATTGCAAATCTATTAGTGTACTGTAAAAAATATAATTCTAGATTTTATTCACTTTCACTCTTTGAAACTCAGTATCTAATAACTGTTATCCAAGTTTTCTTTGTATTTTTACTCATATAATACATTTTCAAATTATGTTTGAAGATGCATTCAATAAGCAAATTTCTCTTTTACAGTTCTTTTCTTCCTGCATAACAAATGCATCATATTTTCAATATTTTTATAATAAGGAAAGTAAAGTATCTTTTGAAATTATACTGACTGACATGCAAGTACATATGGACTTTGGATTAAACTGGACAAAAATTTGAACTAGAAGCTTTGGACCTTCGCTGGCTTGAGAGAAAACTGGTTATTTTCAAATATAAGGAACTAGAGAAGAACTAGACTGTGAGTAGCTGTCACTTTGGCAATACTTTACTTACTCAAATGATGTGAGAGGCACAATCTATGGATATTAAAAAGGAAACATTTTATCAATTAATTACACAGTAGGATTATAAATATGTGTAAGAACAGGATTCTAGAATTTAATATTTGCCTTTAGTTATTGTTTAGTTGTAAATTCTTAGTATTTGTAAAATTTTCTAGCAGCCACTAGGTTTCAATAATGTGAGACAGCAATGGATGCCCCTTGGCCTCTTCCCTTTTTATTCTCATTTACACTGCATACTATTCCAGCAGAGAGGAACTCCAGCCCGTTACATCCATCCTCCATTAATGATAAACAATTATCACTTCACAAGTACCTTACTTTTCATCTTATTTGGGTGTGAATTTTTTATCTTTCATCTAAAGTAATTCAGAACTGTAGTTGCACATCTGTTAGGTCACTGCCCAGATGAAAGAAGAGAGGAAATTATTCTTTTTCAACAAGAAAGGCAGCTGTATAGTTTTTGAACTTCTCCAAAAGACAGGCTGTTTTATTTGGAATACAAACTTACTAATAAAGAAAAAAAAAATAGAAAGAAATTACTACAGATACCTAAATGATCCTAAGCAAGCAAAATCGGAGCAGAGAGATTAACACAGAGAATTTGTGCTCTTTGTGAATTCATGGAAACCTGAAGATTAAAAATAAAGCTGAGATTCTAATATAGCTAAAGGAAGAACTTAAACTAGGAAAGAATGATTTTAAGGACAGTAATTTCAATATTGTGAAACTAAAAAAGAAATATTGTCTCTCATCCACCGAAATATTTTTTTCTGAATATAGCAAAGCACAGAGCAAACATCCTACAAGAAAGCGTGACAAATACACTTGGTTAGCAATCTAATATAAAAAATGGACCACATCCTGTCTATTGGTTGTGTAGGAACTGATTGAGAGAATTCTGGACTAAAGCAGCTCATTAAGTATGTCTTCTTAGCTGTATCCTAAGGAGAAGCACAGGGCAGATATTTGGATTCTGACTTATTTGCTCATAACAAAATCGCTACAGAAATTTTTAAAGTGAGACAATATGAAGCTTTTAAAGATTGTTTAAATATTAGAATAACTTCAAATACTACTGAAAAAAATGAAGTGTCTAATGATAATACAGTAATTCTCATGACAGCATTTCTTAGTGTGTACTGCTGGCTACGTAATTCTTGCCAGGAAAACCCACCTCTATGCCAGACTGTTGAACTCAACTACTCTTCTGACAGAAGTATAATAATAGCTAGTAGGACATTTGTTTTAGCTTCAAGTTATGCTAAAGCAGGTGCCTATCGTCTCAAAGCAGTGGATAGCGGATTTAACACCAAAGCAAGATTTCAAGTTATAGTAGTTTTATTCTTCAGTAGAGTATGACAAAGTGAGAATTGATCCTGCAAGCCTGAGCGCAGGTATGAAGAAATGAGATGCCAACAAGATGCATTTTAACGGTATTTCCTTATAGTCTTCATACAATTCTCTCTGTGTAAGAAATAAACATTACTAAAAAGCAACTTCATGAGTTTTAACTCATATATTAAAGAGAAATGTTTTCAGTCTTTTAATATTGAATGACATTGAATTTACAATAGAGAGCAATTTTGTCAATAGACTCTCTAAATATTTCTCTCAACATGTAAATAATTTACCTGACGTCTTGTTGAGAAAGTAAGATATAACAATTCATAGTATGAAATCACAAAAAGGTGCATCCACCTTACTCTTTATGTTCTTCCTTTACAGACTATTATCGCCTACTTAGTACAAAAGACTAAAGAGTATCAGAAAAAGCACAAGAATAGATCTGCTCCAAACTGAGCAACCCTCAACCTGATGCAGAAGATAGTCTCTGCTTTGAGGCACAGATAATTTACTTCTCTACAAACTCATGAGTGAAGAGTGGCATTGGATTCTCCTGTGTATTCACAGGCAGCACTGGAACTGTGTGATCCATTACACGAAACCCCAGCTACTAGAATTGAGTAACTGTCAACAATCTTGTCAGTGAGTAAGATAATGATGACTGGAAATTCAGAAGTATGAAAATCCTCTTACTTCAGAGGTTTGAGTAAGCAGCAAGAAAATAGCAACAGTTCATAGATTTGGGGAGCACATTCTAGAGACTCATTGTTCAACAGGTCCTCAACAATGTGGACAAAAGCTGACGGAGAACAGAGTTTAGGACATTTTCAGGTGACATTAAACTGGGGTAACAGACACAGTAGTTAACACAACAAACAGCTGAGTTAACACAACAAACAGCTACTCATGGATCACTGGGCCAAAGGAAATTCACGAAGTTGATTGAGGTAAAGAGCAAGCGTTTACTCCAGCAACAGAATTACAATAACCTAGGCAAGGACTAACTAGACCTAACTTCACTGAGTGCCACCCTACCCAACCACAAACGTGTGGTTTACGGGCAGCAGGGTGTTGAAGACAAGGCAACAGTACACTGTCACTAGAAAAAATGTAAACCACACACTGGGCTGCATTAGTAGGAGCACAGCAACTAAAACAAACACAGTGACTTACTTCATCGGCTTGGCAACAGTTTAAGCCTTACCTAGAACATTTTGTCCAGCTGTTGGGCCTACAGTTCAAGAAGAATGTGAGGAAACTGGAGAAGACTTAACTGAATCATCTATAAGATACGTTTGAGGGCCCTAGACTCCTTCCCTCTGGTGAAGAGGTGGCTTGAAAGTGTCAATTCATCTAATAGCAGCCTACAACCACCCAAAGAGTAATTATGAAGACAACGCTGACCAACTTTTCTCAGCAGGGGCTGATGCGATACAGCAAGGTATAGCCAGCAGCTTTGAAGGTTCACACTAGATATTAGGCAATACTTTGCACTAAGACATGGAAGCTGCGGAGCAGGCTTCACAAAAAGTTGTACAACTTCGGTTCCTGGAGGCTGACGTGTCAGCTGTGTCAGTCAAACACAGTTATGTTTGACTGCTCTTGGTCATTGTTCTGCTTTGAGAAGGAGGTTAGATTAGACAACCTCCAGCAGTCCTTTCCAATCAGCATTTCCATTATGCTACAGATACTTCAGGAAGGCCACAGAAGGGTGCAGAAAAATGAAGCACAGAAAAACAAGTATTAAAACTTGATGACACAAGATTCATAGTTGAACTTCAGATCAGATCTAAGAAACTTTGTCATACAGAAAAGAAATTCTAGCTCAGAAAATTAGGAATGAGAAAACATATATCAGAACATCTTATTTGAAGTTAAGGATATTATTAGTTTTCAGTATTATTACTGTTTTGTTCAATTTCCACAAAATAATTAGGAAATTTGAATAATTTTAGTTCCCTTAAGCTGTAGTGAACACAGCCTCTCTACTAAGTTGGAAATGAGCCAGTCATATAATTACACAACTCCTAGAAAACCATGTCCTGTCATTGCCACTTTTATGATTACACAGAACTTTCCTGAGAAGTCTAAAGATTAATTGATGTCTAGTCACTTAAGGGAAAACTTCCAGTACCAAAAGAGAGCATGATAGATTTAAAACAAAAATCTTTACTTCACAGTTAATTTTACCAAAGGTTAGAAAGATACAGAACCAAGGTATCAGATGGAAACTGTGATCATATAATATAATTGCACAGAGAATTGATGAAAGATTCATTTAAAAGCAGGCATAACTTTATGATTTGTTATTGATAGATTCTCAATGTGATGAACTATGCACACCCCAGTAAACAATGGACCTACGCCCTACACATAAAATTCACTATATCAAATTGTTTCCAATTATATACAGTCATTTAAGAAGCTGATTGGCTAAACCACTATTTTCTTTGTACTTTGGACACTGGGTTAAGTCACCTGACAAATACTGGCTGCAATTAAATATACATAATAAAAAAATTGTTTTGATAATGGGGCCTCACAGATTGTGAAAACTCAAGTTCTGAATACAAGTACATTAAAAAAATTCCTATTTTACTTATTCCAGAACACACATCATCTATATAGAAATGGTCTTCACTGCTAATATTTTTCTGGTAACTATAGAATAAAACATGACAATTTTTTGTATTCTTTTTAAACAAAGCTGCCATATTTTGGTGGTGATTTGCACCGTACTTTGTAGTAAATTAAATGAGCTGCTACATTCTGCACATGTCAAGTTTTTGATCTCCAGATAAGCAAATTCAGGTAATGAAATTCATATCCCCAACTATGAAAGCTATATGACCAAGTTGTTTACCTGCAGCATTTTACATAAAATAAAAACCAAAGTTTCCATTGGCACTTTGTTCTGAAACGCCGCAGTTCTCCAGTAAGCACACATTTTTTTGCCATGCTATGTATAGATAAATATGTAAACAATATTGATCTGTGGAGGAGACTAGAATCGCTAAAAGGAACAAATTATACTGCATATTTATTTTGGTCCACCATTCTAAGGGCTTTCATAACAGAAAGGTGAAATGTCAAAACTGACAGTAGAAGCAGTTACAGCTACTGCAGTGTCCTTTCCTGCCTCCATTACTACTGCCACAGCAGGACTACCTAATCTGTTCCTGAGTCACCTTTAAATTGCTATCTATTCATAAGCCTGAGTTATCTAAGATCAAATATCCAGTTACAATCCACTTCTGCATATTCTTTAGAGCCCATAAATATTAAAATGAGCCCACGTATGACAAAAAAATTTTAGTTAAAGAAGCTTATATGCAGGAGGTCTCCACCCTTGTACTACCTAGGACTTTTTTATTTAGCATAATGAAGTAAAAGCCAGTGGAATAGGATGTGGCTTCATTAGCTTGGGGTTTTGTTGTTCCTCTTTTTTAAATTTGTGATCTCACTTTGTATTGTCTCTTACACAAAGTTTACAGCAGAATTTTAGCAACAAAAGACTCAGACCCAATTTCAGTGCAAGTTAAATGACTTTTTTTACAGTCATGACTTGAGAAGATATGATTTTAAAAATATGGGCATTCAATATTCTTACTCTTTTAACTATAGTTGTTGAAGCATACTGGTCATGTAACCAGATGATCATTTCACTAAATTACCTTTACATTCCAGTACTTCTAGAAATATTATTAGATAACAACAGAATATTCTGATTTAGCCAGAAGCTTAAAGTAGATAAATCAGAACTAGTAAGATCACTTTTTTCCAATTGATGAATGAGTAAGCCCTAGAAAACCTTGCCAAAGTCTTTGGTACCATGGTAGTAAATATTTTTAGATCAATAAGACTGTATTTCAAAATAAATCTGTCTTAACTGAAAAATAAATGGCAAATTTGGGACAGTAATTATTAATGAAATTCTACTGTTTTTGTCACAGAGGAAATCAATCCATACATTCACTACGGTCTATGTTATTAACAGACAAAAAACTGTACAGCACAGGAGTTTGAGCCAAAGCTAATAAAATCCCAGCAGATACAACTGGGCTTTAGGTGAGATCACAAAAATAAGTCTGGGATCAAATTGAGAAACAGTCAAAAATTATTAAAACGTGTCAATACTATGCACTGCATTTGATTTCAACACAAAAATTCATCTTGTAGATGAATCCATATAAGCTCAAGAACCAATTTTATCTCAAATTGAATGTTTATTTCATACTCACTCATACAAATTCTTCAGTGGTGAAGTTAAAATAGCCAGCACAGAGATCAGACAATTGCAGTGGCTATGGATTTTATAGATCTTGAGATCTCTGTCTTTGTGTGGATTCAGAAACTCCTGCACAGAACTACAAATTGACCAGAGCATACCTTCAGTGGACATCAAAATTGCTGCAATGTCAATTCTGTAAACACAAAAAAACCCCAAGAATAACATTACTTAGGACATCTGGATAATAGTGAATTTCAATTAAACAGACATTTCCTCTGACAAGATAAACCACCGAAATCATAGCATGGACTTTAAATTTCCTCTTCAGTGATGTAGGAAGTCTGCATCCACTACTCTGTAAAAAGTCAACTCTTCCACAGACAAGTTGTTACTGAAACTAGTAAAAAGAAGACTTAAGAAATTTGGAAATGTCCTTCTTAAAAGGACCGTGTCACTAGGCGAGAACAATTTACTTTCTAAACTGCAAGTAAATAAATTTAAATTTTGTTTTCTTATAATTAAAATGTACATACTGTTTTCAAATCTTGATGGGGCAAAAAGTAGGAACAAAGGAACTTAACCTTCAATTTGCCGAACTAACTCCATGCAATATATTATAATGTGGAACATTTCTGAGTCAGTAGTCTGTTGCCTGTTGATACTGGCTGGCAAAGCATCATGCATCATTGGCTTGAACAATAGCAAGAACCCAAACTACAACAACATAATCTCACAAGACTATGCTGACATACAATATATAGGAAATGTGAATAACACAAAAAATATGGGAGGTATGAGGTTGGACCTTAAAAAAGTACTTAGGTACCTAAAAGCCATGGATGCACATGTGATCATACGCATTTCTGAGGATCATGTTATATTTTAAAAAACTAGGCAAACACACATAAACAGGTATTTGTCCATATTACACATCAGTTCTCTACCATTTCAAGAACCACTTGGAGAAAAGATACCCTCACAAACTATAATATTATTAAAAAATATGTAAAGCCTCTGTGATAAAAATATATCAAATTATACTAATTTTTTTCATTTATTTATGACTGGATAGTTCAGTTTACTTAGTGAAAAATTCAAGAATCACCTTATTGAACATACAACTTTTCTACAAAATGACAATGTAGATGTTCTTTCTTGTTCAGTAGTTTGAAGTAAATTCATATAGAATTGACTAATATGACATTTAAGTAATATTGTATTTTACATACTTCAGGGCATTTTTTTCCCCCAAAATAATCCAGGAAAGTTTTCAGAAAATCTCTCTGTACCAAAAGATATAGAAGGACCTGATCACAGTAAGTTAGTGCAGGAATAGAGCACACAATCAGGTATGTAGAATAAAACTTCAGTTTTTTCCTACCCATTTCAAGAATGTGATCTTGTGTGAGTTACTTGAGCTTCCATGACAATACTCTTTTCCATAATAAAACTTGAGATGACAGCATGTAACTCTTAGCTCACACAGAACATGTATCTGCGTAGTGTCTCTAACCCTCAAAAAATTACAAACTCTTTAACTCTTCTCATGGTGCTATGCAATAGGACAAAATGCAATTGTCAGAAACTGGTGCACAGGAAGTTCAACCTGAACGTGAGAAAGAACTTCCTTACTGTGTGGGTGGCCAAGCTCTGGAACAGAGTGCCCAGAGAGGTTGTGGATTCTCCCTCACTGGAGGCATCTAAGAGCTGTCTGGACTCAGTCTTGTGCTATGTACTCTGGGACGACCCTGCTTGAGCAGGGAGGTTGGACCAGATGACTCATTGTGGTCTCTAGCAATCTATAATTCTGTCTGATTCTGTTATGAGAAAAACATCTATTTATTCAGTAAAACAAGACACTGGATAAAAAGGACAAAAGTAGGGTAAACTTCTACTTGAAGACACCTGCTTTAGTATTTCTCAAAAAGACCTTCCTCTTTGGCAAAACATAAGAATTGAAACAAGAGGAACTTCAATTTCTTACTTCCTAAAACGACAGAAAAAGGAACAGCAACTTTCTCTTCTCTCCTTCTACACCACCGGCATCATTCTGACAAATCTTTTGATGTGCCCTTGTAGGTCTTTCACTTGAAAAGCCCTATAAAACCACAAAACTCTACTGGAACACATTAAGTTTTCTCAATGAATCAACATCTTGGTTTCTAATCCTAATGTTGCCAATTCTGTCCACATTTTTGGTTGCATCACCTATCCTCAATGCACTTTCACTGTGAGGCTTTCAAACCAATCAAGCAGTTTATGGAACAATTTCACAGAGAGTTGAAAGAGGCCTTTGATTCTGCCCAGTATGCAATATAACTACTAAATATACAAATATATAAATATTAAAGATACAA
>VYXC01012102.1:50140-64937 GCA_013397175.1 Platysteira castanea | reverse complement strand
TAAAATGAACATAAAAATGCATAGATTTGGTCTATCCTCTCTGCCTTGTTCATTAACATTTAAATTTGAATCAAAGCAGTGAATAACAGAAAATGAACATTTACTTATTCTATCCATTAAAATGGTGCATTAAATATACAACCATTACCTGATTTGTGGTGTTCTTTTGTAACTGGGACACACCTGACAATATCTGGAGGACAGAATATCCAAAGATCGTTCTAGTACATCTGTAAGAATCTGTTGGGCTGTCTTTGGAGGTAGAATAGTCCATAGATCATGATGAAGAGCACAGCAGAAGTAATGCCACATCTGGACAGAGAATGAGCATCTTTCCCCCTATCAAAACCACCACACATTACATAACAAAAACACACCTTCTAAAATGTCAATTTAACTCCTGTAGGTCTAATTAATTCAATCTGAAAGGAAATAGTTTAAGAGTTTCAGGAATATGACGACCAACAAATGGTCCTTGAAAAGATGTGAGACATCTTTATTTGCCAGGGAACACACGTTGCATTGCAGTCACAAAATTACAATTCTGCCTGAAAACCAAACTCCAGCATTTCAACCCTTATATCTTCAATTAATCTATTCTCAAAACCCACAGTGCTGTAAGTTTAGTTTAGAAACATAGACAGTATTCTGTACCCACTAGAATAGTCAGACAAACTTAACATAGCAGCTCCTTTGTCTGCAAAGAAAATAATTATTTAAATTACTTAACCACCCAGATTCATAAATGCTATGTATAACCATGATTATAAAACCTTGGTTATATATAAAAAATATGCAAGAAGAGAAGAAAAAAGAACAATTGAAGTACTAAACCCATAATAGGAGATGTCCAGAATTTTTCACTATGATATTTCTTCCTCTTGTAATTTTAATGTATTGAAACCAAACATTTTCTGGGTAGGAATCAGCATTGGCACCAATATTTAATTGTCTAAACAGATCTACCCTGTATTAAGACACAGAAATAAATACACAGGAGTCAAAATCACAGCAGTTAATCCATACTATTTCTAAAAAGTACACAGGAACACTCACATTTAAATATTTCAACTAATACCTATTCAGAAAACAGCATTGTCATGTAGCTTTTTGAGAACAGACTTCAATCTTCAGTTCCAACATCCCAAAAGAACTGAGAAATATTTTAAGAATTTGTTGATGTTTTAGCATTATACGAAATACAAAATAACCCCACAATTTTAAAAATGCTTTTAGAGTTTTATAGGCATTCTTTAACAATAAAAATCCAAAATAATCTGGCTTCTTTTTGAAATACGTTAGCATAAATATTAGCAGATAACTGGAAGTTGTCGTTATTGTTTTGGGTTTTCTCTCACATAATATTTGAAGTGCATTTCATATTAAAAAGTGGAAAATTATGATAAAGAACAAAATAAACAAACTTGTGACCACCGCTCTTGTCACTGAATTTATGACTGGTATAGGCATCGCTGATGTTTCATTTAGAAAAAAAAAGAAGAAAAACAAATACTTAGAGCATCCAATTTCTCAGGTTTCACTAATGCAGAAGATAAAATTGTAATACGGTTGACTTTCAAAAGAAAATCATATGACTGTTCTTTGTACATATAACCATAAGCATAATATTTCAATAGGCAAAGAAAGAAAAATTATCCCTCTGGTATTTTGTAATCAAGCACTTCACAAGTGTTTCCACACCATCAAAATGGGATTGTCTTACATTGACCAAAAATTTATATAATAAAATAATGCACTTACTAAAATATTTTCCTATTCTTCTTGTATGAAATAAAATTACAATATTATTGCATGATATATGGAAATACAATAAGAAACTGCTACTTGACTTCATAACACAACTCATAGCTTCATAACTTTGAATAACTTGAATGTTACTATGTTTCTAGATGCCTGAGATTTTAGACAATTACCCTTAGGATGCCTTCAAGTAAAAGCTACCCATAAATAAGACCCTAACCCTACCTTTAGAAAAGGACCTGAGATTTCCCTTTCTCTGCAAAAGCATTTCAGCTGTTACAGAATAAACTTACCAGATAAAAAATAATTAGTCTGAATGCCTAATGGAAGCCAATTTTTTTTTGGCTGTATCTTTCTTTTAAAAATAAATCTAAAACTTTTTAAAATCCCTCCAGATTTAACAACCAAAAAATATAATTCAAAATTGATTCTTGACATAGGTTGTTTATTTTTTTACATAACTGAAAGATGAGAAGTTTTACTTTTTAACTTTGTAATTATAAAAACTAATTGTTTCACTTTCTCTGCTTTGGTTTAAGTAATAGCTCTTTCCCCCCCTTTTTAGTATTGTACGTCCACTGCAGAAGCAACCATATCACTGATGATTTAAATGAGATTCACTCCCCTTTTCTGACCTGTGTTTCTATTTGTTGCCATTTATAGACAACTCCACTGATAAATATTTGCTATTTTTGCAGGCTTCATATAATAAAAACAGATGGGAGCTTTTATTTAGCTTATATATCAGGAAACAAGCAGCTGTGTTTTATTACATAAGCCACTCAGTATTATCTCTGAACAGACAATTCTTTATTCTTTGACTGTTAGAAAACGTAAGTTCCCACAGTTACAGCAGATGTCTGCTACACTAAGAGCTTCCTTCAAAAACATAATCTGGAGAGTTGGCCCAGTGGCACACTCTTCCTGCTGAGCTTATACGCTGGAAGAAGCCACCTCTCACTGCTGGAAGTTTCGGCAGGGAGTCGTCTCTGTAACAAGCAATAGATCTTAATCCAATCTCTACAATTTAGGATGCCTACAAGAGGTCAATTGAAGTAACATCTGCTAAGCAGCACAGCTCCTGAAGGAACTCAGAGCAGATCATAGTCCACCCTTGGGCCATCTTGCATGACCCAGTAAGAAGACAAGAGTGATGAGGTAAAATTACATACTCTTCACCTCAAATCCTGCAAACATAGAGAGCTGAGACAGCAGTTTTCCTCATTCCTTCCTACACACATCAATTCTCTTCAGTAATGACAAAACTGTACAGCTACTCCATATTCTTTCTTTGTCAGACAACTACTTCTCCATGGTGAAGTTACCATGGGTCACCAATAAACAGGACACAGCACCATAGGGACTACAGACAATGAAGATCATATCATGATTCATCAGTTGCCAAAAGCCACTGTATTTCTTACCTGATCATCTGGGCTTCCATTCAAACAAAACTGAAATGTTTATTTACTTGTCTTTGAGGGAAGGACTTTTTGATAGATTACTCTACAGTCTGCATGCCCTGTCCAGCACAGATTTTGTCACTGACTCAGCAGCTGCTTATACTACATCCATAAATTACATTTATCAGGAAGAAGTTTCTCTCACATAAGAATTCTACAAAATGCTTAATAGAACACAGTAACTGTCTCACACAGAAAATGATACAAGGAAGAATAAGACTGTCTCCAAGAGATCTCAGTTATTATTGATAAAAAACCCATACAATACTTCACCCTGAAATTAAGTGAAAATAATTTAAAACAGTGTATATCAACCTATGTTTGTATTTAACTAGGATGAATGAAAAAAGGCAATAAATTAAAATAATTCCTCTAATTTTTATTTTTTCATAGAATCATTAGGATTATAGCTAAAAATCAGACCTGTGAATTCAAAATGCAGATGAAATGGCACTGGTTATTTCAAAAATATACCGTTGAATGCTTAAGGTAACTATATTGGCTATCTTTCTTTATTACACCCTTTACTCAAAAAAAGTAAGAGGGGGAATCAATTGAAAATAAAATATCAAGAATAAGATAAGAAATTTCCCAGAAAAGAAATTTCATATATTACACTTTCTAAAAGAAGTGAAAAGTTCCTAGAGATTAAGATGGTGTCCTCTTTGGTGAGTTCTATATAAATGTCTTGACACACAATAAATATTTTATGAAGTAAATGACACAAACACTTCACAGTAACAATCTATCTCATCTTAGAATGACTATGTTTTCCTACATCATTTCGAGACACTTGCCTGCAATAACAGGTATTTCAAAAGAGTAAATTCCAATAATCATTACGTAAAAACAATGCTGATCTCATGCTTGTAATTAGTCAGAGAGCTGGCAACCACTAAAACACATTTTGTAAAAGGAAGACATAGTAAACTTAACCTCACACCTCATAAAAAGCTTTGTAGTCATCCCAGTAGTGGCTCTCTGCATCCTGTAAAATGCTTGTAGCACAAACTCTGACGCAGTAGTTCGTAACTTGAAACTGGAGAATGTTGATGAACTCCTGATATTGTTGGACAGGCACTAAGAACAGGGGTCTGTTTGGAGAGAATGATTAAAGAGACAATGATTGAAAGGCTGTGTGCTAGGAGGCAACAATCCCCAGTACTGCAAATAGTTTTGATTAGTGGGTATCAGTCATTCATTTCCTCTTGATGCTGTAGTCTGAACCTAGCATTCAGTTTTGCAACTTTTTGTTTCAAAAGTTCTTAAAATATGTCTGCTTGTCTGTAAATTCTCATTTAACCAATCACTGACAAATAAATTACTTCATCCTATTTCCTGAGACAAGTACATTTGTCATTCACCTATTTGGAGCTTCTGTGTTGCAGCATACTTGCATCAGCAACTATTACATCAGCACTGAGTGTGATAAAGAAAGCATAAGCACAGAGTACAGGGATTGCTTTTGGTAGATATATACTAAAACTCCTTGATAATAAACCTAAGTAGAATTATTGAGCAGTATTTTGGCTCAGACTTCCCACTCACAAAGATACACTTCATGCAGGAGACGGTAAAAGATCAGAGGGAAAGTAGCTCAACAGTGCATATAACCACTTAGATATCACACATTCCTTAGAAAGTGTGCTAGTTCAGGGTCCCTCCCCAGAAAAACCTTCTACTTTTAAATTGCACACGGCTAGAAACATGTGGACCAATAAAGAAACTCCTAGTACCTTAAGTCAAAATCTCCCAAAAGCAAGTGCAGTTATATTGCCCACCAGGTCAAACACTGTCTTTGACTTCACACTCCTACTTCGTATCTTCTCTAATTTTTACTCTTCAAGTAATAATAAACTAAATTCTAAAACTACAGTATATGTATTTCTTTTTATGTTTGAATGCAGATGGCGTAAGGAAAAAACACAGAAATGTATTTTTATATTGTCCTCTAAGATTGCTATGTGCTAATAAATCATATCTTATGAAAATTACGCATTGCAAAGGTCAGAAAAGGAAATCAAGGCCTTAGCACTTTATTTATATGACAGCAGAGTACATTCAGTTCCCTGGACAATCCTGTTTTCTCAAATTTAATGATTAAAAAATATTGATCTGCAAATCAAATACAGATCTTACACATAAATAATTCGTTTTGCAATGGTTGGTTAAGACTATCATATTGATTCAAGTATTTCCATAAATAGTACACATACTGCATGTGCTAAAAAATATGATGCAATTTGGAAAACCACCACCATACAGTATCACCAAAATAGAATGAAGTTTCATATTATTTATGTTTGAATTAAACATTTAAGTAAAAAGGACATACTTTTTGTTTGTTTCTCTCATTAAACTGCTATACATTGTAAAATGCTGAAAGACATATATCGCTGTGGAAAGGGCAGCATACAGGTCTTGCAGGGGAGCCTTCAAGGGAACGTCTTTGCTCTTCTCCTCTAGTCTCGCCAGAACAGCTGTTGCCACTTTGCTGCAGGCCTCTACGAAGTTTGCTCTAATTTCCTGAAGAGAATCATCTCTGCAGGCCAGAGCCAATGGAAGCAATGTGTCGAGTTCTTCCATGATGTCAGAACAAAACTGAGAGAAACAAACGTGGCACCAAGTTATTTGCATTCTGACAGCACTGCTTAATTTATACACACTAGGGTCAGATTCTTGAATAACAAAATTGGTATGAAACATAAATATATTGAATCAGCTTTACAAACATTTTAATCTCTTAAACAGAAGAGTAACATCTCTTTAAAGTAAATTAAATTCATTCCTTCTTGCTTTAAAGCTGCATATTCTATACTAGGGGCAATATTAAAACCATCTTATGCTAGTAATGCCATCATTTGGTTCTGATGTCACTAAATATACATTCAAAGCACAAGGTTAGTTCCTTGTAAATAAAGATAATTTTCTAAACTAATTAATTTTGAAAAATACACAAACACATTTCTCAGCGTTGGATTTGGAAACAAGCATGTCATCTCTTAATAAATTTATACTTTTATCTCCCTAAAATTATCTCCCCAAATCAGAGTTATTTCAAGCAAACATTCATTAACAGCATTCCAAATCTGCTAGAATAGTTGCAAAGCTTACTTAAACACGGCTTTCAAACATACCTTTCCTTACAAAAAGAATTTAATGAATAAAGGACGTTTCAGCCAAATCAAATAACTCTAAATTGGCTTTATTACTGCTTATGCCAATTAGTTGAATGGCATGTCTAATGATACAAATACAGGAAATCCCTTTATAGCCATATTTCAAAGCTTTCGACATTTTCCCATCGAACCACTTGGTAACAGAGCAGATACTAATCAGAATGCTTTAGAACTTTTTGGCTGAAAAAAAGAATTCCAGTGGAGTTTAAAAGTTAATTCTTTCAAGTACAAACTACTGGCTATTGTATAAAGCTCTGTTCAGCTTCACATTGTAATGCTTCTCACTTTCTTCTTAATTCCATTTATATAAGATATAGAATATTAATAGTACTGTAAGTACTTCAAAGTGTAGATGGCAAACAGCCTTGGCATTCTGTCTCCCATCAAACTTCAGATCTTTTGATACCTGCCTTAGCAATTCGTTTTGGTTGCTCCTCCTGTTGGACTGCTCTGCAGGACTCCTTCATTTGCTGGTTGTTTACAAGACTCATTGCACAGCCTGCAGCTGAAAACTCTTCCTTCTGCTCATGTTGAAGAATTTTAGATGAAAAATCCTCAATTGCTATTGTTATACAGTGAGCCACAGAAGAAGACAGGTCTTTAAATGCATTTCTCCAGCCAAAATCCAGTAAAACAGGCTGAAATACATATTAAAATTAAATCAATAAAAGTCATTATTGAGTGGTAATATTGTCTGAGAATTAAGCGCACATCTATAATTAAATTACAGGACACTGTCATATTTTAAAATTATTTTAAAGAATTTAAAGTATAGTCCACTAGTGTTGAAGTCATACTAAAAGCAGTCTTTACACTCAACAAAACATGCATAACGACATTAAACTTGTTATCAAATTTTTATGAAAAAAAAAATCCTGTTTAAACAAGACAGCATTTCAAAAAACATGCTTCATCTTTTCTTGATTTGTAATCTTTAACAGAATCTACTTAACAAAGTCAAAAGAATTTACAGATATTTTCAATAGTATAACAAGTATTCTAGCAATGTATACCCTGTAATAATTTTCACTGCAAGGTAACAACTGGAAGTTACTAACTATTAATCTCAATGGGAAACACTTAAGAGAAGCTGTTTTTAACACAGCCACACTGTATTTCACTTCTGTAGAACTGGATTTAGCAAGGATTAAAATGTTTAAATAGAGATTCGTAGTTTTTAGTCAATGCTGGCTTTTAGTGTGGTTTACATCAGTTCCTTGCCTTCTTTAAACATAGACTTCTGAAGTCATTTAAGTATAATTGTTCCTCGAAGTAGACACAGTAGGGCATGATTACTTTTTGACTTATCTGACTTTGCATTGTTCTTACATCAGCCTTAAACCTTTCCAGAAGTGGCCAGTTGAGAATTTCACCACTGTAAGAGGCATATTTTCATGACATCAGATGATGTTCAGTAAATATCTCCACCAAGAGGGCACAGTGGGGGAACAGAAAAGACAGATCCCTAACTATTCGTGTGCTATAATACTAAATTGGAAGGGAATGAAAGGCTACAAAGTGAAGACCTTCCAGTTTACTTCAGTTTAAAAGTTGTATTCTCCTGCCTTTCCCTTTCCCCACTAGCAACATTCAGCTCCTGTAAGCACAGAGACAGCCCTCATGGACACACACTTTTGCACTCCCCCATTTTTTTTTTTGGTAGGGATCAAGTACATCCCAATCTACCCAAAAAACTCTTCTTTGTTATACATAAGAACATTAGTCTCACACAGCAATCCAAAGCACATTTTGAAAATTTCAGCATTAAAATGGAGCCACTAAGGAATTAAATTCCACTATCATAAAGTTATCAGACTTGTTAGAGCATTTAGGTGCCATAATATCAACAATAAAAATGTGCTGTGTAGTAAATGGGAGCCAGATAACAACTTGATCTTATATGTACATTCTACAAAGCATAGTGCTTATTACACAGTAGTTTGTCGGCATCAAAGAAGCTAGACACTGTATGAGTACCCATACCTCTAGGAAGAATCATTATGATTAAATTCAAAGAACTTCATAAATTTTATTTAAGATTCTTTAAGATTATATGCATAATACTAAGAAAGTGATCCTATTTTAGTATTTTTTTTCCACTTTGTTATGAGGTATCTTATACTCACGTTTTTTCTGTTTTTAAAAGCTAAATACCAACCATTTCTTTGAATGCCATGAGATTTTATTCCATCTTAACTGAAGCTTTGCACATAAAAGTAATCACAGTAGCTGAAGCAATAAAACTACTGCAATAGGTGTTTATAATGAACATGGCGGAAGTCTACACCAGAGACACACACAAAGGAAAATCCCATACAAAGTCTAAGACTCTTTTCATACTCACCTCTTCTACCTGAAGTAACTGTTCAGGAAGCACGCTGGTTTCATTTGCTCTAGTTTCTCCTATTAAAAGCTCCCCACTAGCTCTCTTCAGAACTCCTGCACAGTATGATAAAAGAGATCAAAGTTAAGATTAATTCTGTAGAAAAGTCAGCAGCCTACAACATTTTCTGATATATCAATATGAAGCATAAAAAAACCCTCAAGAAGATGTAGGGGAATACTAATGTTATGATGAAGTCAAATTCAAGTTATACACAGTTCCCTCTATATCACATGCTGAAATCCACATCTGGTTGTAATTGTATTTTAAACAAATGCACATATAATGTGTAAATATGTGGTTTCTTTTGTCACTAATTCATTTTTATACTGATTGTGAAGTCACCTCTTTTTAGGCAGAAGAGATAACACTAGATCAGCTGTATAGAAATTATTTTCTCCTCTTTGTTCAAAAAATTATATCAATTGAATGCTAATATATTTTCACAGTTTTTACTTATTTGGAAACATCAATTTAATAAGAATAAAAAGTTAATTAGTGCAGTTATTATAAGAAAAATGGTGGCTTATAAAAAATAAAGAACACAATAAGTTCCTTAAGAAAGGCTGGTATAAAGCTCACTCATAAATCACTCACTCACTTAGAGTAATGGGAATATTGCCCCAGTTTGTCAAGGACAAACCAGTATCTGGGGTTGATACCACTTTTATCAGTGTTTCAAGAAATCTGAGTCCTGAAGTGCATTGATGACTCCTCTTCCAAGTGATACAAGCACAAATGGAGGTGCTTGCTGGGCATGTGAAAGTCAAAGGCAGCCTCGGCTGCTGTGACCATGAGACAGTGGAGTTCCAGACCCTAAAAGCAGGAAGGAGAGCAAGCTCACACAGCTCCAGGCTTCAGAAGAGCAGACTCTGGCCTCTTCAAATATTTGCTTGGATGAGTCCCACGGGATAAAATCCTAGGTAATGGGACACAAGAAATTTGACTAATATTTAAAGATCATCTCTGCCAAGCTCAAGAGAGTTGAAAAAAAAATTGTCAGAAGGCCTGCATGCATGAACAAAAAGATCTTACCCAAACTCAAACACAAAATGAAGCATACAGACCATGGAAGTACGGATGTGTAACCTGGTAGGGACACATAAACAACTTCTGAGCATGGAGAAAGTTAAGGAAGCTAAAGCCCAAATGCAACTAATTTGGCCAGGGATGTCAAAGACAACAAGAAAGGCTTCTGTAAGTACACAGGTGATAAGTGGAAGACTAGGGAGAACATGAGCCCATTGCTCAACGAGATGGGGGACATGGTATAGAAAAGGCTGAGATACTGAACATCTTCTTCGACTCAGTCACTTACTAGCAAGACCAGCCTTCAGGAATCCCAGGCCCCAGAACCCAGGAGGTAAGGTTGGAGCAAGGAAGATGTACTCTTGGTGGAAGAGGATCAGATCTGAGAATAAGTAAGCAAACTCAACATACGGAAATCCTCAGGCCCTCGTGGGATGCAGCAGCAAGTGTGGAGGGAGCTGGCAGGTGTCGTTGCAAGGCCACTCTCAATAATCTTTGATCAATCATGGCAACTGGGAGAAGAGTCCAAAGGCTGGAAGAAAGCAAATGTCACTCCCATTTGCAAAAAGGGCAAGGAGGAGGACTCAGAGAATCAGTCTTGTCAACCTCACTTCAATGCCAGGGAAAGTAATAGAGGCATTTCCAGGCACATAACTGACAAAGAATTCATCAGGAGTATTCAGCATGGCTTCAGTAAGATGAAGTCATGCTTGATCATCTTGATAAACTTCTAAGAAGAAACAACTGGCCTGGTAGATAAGGGGACAACAGTGGATACTGTCTGCATGGACTTCAATAAAGCCCATGGCATTGTCTCCAATAAGTTCTCATTATAGGACAAGCTGTAGAAAAGCTCTTGATGTGTGGACTGGATAAACAGTCAGTAAGGTGAGATGAAAAGTGGCTGAATAGCCAAGCCCCAAATACAGTGACCTGTGGCACAAAGTCTTAGTTTGAGGCCAGTAATTAGCAATCTATTTCAGGGGTCAATACTAGGTCCAATCCTGTTTAACATCCTCATTAATGATCTGGATAACGGGGTAGAGTGTTCCCTCAGCAAGTTTGCAGCTGACATCAAACTGGATGGCAGACAGTCATGGTGCCATCCAGAAGGACCTCAACAGGCTGGGGAAATGGGCACACTGAAACCCCATAAAGTCCAAGAAGAAAAGTCAGGCACCTGGCAGGGAACAAACCCAGGCATCCAACCCATGTTGGAGTTCTGCCAGCTGAAGAGGAGCTTTGCATAAAAGGACCTGGGGGTCCAGGAGTACACAAAGTTGAACGTAAGCCAGCAAAGAAGGCTGATGGTATCTGGTCTACATTAGGCAAAGCATTTTCAGCAGGTCAGACAAAATGATTCTTCCTGTCTGCTCAATAGTGGTGAGTACAGTTCTGGGTTACTCAGTATAAGACAGACATGAACATACTGGAGAGTGTCCAACAAAGGGCTGTGGAAGATGATTAAAGGAATGGATCATCTCTTCCATGAGGACAGGCCTCCAGCACCGGGACTGTTAGCCAAGACTGGTAACAGAAGAGAAATATAAGGGCAGGATATATCATTAATGTATACAAATACCTGAAAGGACAGTCCAAAGAGGCCAGAATCAGACTTGCCCAGTGACAGGGCCAGTGGTGACAGACACAGACAGACACAAAGACAGAAGGTCTCCTCTGAACATCAGGAAACTCTTTTTATTGTGAGGATGACCAAGCACTGTAACATTGTCCAGAGAGGTTACGGAATCTCCATCCTTGGAGATACTCAAAAGCTATCTGGACATAATTGTGGACAATTGGCTTTAAAGGCCTTGCTTGAGCAGGGATTGTTGGACAAGATCAACTCCAAAGGTCCCTTCCAACCTCAACCATTTTGTGATTCTGTGAGTCACAATGAAATACAAGAATAACAGCAAACTATACAGTATTTTAAAAATCTGTCTTGTAGCATAAAGCTGGTAAACAACACTGGTGCATTACTAACGTAATGTACTTCATATGAAATTAAAAGAGGCTTTAAATGACCAGGTGCTGCCAAAGCATTGTTAAAGATTATCTTCTAGGCATGAACTTAGAGGTCTTCAGTGATCTGAAACTACTAGTAGTACCTAGCCAAGGTTTAAAGAGCTTTTCTCTTTCTATGAAATTTCCAGCATTTGAACATATATAGGATTTAATTTATTCAAAGTAGATTTTACCCTTTCTGTAATCAATCTGCATTCTGAAAACGAACACTGTTTTTCATACACTTATACAACACTGTAGAGCTTTGACATTTTTGTGGGGTTTTTCGTTTGGTTTGGGGATTTTTTCGTATGTTTAGTTTTTATTCCTAAATATTGGTTTTGTTTGCATTTTCAAAAGACACTGACAGATTTGGGCTGGGAAAAATGAAAGACTAAATGGTAGAACAAAAGATATCAACCAGGCCATCCAACTCCCCGATCATTCAACACATTACAGACAGTACCATAAACTTAATGTGGTTTTTTCAGTATGTTTTAATGTATTTTATGATGAAGTTTCTAACAGTTTTCTTTAAAAATTAGTCCAGAATTAAAAAAACCCAAACAACTCTAACTGACTGGATATTTTCCCTCTTTTCTACTCTGTGCTTTCTACCTTGAATTTACCTCTTTTTTCCTTGCAATTCTCCTTTTTTACAGATATAACATCACATTCTAACTATAAGCACAAGTAAGCATCTATATATTCACATTCTCATATTATCTTCACTACTTAGATCTGCTATTTTTAACTTTTTCTATAGAGACTTTAAAGGAAACCTTAAACATTTAACCTAAAATCGTTGTGTATTCACAGCACTGCTGTCTTACTTGTTAAGAACTCACAGCTGAGATAAATGGGTATCTAGCTGATGTTAGATTTGTGACTCCAGGATCACAGGCAAAGAACCAAATGATGCTTACACACACATCAGTCATTTTACAGGCTCCTTCGTTATTAAATTAACATGTTCTACTAGATTAACCCACCTCCTTTTCTAATTAACAGTCTGAGCACTCCTGCTTTATATTCATATGTATCTATCTATGTGTATGTAGGTTTACACACATTAAAACCTTCACAGGTCTTCCAAAAAAAGCCCCAAGTTCACATCTCCTGTAATTCACTGAGTTCCTTTGGTTTCTCAAATTTTTGCTTTCCCCAAATCTCATCTGGGTGTGGTTGGCCTTAATCTTCTTCAATTTATCCTCCAGCTAGCAACGGTTCCCTTCACATTTGTACTGAACATTGTACATTTAGCTACAGCCCCCATAAAGCCTCTGCTCTTCAGATGCTACTACAACCTTCCTCTCAAACACTATTTCCACAGAGACAGATAATAAATTATATCCTTCCTGTCCTGCGACTTCTTCAGTTCTGTGAGAGACTGGAAGGATTGCTTGCTCAAAATGTTTCAGGTGTGTATGTGAGGGAAAGACAGGTCAGGCCTTGTTCTGGTGAGGCAGTGTATTGCTCCATACACTCCACCCGCTCCAGGCCTGTATCCCAGCCCTGCAGTAGCTGCCAATCCCTGGCACATTGCAGGCAGTGCTCCACATCCTGCCCCTGGAGCCCCAGTCCAGCCCCGGAGCGGCCAGACGACTGGAACTTCCACCTAGGGAAGGGCCCAGGAAAGCCAAAGGGTACTNGGTACTTAACCTGAGACACAAGGTGAACATGTCTTGACCCTACCTTCCCCCGGAATTTCTATCAGCTGAACACTGCTGGAACCAGGAGTGGTAGTTATGTTTGTTCTTTTCTATATCTTTTCTGTCTTTCTCTCTTTTTCTTCTTCTTCTAATTCCCTCTTCTTGGAATTTTTGAGTAACTTGAAATTGAATGAGCTTAGAGTTTGCTAAGTTGAATGAGGTAGGTTAATGCTTTGACAAGGGTTTTATGTTGATTGAATGCTGGCCTAAACCTTTTGCAAAAGTTCTTGGATATCCTGAAGCTGCCAGTAAAGTTCTTTTTGTTGTTTTGACCTCTTGAGAATATCTTGTTGGTATTTGTTCTGCGTGTTTAACTTCAAAATATGAAAAAACCTAAAGCCTTTTTAAGTGACTCATCAAGTGAGGGGTTTAGGGCCTTACAACTTGTCTTCTGACAGTCTTGCCCTAATCAACAAATTCTCCTGGGAAACAGAAGTGCAGATTTATTCAAGGTACAGCTGTTACTCAGCCCAAAATAGTTTGCCACTGCAGACAGGAAGGCAGGCAGTGGGTCAGAGGAAGCATACCTATCTAGACAGCCAGCTTTCTAGATGAACTCCCCGACTCCTCTCTTTAAAGAGCACATATCAAACTCCATTTCCACAGATAAAAAGAAGTGTATGTGATCCTTCTCATACAGTTGTTTAGAGAAGAGAATTTGCAGGAAGAGAGCAGAAAAAAGTGAATGTTGTGAAAGAAGATGGGGGCTGAAGGAAAATCTGTCATTTTCTCATATTTGCTCCCTTTCCAGAGCATATTCTACACTTTCACCATTCTTGATTATTAGGGAAGATTGGATTAACCAAAAATCCTTGCTTTATCTTTCTTGAAACTGATGTTCTGCAAATCTGATGGACTGCTCGTAATTTGTGTACTTCCTGTAGTTTACCAGCCAGTCAGCTTTAATAATTTTGATGTAAATAATCAGAACAAGATTATATCCAGGGCTACACTNTAATTACTTTTTCAATAGAATTCCACAGTTTTCCTATTTTTATAGCATTTTAGGGCCATAAGAACAGTCAGTATAACATCATCTTGCATGCATCATAGAATAGTAGAGTATCAAGGAAAGCTTTTATATGATTACTCACTATCTGTGTATAAGCTAAGTATCAGTGCCATCGAAGTAGGTTACAAATTGGATTCAGCCAGCTCAGCCAGAACTTTTATTGAAATCATACTGGAAATACTATATTTTGCAGAAGTGGGAAGAATCATTCCTCCAGAAATATAAATAATAATTAAAAAACCCCTAACTAA
>VYXC01012102.1:856-49061 GCA_013397175.1 Platysteira castanea | reverse complement strand
TTCCTAAAAAAAAGTTCTTATTTCTTATAATTTTTTTTATTTCTTATAAGAAGTTCTATTAATTACTTTTTCAATAGAATTCCACAGTTTTCCTATTTTTATAGCATTTTAGGGCCATAAGAACAGTCAGTATAACATCATCTTGCATGCATCATAGAATAGTAGAGTATCAAGGAAAGCTTTTATATGATTACTCACTATCTGTGTATAAGCTAAGTATCAGTGCCATCGAAGTAGGTTACAAATTGGATTCAGCCAGCTCAGCCAGAACTTTTATTGAAATCATACTGGAAATACTATATTTTGCAGAAGTGGGAAGAATCATTCCTCCAGAAATATAAATAATAATTAAAAAACCCCTAACTAACTATGGATCAAAAAATCCTATCTTCAGACCTTTTATTTGTACTATACCGAGCAAACTGTACTAAGACAGATGTAGAAAATGTACATCTGAAATCCCCTCCTAGTGTAAATTCATCTTCACTTTGGATTGATCCACTGAAGCTGTGTATTTGTTGAAGAAGATACTTCAACATCTTACGTTGAGACCAAAGTAAAAATCACAACTTTTTTTAATCTTCAATTGCAACTTTTGCAATATCGCAACTTTGCAATAAAAGTCTGTTAGGAGGATGCACCTCAAAAATTTCATTCTACACTCCTTTGACACTTTCCAGAAATGGACAGAGAGTGAAGGATCTCTCTTTAAGGTGTGAAGGAAAGACCTTTGCAGATCTTCCCAGTCTCATGAGACAGCTTGTAAGCCTAAGAACTTGACAACTTTGTCCACAGTGTTTTCAAGTGCTCCACTGGAAAAAGCCTTTCTTGGTATTTATTATCTGATCTGTCCAAAGTTCACTGAAATTGGGGAAAAAAGTGAGACAGATGAAAGCACATTAGATATTTTGATCTTTTTAAAGTCTAACAAGAGGCTTCTGAAAGCCCAAGAGGAAAGAAAAACCTAATTTAAAGATGGGAAGAGAATGGAATTTGGCGGAGTTCTAAACCCAAATCTGCTCAACCCTTGATTGTAGATGAGCATGTTCCAGACTGCTTCAAAGAGAACAACCCCTGGGATATTGCAAGTACTAGGTATGTCAGAACACCCTACAAATTTCAACTGAATGCAAATAGATAAGTAGACTATCTCATCACAGTAGGCATGACAAGATACCTGCAGATGAAAGGGTTAAATAATCAAGAAAAAATTGGAGGTGATTACTCCTCTAATCTTATGAAATCTAATGCCTATAGTGGAATGAAGTGAGGTTATGCACCACTGTGAATAAATGTTCCATAAATGATAGAAAATTACAGATACCTTTCCTCTGAAAGGCAGAGGAGCAGCCTTGTCCAGATGCCACACTAAAGTTCAGGGCTGGAACAAAACCACACCATCACTCATTTGTCCAAGAACTTTGCATGATTTTCTCCTTACATTTGATTTAAAGGATAACTTGAAGAACTCACTGGTAGTAGATAAAATGTCTCTTTAGACCATCTTTTTTAAAAACTGTGCTTAGGTGACACAAATACAATTTAAAATCAAGCTCAAAACTTGGCAGGTACATATTGCTCATTGAGGAACACTAAGTTACCGCTGATAAAGTCAAAAAATAAAATCAGGAAGAATTAGATGGAGAACAGTGAAAAGAAGTTAGAGTTGAAAATGCAATTCAGAGAATTCTTTTTTCCAATCTACGCAAAGCAATTTGTGAAAATGAGGATTCTGAATATACTCCAGAAGATGCCAGATAAAGAACTCTCAAACTGAACTCAGAGACCTATCCATATCACCTAAAAAACTCTCTACATCCATCTCCCTACAGAGTTCACTCTGGTTCACTGTTTCCTTTGGTGCTATTGTCTGCCATGGGGTTACCATCAGAGAACACTGGTAGGCAGTACTTCCCTCTAACATCTATTTTCAACGGCCTAAATTGGTCTTCATAGGATTCCATTGTGCACACTGCAAAGAAACTTGTCTTGTTGCCAGCTAGAACTCTGAACTACATGTCTTTCTTTTCTTCACTGTTCTTTTTTTGGTTCACAAGCAACCTCCTACCAAAAGCAGAAATCTGCAGAAGAGACTACATCCAAGCAATAATGCAATGAAAAAGTATGAAGAGAAGCCCAGGTGGCCACCTTGCAAATTTCCAATGTGGAAGCCTTCGACCTCTCCGCCCAAGAAGCAGCTATAGTCCTAGTGTAATGAGCTTTACAAACCCTGGGAGCCTCTTTACCCTTAACTACATACGCCTCTCTAATACAATCCCTTAACCATCTAGCTAAGCAACTCTTAGAAGCCATTTGACCCCTCTTAAGACCCCCTAAGAGTACAAACAATCTGTCAGAAGATATGAAATCTTTGATTCTTCTGTGATAAACCCTAAGTGTTCTTCTTACATCCAATTTATGCAGCCGTTGCTCTTTGTCATTGCTGGGTTTAGGGAAAAATGAGGGCCAAGAAACCGTCTGGTTTAGATAAAACTCAGATGCCATCTTTGGGACAAAAAAAAATTTAAAAAGAGGAACCATCCAAAGAACTACTTTGTTTCTGATGGAACTTTATACACCTTCTAAATATCAAAATTGAAGTACTACGGGATATAAAACAAAAATTCAATTGACATTGAAACAGCTATACACATAAACACACCACTTGACACAAGCACATGAAAAAATCATTATTTCTGTGTGAGTTACATAGATTAAAAGTCTCCCATGAATACTAAAAGCAACCAAAAAATAAAGGAAACAAGTACAAGGTTTCTGTCCATGTGATGCCTAGGGAAACTTTAGGTGACTTAGACATTCGTCTACCTTTTATGAATTGGCCATCTTTTCCTAATTTGCCAGCAGTACTACTTGCAGAGCACTGACACTTCAGATATCCCTCAGTGCAGAGCCTGAGGGGTAGGTGGATATCCCCAACCTAGCTTTAACCCACTGAGAGTATGGGTAACTGTCTAGCACCATCAGCACACACTTCAGTCTGGGCTAATTCACTCTGCTTCTTAGGCTGGTTCAGCAGACCGTGCTGCACTATAAACCTGATCTTGGTACCCAACCTAATTTAAAGCTGCTTCGGACATATCAACACTCTTGATTCTGTCAAATTAAACAATATTTCTAGTAATAAGGCTTCTAAGTAAGTACAGAAGATGGCCATTATATTGTCTAGTCACATATTATAATGTGTTCTGATGAAAATAAAACAAGGATTCTTATCAAAAGCTAAGCCTTCATCAGTGACAAAAATAAGATTATCAACCCAGTATAGGGCATTAACAGAGAAAATCTTAAATCCCTTTTGGTATTGAACACAACCCTAAACTACTGGGAACATAGCTTTCATTCCCACATCAAATCATCTTTCACTTCACTACAACTGGGATTTCTGACAATCTGAAATGAAAATAACACCAATAAATCTTTCTTCTAGTCAGAGCTCTAATTAGAAATTTCTCTGGACATGTCTTCTTTTCACAAACTATCTGTAAACATATCACTGAGCAAAGTTTTGTGAATAGAACCAGCTGATCAGAACAGCAACTCCAAAAACAAAAGTAGGTCTGACGACTTCACTAAAAGCATCTGAAAAATATTTACCTTCACTTGTTTTTCAGGGTAAAAGTAATTCTATGGTTTTTTTAGAATGTACCTTCTACCCACATGATCTAATAATATTTCCCATTCAGATTTGATTAGGTAGACGCACCAATTAAGAATCGACTTGCTATAGACATGATTACTCTAAAAGAGTATTACTCAAAGAAGGCGGCTTAAAACTCTTTAGAAAAACAGTTCTGGATGTAATTATGCTTGGAAAAATGCCTGCAGGATAATTTTTACTTCCTGGAAAGTAAAATATTTCTTGCTAATGTTGAAATCTTTAAGTTCCCTGAATTACTGGAGACCACATGCCTTAGAATATAGTCACTTAAATATCAAATAAAGATCCCATTCAAGAGTTTTTCAATTTTTTTTTACACTTTAGAATACAGTAATAAAAAAAACATTTACAATTACCCTTACTGAATGTATACCCTGTTCAAAACATGAGGAAAATTCCACAATTTACTCTAAAACCTCTTTCTAGGATCAAGGCCATAATACATAAATTGTAATGTATAATAGGTTAATATTTCTTGAGAATTAGTATAACTGAGTGGCTAAAGGGGGCTAAAGTGGCTAATTGAAGTCAGTAGCAAAAACAGAATTCAAAGGGAAATTTTATTAGAGCTTTGACGTATATTCTAAAAATACATAGGTGAACCTGTACTTCTTTATTTTGGAGTGCAAATATTACAGGTGAAGAATACATCAACAAAATGTGTACCTTGCAACTCTTCTTATTTAATATTTTTATTTTTATCAGTTTAGTATTCTGAGACTACATTCCCAAAACACCTTTCTCTTCAGCCTGCAGCTTGACTATAGAGATAGTGAATATTTGACTTCACCTATCCTCTCTCCCTGAGCAGCCTGGCCTCATTTCTGGTCTGATCTTTTCCTGCAATAGAATCAAAGCTCTTGAAACCACTTCTCTTTAGTGACTTGGAGTCTCTCTACTGGCAGAAGCAACAGAGTAGAAGAACATTTATGAGCATACACCTGGAAGGTGTTATTCACCTGAATTTTCATGACACCTGGTTCTCCTGAATACAGTTCAATGAAAAAAAAGAGTGAGCTTGGAACCTACAGCAAATGCAAACCTGAGGCTTGATTATTTTACTGATGTAGAGCCACATTCTATGAAACATCCACCAAAGCCAGTGGGATAAGCACGCTAATAAACATAGTACATATGACTAAGTGTGAGAAATATAGGTTAAACAAGGACTATATCCTTAAGCAGTTAGTTTCATGTACACTAAGATCAACTGAACTGATATTAAAGTCAGTGCTTTTCTCTCTTGAAAAAGGCAGCTTTCAAGGACAAGTTCAGAAAAGGTCTGTTGGAAAGAATTCAGACTCCATGTACTATTGTGTCCTATGTGAGACAGAGGGTTTTATAGATAATCCAGTAGGAGATACCTTGTTACAGTGTCTGTGATAGTTTTTCATCATGGGTCTCCATCAATATCTACAGTTAGTACATCACATCTTTAGACATAGCAATCAGTTCTTTTCTACAAGTCATCGTGCTCAAATGTAAATCTACATATTTCAAAAGCTTTTTCAGTGGATATGGTAACACACTTATTTGCAAAATATGATGACACAAATTAAGTGATTAATGTTGAAAATCATATAAAATTATCCTTTTGCACAAAGTAAACCAATAAATCAGGACAACCATCCATTACCTTGAACATTCTTATTCCTCTCTGTAAATGAAGGCAGCAGCAGAATTTCTGTAGAGAGCTCTTCAATTTTTTCCTCCATTAATAAAAAGAGTTTGATAAGTTGAGAAAGACATTTGAGTTGATACAAGGTTAAGCAGAAGTTCCGTCCTTTCCTGTGGTATTCCTGGGAGGCTGTTCAAGTAAAATTATAAAATAGCTTTTATTATAGCCGAAAAAAATGATCCTGCAAAATTGATTATGTAAGACAGTATAATATATCAAGTAATTTCATTTTTCTTATAACATAATGTATCTCTTTCTCATTATAAAACAGTTACATTATTTTTTCCTAAGTCTTCAGCATTTCTCAATTATCTGTGAAGTTCCAACTGAATTCCAGGTCTTGTTATTCATTAACTAGGATTTTTTTTCCAAGTAATGGATCTATTTAGAGACATTCTCACCTGTGTTTTACAGAAAACCCACTGTGTTGCAAAAGCCGAAAGGGAAAAAAACCACATCATTACTGTATTTTAATGGTTTGGGACATCACATCACTTGTCACTCTGCAAGTCACCTTGTCTGTTTAACAATCTGCTAGCACAATACAGTTGATGAATATGACATTTGAGTGAAAGAAACATCAATCTAGCACTCCACAACTTTAAATATGTGGGGTTTGAAAACAAGTGAAACTGTCAGTGAGCAAATATCAGCAAGTATTATAACAATAAGCATTTGGTATTTAAAAGAAGAAACTGAACATTTTATTTTGAAAGGTTAACACATGCACTCATAACATATAATCATGTCACATCAACCAGGGAACTCTGATTTGAGCACAGTCAGACTATGAACGACTATGAGATGTTTCCAATTCAGTATTACAAAACCACATGAGTTTAAGTATTTTAATTTTATAATGTCTTTAAATGTAACAAATTTTCACTTCTGTGCAAATCGTGGCGAGCTGATACCACGTTCCTATGCCGTTCTGTTGCAGATGTAACATCAGCAGAACAGTTTATCTAGAAAGTGTCAGAGGGAGAGCCAGAGTAGTTTGAAAGGGAAGCTCTGAAAGACGAAAACAAAAAGAAATTGATTGAAATGTACTTTTATGTGTCAAATCTTTCTTACCTTGCAGATTTTAAGTACTTTGTACATTCCTTCTCCCTCAAAGTTTCTAAATATTTTTTTTATGCATTTACAAATCACTTTTAAATAGACATAGACCCTAGCAGCAGAGCTGAACTCTGAATACGAATTCCCTAATTTACTATTCCAGTTTTGCAGCTTTAGAGATTGGACTGCAGGTTTTGCATCCACATCTGAATTTCCTCAAAGTTCCAAACAGATGTACTCATGTTAGTCCCTTGCATTTCCAAGAATGTAAGAAGAGGTATGCATAATTGCCTCTGTTAGTGTCTTTCCTCTCTGAATAATGCGTAAATAACAAATTTATCACTGGATTTCTAATTTTAAGTCTTAAACCTACAAAAAATAACATTCTGCTAGTCAGAGGATCTTACTCCTTACCTGAAAACTAGAGAATATAATCTGAGTTTAACTGACATGAAATGACTGCCTGAGTCTGCAGTGCAAGAACCACAAAACACATCATAAAAATGAACAGAACATTAGTTCTATCTCCTATAACTTGAAATCAGTGTGATGCTTCTGCCCCATCTATTGAAGGACAAAGAAACCTTCCACTTATTTGATTGCCTTAAATAATATTGTCCTTATTAGACTGGAAGAAAGTAGACCTAGAAGATAAAGTTTACCACAGTAATGCTATTTTTAGAATACATTTCCAAATTCAGAAAAAGTAAAAACTTTTGCTTTCAATGATCATTCAGAACATATTTCAGTTTTATTGCTTCTTAGAAATGACAACTCATTTATTTAGTGCTTGATGTTCAAGTAGTGTGCACACACCTGAGTATCCTAAGATTGACTGAAAGGCCCTATATACATCCAGACTATTAGGTTTAAAATACTGATGGCAGCATTTAATTTTGAAGACCACTGACCAGGCTGCTTGAACAAGCACATCACAGTCCATTTTTTAGCAGAGAAGAATGAAAAGGGCCTTATTTTCTGACATTGTTCTGATTGGACAACCACAGGACAGAAATCTTTTAAAACTGTGTAACAGCCAAGAGCTAAGCAGCCAATGTGATGACATAGAGAAAATCTCAAAATAGGTTTATAAATCTCATAGAAGATTGTCATGAAGAGAACATGTCTCCATGTGGACAAATGTGAAATAGACATGAGGGCTGACTGTGATATAAGTTCAACCAAACTTTAGTGACATCAAGCTGTTTGGAGGAAAATTTGCCATACTCATGGAGTGGAGTATGGTTACTCTGAAAAAGTTACTGAATGGATCATGACTTACAGTGCGAGGTCAGAAAACTAACATAATTCATTTACCCAGGTGACACTGTACAGCAAGAGAAGCATCCCTCAATGACGAAAATGGTCGGAAATTGTCAGCATCCTATCCAATCAACGGAGGACCATACACAGGGTGGCTGAAAGCAAATGAAACTGATCTCAGCCAGCCACAAACCAGTTAAGCAATAGCATTCCACTCAAACCGCACGATAGAAAGAACATGGAGAAAGTTACACGATACAAACCAACTTCCTTTCTGAATCACCTGCAATTTGCTACCATTGTTTTTCTAAATTTGCTTTTTTCCGCATGTCTGACTTAATTCCTGTAGTCCTTATACAAGGAAATAGATGCAGCAGGATCTTTGGATACAGACAAACATCAGTGGGACCTCTACAGCATTTCCTAACAACAGGACATGTTGGCTTCCTGCTAAAGCAATACCTACAGAGAAGAATTTCTGAAAAGGGAAACAAGGGCTGGCACAGAGGCTATAGAGAGGTAAAGTGCATCATACAGTCTTTGTCAATATGGCAATGAGCTGATTTTGCAAATATTGCTCTAAAAAGAGCTGAGATCAGGACCTAAACAAACACAGCAAGAAAAGGTTCCGAGCTCCTGAATACAGCCTTAGACTTCTATCTCTGCAGAATCAGAATCACACCACTACTGCTGTACAAAACCAATGCCTATGCTGATGATTTCTAAACTGCTCTGGAGGCTGAACCTGCCAGCAGAAACATCCCAAGCCAGGAAAATGAGTTATCTTCAGCTACAACAAAAATTCAAACTAAGCATAGTGTCAGGGACCACTGAAGTCTGGCTGCTGCTTGAGGAACAGGGAGTAAAGCATGATAACACAGCCAGCTGGACAAACTCCTTGCCAGCCAGGGCCCCATCCTGCAGATCCTAAACAAGGCAGACCCTGAGATGGTAGGTTTCAACCAAGAGTCAAGATCATCACCCAAGTTCATGGTGATGACACAAATCTGAGGTCGAGTCAGGAAGCTTATTCACCATTTTGAGTCTGGATCTGGTCTGGTGAAGGTAACCACAAGTCAGGCACAGTTCAGTGACCATTCAGAGGAACCATGGTGATAAGGCAGGTTCAGGCTCAAGGCAGGAAAACTGAATCAGTGGTGTCCACAGCTCTGGAGGAGATGATCATCAGGACACCTGTAATGTAGGTCAGGCAGGGACTGAGGACCCTGGTGCAGCTGAAATAGATCCCTTGGGCAGGCTGTCATGTAGGTCCCTGAAAAGGCTGGTCACAGCCTTAAGGCTCACTAGTGCACACAAGGCATTGCCGCATAGCTCTTAAGGAACTTGAGTTTTCAGACAAAAACTTCAGAAAAACTGGAAAACTGTCTTTCTGCTTCATGGAGGACAGCACAAGTATTTTGCTAAGAGGAAAGAAGAGAGAATACTTAAGGTTTCTGCTGTCTAGACTGCAGTTCTTTCTGGGGGATAGGAGAGAGAAGACAAAAAAATTACTTTAATTAACTTGAACCTGCACTGCATTTATTTGTAGCAAGTAAATAAATCTTGATGGTTGATTGCACAAAACTGGAATGAAGCAAAGGAATAAGCTCAAAACTTTCACGCAATATAAACATCTCTACATTTAGATAATCTGTATTCTTGAGTTGCTACCACATAGAGGCAGAGGGGAACTAAAGGGTATTTAATTTCTACAGGTATACTGATTTACCACCCCAACTATCAAAAAACAGGCAGCAGAAGTCTCTCAACCCAAACAAGGTTACTCTCAGAGAGCTTTTCTTATAGAAAAAGAAGGCCCAAGTAAAACTAATACTAAATGTCTATCAATCTGTGCAAGGTTTGTGTGCTGGTGCCACGGCAGCTGCCATTGGAGTCATAAAATACTGGAGAAACTAGGAGTACTGTTTTCAAGTTTGCTTTCATTTTAGCAGAATGTATTGAAGCTGAAGAAATTTTCCTAAGATCTGAAGGACATGCCACCCTTGTCAAAGAATAGAGCTGTCCATTTTACCAGAGACCATTTGGCCGGATGTAGCTGGACAGATGGTATTATAGAATTTCACTTCACCAGTGATGAAGTTGAGAGGTGCCCATATGAATTCTAAGACAGCTAATAAGTTAATTAAAGCATTTTTCAAGCAACATAGAGTGAAAGACATTCTATAAAGCACTTGATTATTGTATCTGACCTTCTCCTAAGTACTCAAATTCAGTAGCAAGGTATCTGCCTTTATCTTAGCCCTTTTAAAGATTTTCCCTCATCTCTGAAAAGGAAGATGCATGAGAAATAAGGCTGAGTTAGATCTAGACAACCTGTGTATGTATATCTGCTAACTTGTGATTTTATAGCAAGTTTCAAAAGTGATGCTTTCCTCAAAGCTGTAGCTCTTTAAACCATTAAAAAAAGTGTTCCAACTCCCTTGGTTGTAGTCTAGAGGCATTTAAAATCTCAAAACAGATAAGAAAACATGTATAAATGAGATCCATAAGCTAAATGGAACTTTTGTTATTATTTTTTCTTTCTATTTCTCTTTTTAATGAGCATGGCACCTCAAATGTTTTAAAGAATTGTGAATTCATAACATCTCAAAAACTGAGTGGCTAATCCTAATAATTTCGACTCATCCAGGCATGTGACACAGTAAAGTGTGGTGCAGAAATATCTGCATCAGAGGTGAGCTGGCTCTAAGTGTTCAAGAATAACTACATTATGAAAGTGTTGCCCTCAGATTAATTAGCCTTTACTACTCACTCTACAGAGCTACATGGCTAAACTGCTTCTGAGACTCATGGTGGAATCCTTGGAAAACAACCTGACGACTGTTTTCTTCAGTGATTACAGTGGGGATTTCTCCCTCAGCAGGAACCAAGGGCCTAAAACCCTCTTAAACAATTATACTATAAAGTATCTTCCCAATACATTAAATATCATTCACCTGTCCCCACTTCTAAGGCTTGACCTCATGAAAGATGTATCTACAGTATTGTTCTACTAGGGACACAAGAAGGCAATGTCAGGGATTTCATCCAATAAAGCTGTATAAGGAAGAAAATAAAAAACAAGAAGTGTAATACTAAAATTAAAATCTAACTACAATACATACATAATAAATGGAACTACCATTTTGCTAAAATCCGAAAAGAAATAGCCAAATAAAACAACACAAACTCAGCTGCTGACAGTCACTGTGTAAAGGGGTATTCAAAGAGGTAAATTTTCAATGCACTGCACAGGAAGCTACATGCATAAATTCCATTAACAATACTGTGTTCCTCAGGTCTCAGTGATATTAACTTTTAAGTGACGCTGTAACTATTATAACAATCTTGCATTTATGACAGCATTCATCTGCATACCATCTCCTAAACAGAGCTTTATAAGTTGTATGATTCTTTCATTTGCATTTAGTAAAGATATATTCCATTTTTATGGACATCTGCTCACAGTTTTCTCAAACTGCATGTTGGTATACAATTTTTAATGCAACTGCTAGGTTTAAATAATTGGTATTGCTGGATATAATCACTAATTTGTTCATACTGTAAAAAGCAACTTAGTATTTTTGCATAGAAGATGTAATACACGGTATTACACAGAACTAAATTATTACAAACAGTGCCAGCAGTTTTCTATACACAGTACTTAAGATAATTATAAAAAATCATCTTCATTACTGCAAGCTAGCATTTTTTTAACAGTTTAATTTGGATATGTTACAAGATACATTCAAGTCACATGGATCAATTATTGCAAACCCAAGAAGCTATAAAATGTTCCTAAACAAATCCCTTTGACCCTGTTAATGTCTGCTTCTTATTAATCTAAGGCTACATTGTTTGTAGCGTGAATTTTTTATGGAATACGAAAAAAAAAAGGAAATCCCTTAACAGTTGTTATTGATTCCACCATTTACTCACTCAAAGATAAGTGCCATTTACAAAGCAGAACAGATGCAGATGCTGACAGAAATGTAAACAATTGTTTCATGGCTTACTGCCAGATTCTAAGCCAATACATTAAATTCCAAGTGAAGCACATTTCCCCTATAGATTGCATTTATTGCCACTTCATTTCCTATGTGCTCTGTCTCTCTATTGCTGCGCCTGGCACTAAGCTATTTTCAGTTCTTTGGTGACCCCTGAGGCCTAGTCGTACCTCACATAGCCATTAGAGAAGGGAATTGCATGTGTCTGACATGGTCTGAAACCAATTATTTGATATTTTCTTCAGAATGATGCCCAACTCTGTTGGGAATGAGCAATCATGAAATAATTTACCTCCTGATTTAATTTTTTTCTGCACAAATTAGTTGTAGCCTGAGCTAGCTATACACAGCTGCTTGTATCTCTGTCTTATCAAGATTCTACTTGAAATGGTGAAAAAAAAAAGGAGAAGAGTTGAATAGAATAGATTGGGGAATCCTGCTTTAAAAAGGCATTGACAAGTTTATCAGATATACTGATCACATGTGCTCTCTGCTGATTGAAAGTGACAGACCTAGAAAGAACTATTAGTGATGTAAACTGTTATCTGAGTGGTTAAGGTTTTTTAAACACCTGTCTTGCTTTGCAGTGCCCTGTTAGTTGCAGTGAAACCCAGGATTTCCAGGATAATCTGGTAAAGCAGCCTTCACAAAGAAACTACACACTGGGATTTTTTGTCCTTTTAAAAAAAAGAAAGGTCACAGATCTAAAAATGGCAAACATTTTCTTATTAGACATCACCATTGCCTTCTGACTTTCTTAAGTGCTTATACTATATATCCATACTGTGCATGTGGCAAAAAGATACAGTGAAAGGATGTCAACTTATGTATAAACATGATAAGCATGCATGAATTTGCATGCATAATATTTAACCGAGTGTGTCTGTCACAGAGCTACGTCATGCCAACTACTAAACCCCAGTGAAAACTACATTAATTTTTTGAAAGAGATTCACTATATATGACACTGATTAAACCTGAAATTGATTAGGTTTTTTAAAATTTATTTTTAATTATTTTATTGATTAAAATTGATTAAAATCTGCTCTATAATGTCCTCCCAGTAAAATGAGATCAGTTTTGACCTCAGAGTGAAGGCTGATTCCATGTCAGGTTGCTAGATATTTGCTACCAAATGCTAAATTCCTTTGCCAATTTTGCATGGGTAGGTCTGCCAAAATAAAATCTTTAATTGTAAATCATATTCACTGACCAACTGATGAATGAAAGGATAGATCAGTGCTGGAAACACAGGATGGAGAACAAGAACATCGAATCACTGACATCAAATTTATGTTGTAATCTTATACAAATGACCTCGCAAATCTGATTTCTTGACAGCGTACAGCTCCTTTACAACCCTGATGAACAAACTACAGAGACTTCCTGAAGCACTTTGAGAATGAAGTGCCTTGTAATCATGTTCAATAAAATTACTTTACACACAGATACCTATCTCAGTTTGCTCTGAAACCAGAGACTCAACCTCCTTCTTAATTCTCAAAAGCTTGCATAGCCTCTAATAAATTACAAGACATTCTGATTATACACTGCAATTCCTGGTAGACAGTGACATTTTAAAGAATTCATATGTAAACTACTTACTTAGGTTCTGCATTAGAACTAATTAATTGACTGGTCTATTTAAAGAATTTAGCAGCTCATATCCAATAATTTTTTGATAATTATCTGTCATGGGTTAGCACAGCCTGGAGTTTTAGTTAAGAGAAAAAAAATTTCCACCAGCCACGGAAGTGATGTTTTTTGCAAGGGGCTGTTGTAACTTCCTCCAGACCTGATAGAACTAATCAACGGACTAATTTGAATATTGACAACTCTGTTAAGCCATTTAAGAAGCTGGACACGCCTCACACAATGTGTAAAAGACACATTTAAAAACGAACAAGCCTGGGAATCACTCTCATGCTTCTGGCCCTTGGACAGGTAACTGGGGTGCCTGCTCAGCCCGATGTGCCTGGCTGGGCCTGGCTGGGCCTGGCCACGGCCCGTGGTTCCATGCGGGATGGCCCCTCCCAGCACGGCCTGGCAAGATTGTGGCTGTGCTCCGTGCAAACTGGTCCTGCGGCATGGATGGCCCCCTCCCCAGTCCGGCCACTGTTTGGCAGAGATCAGGTGACCACCAGTGAAAGATAAGTTCCAGCTGCAGGGCCAAGGCCTGGGTAAGATTAACCCCTTCAGTGCTGTAAGTTCCCCAGAAGAGATGAAACCTGCAGACATTAATCCTCTCCCAGATCAGAGGAAAGAGAAAGGCAAAGGTACGTGAATAGACACCATGATAGTGACACCAAAGTCAGTGAAGAAGAAAGAGCTGAAGCCCAGAGAGAGGAGATAAAGGACATGCTTCAAAACCTAGAAGCTGAAATTCTTTTGTAAAGGTATGGTAATGGACTATGATACATCAGAGAACCCTCTTGTAATTTTGTGATAAGCATGGGGGGTAGAGCGTTCAAACCCCCACGAGCAAAAGGTGCCTGTGCTGAAATAAGCAAATGCTGAAGTAACTGTGGTCCAACGACAAGCCTGAACAGAGAGAGATAGCGATGAAGTGAAGAACCTTCCTCCTTAGGGAAGAAGAAGAAGACCTCTGTTCCTAGAGATGAAGATGATCCCAGAGATAGATGAAGAGAACCTCTGCTTTTGAACAGCTCATCCTTAAAATAGTACCCCATTAGCTAAGATTGAACCCTCAAAAACAGTTGTGGAGAAAGCTGTAAGTCGAGGGAAGGGACCCACACCTGCCAACAGAAAACCACCCCGGGTGGCTGTTGTGCTGTGACACTGAAGCAATGAGAAGACTGTTTCTTGTGGAGAAGCCCCATAGTATGGGCAAAGGAGACTGCTCTCCCTGAGTGAACTGATGAAAGACTATTATAGAGGTGGTAAACTGACTGAAATAATCCCAAGTTTGTGTCTTTATGTTGTAAGACGGAGAAGGGAGGAGGATGGGAGGAGGAGAAGTGTTCTGATGGTTTATTCTGACCCTTATTACCCTTTTTTTCTTTGAGTTCTGTTAATAAACTTGTTTATATTCTTTAAAGTATGGAGCCTGCTTTGCATACCTCCTAAATCTTACCTCATAGAAGGTAAGAAATGCAAACAAAACCACTACATTATCAAAATACTGAAATAACAGACATTCTTCAAACATCCCTTCAACTAAAATTACTTTAAAACTCATAGAAAGACAATAGTTGCACTTGTTTCTAGCAGTTAAGAGTGGGTTTTTAGGTGCTATTCTATAATCAATAACGTCTTCTGAAGTAGTAACTGTTATCAAAAACTCCTTTTAGAAAACTACAAGAACTAGCCTATGACAAAATGATGCTCTTAGTAATATTTCTCAGAGATCTGAAACAGTATTCTGGCCTTGCCAATGACATAAACTGGTTCCACATGCGATTTTTGATTTTCTTGCCTACACTGTGGGCTGAGGGAGTTATGACATTCTCTGAAGTCTCAACACTCACAACACATACAAAACAACAAAGTAGAGTGTTTTAAGAGAGCATAAAAACTAAGAAAGCCTGCTGAAAATAACTGAAAATAGCACCTACACTGAAACAGGAGTCCTTGAAGAACTCTAAAGGTTGATCTTCCTCAGTCTTTGCTGAAAGAGAAATTAGGCACTGCCAGGTCTGTCAAACCTTCTCATGAATTCTAACTTTGACAGGAATTGCATGTGTTTCCCTGTAAACCATTTTATAATACTTGGCTGATGAAAGACAATTCTAATGTGTATTTGAAAACACAGCAATTAACATACTTATTTTAATCTGGCTTACATTTCCTTAATGCCTGCAAATGTAAAAATGTCTGCTAGCTGAATTTCAATGCTTCTGCATCCACATTCACAGAGGAATGGTTGGGTCTCTCACAGATTGGTTCATTACATCACAACTACTCTACTCAAATCAGATTGTTAGGAACCTCCAACCAATCAGTAATTTCTATCAAGTGTTGATCATTCCTTTCTGTAGTCTATGCACGATATTAGATACTATGTCTTTTCTTAAAAAACAGATTTAAGTGCCTGTGTCACTTCTGCTTCTCGTACTCCTTGGAATTTCCAAGATATAACAGAGCCAGTTCTAATTTGTTCAAATAAGATTAAAAAATACAGCTGGAATCAATACTCTTATTACTGCTTCCTATATCTCTGCATTTCAAAACCCTAGTTAGGCAAAGTCACCACAAAGTTCTCATGATTACTTTTCCAAGTAATATAAACATCAAAAATAAATCTAGGCACACAGAAAAAAGGGCAGACACTGACATTTAAAAATTTCTAGAGAAATGTTTCAAAATTCCTAATTTTTTTGTAGAAAGACTAATGTACAAAAGAAGAATTAATCACATGTGTCAGCACAGATACAAGTTCCCACTCACTGAGCTGAGATTACAGAATTAAAACACTTCTTAATGGATGAGCTGATAAGCCGCCATTTATGACTTGTGATTAAATGATGGTAGATGCACATATTCAAAAGACTCCTGTAACAACTTTCTTTGAATCAATACTGCAGGAGCATATTTTAAAGACATTTGGGAAGTATTCTCTAATCTGCCATAGTTCTACACACTCTTTTTCATGTAGGGGCCCGTATTCTGAAGTAAAAGAGAGACTTTAATCATATTTGTCCCTCAAATGTTGTCACTTTTTATTATTAAACAGAAAACTACAGTATATAAATGTCAAATTGGCTTCTGAACACTCATAAAGTATCAGACTATAGAGAAAAATAAGTTTTCATCTTTTACACTTGGGAGGAGAATGCAATGATCAGAGAGCCAAGTGAGTTAAATGTTCTCTTCATTCTGAGGAAGAAAATACAGGTATGCAGTGAAAGCACAAAGGAAGGTAATTACCTGGTGTTTACTAATTGTGGACATTTTGGAAAAAAAAAAAATTACCAAGAATGAAACTACATGCCTTTCAATCTCTGCAGAATTCTGAAAATGGATTGGAATTCCTGTTGAAAAAGATGAAGTAGAAGAACTTCATTAGGACACAAGAGTCTTAAAAAATATAGACCAAAATATCATCAAGAATTTCACATTTAAAAATAATCAAATAATTTCAAAAGCAAAGTTTAATAAGTAAACAACAAGATAATGAAATTCTGGAAAAGGCATTTTTTCAGTATGACAAAGAGTCAGTAAGGAGATTTCACTGCCCATCTTCCTAATTTGGGCTTAATAAGCAATTTCAAGCAACTGCTCTAAAAAGATGGAAGGTCTTCAGGCACACTACCAGCTTGCAATTATGTCAGTTCACCTGACATTTCAGTAACTTAGATACTGTTATCTTTCACCCTCCTACAAGTTTAAAAAGTAACAAGCTTAATGCTTTTGTAATCTTTACAAAAATATCATTCCCCCACTAGAAATACATTTGTGGTCCTAGGGATATCATATTCATATGGCCTTTAAAAGTGTACTTCCATTTTATTAAAACGTCAATGCTGCATGTTCAAACAGATGGTTTTATTTTCTCCTCAGTACTACTCATATTTCCATTCAATATAATTAAGCAGAGAAATCAAACACGGTACTTCCAAGGATAAGAAATAAGTAGTATGTGACAAAGAAGCTATAAAACACATTATTTCCTATATTAAATTTAAGGATATTTATTTTGTTTCCCCTGAGTAATGGGATCTTGTTATGCCTGTCAAAAGTTTATAGGCTTCCCAAAGAAGACAGACAACTGCAGAAATCTGTATCACATCTGTATGTCCACTGGTTTTCAATTTCAACTTCCTATTTTAAATTCCCACCAACACTATTTGTTTCATTATTTTAAATAGGTGACAATTAAACCTATTGAATAGCTCAATGTTGGCTGGTTCATAATAAAAAAATTAGCAATCTCTAGTATATAGAAAGCAAAACATCTAATGATTGTATCTGTATTTTTACTCAATCCCTATGTAGTAACATTTTTGCTGTTGTCATCATGTACTCTGTGAAAGTTACATATCCTTAAGAGAGAAGTGCTACAGTTTTACTTGATACCTGTTACTCTCCCATCTTTCAGGGATGGAAACCATACAGTTTTTCCCTCCACCTGTATATGATATGGGGAAGATTGTGACATACTTCACCATAAGATGAAGACAGGCTGAGAGACTTAAGGTTGTTCAGCATGGAGAAGAGAAGGCTCCAGAGAGATGTTAGAGCCCTCTCCAGTACCTAAAGGGGCTACAAGAGAGCTGGAGACTAGGGCAGGTAGTGACAGGACACTGGGAAGTGGCTTCAAATTGAAAGAAGGAAGCTTTAGATTAGATGTTAGGATGAAATTCTTGACTGTGAAGGTGATGAGGCACTGGAACAGGCTGCTCAGAGAAGCTGTGGATGCCCCATCCCAGAAGTGTTCAAGGCCAGGCTGGATGTGACTTTGAGAAACCTGGTCTAATGGAAGGTGTTACTGTCCACAACAGAGGAGTTGGAAGTAAACTTCACAATTCTGTGTATATATGTGCAGAGCAGCTCAAGGGGTCAGTACTTGCAATGGTGACTCACACACAGGTATTATTCTTTCTGTATCTTGTTTTATATAGGTCCCTAAAGCCCTGTTCTATAGAAGTTATGCTACCAGGTAGTCTACAGTGGGACAGAGAGAGTGAAAATAGAAGACAGAAGGAGATGCCAAGCAGGCAGAGTAATGGAAGCACATGAAGATACTGGTCATGTACAAACAGAAACAAAACCAGTATGTCCACAACAGGGGATGAGCAGGTTATTGTGGGTCTCCTGAAGTAAGAAAAAACAAGAAGAGGGACATGCAAGGAAGCAAGGAGGATGAAGTTCCAGTTTCTGTTAAACTGGAACTGTTCTGTTATTTTTGCCTTTGTAATGTCTAAAAGTCACTACAGTAGTTATGTGGGTCTTCAAATACTCTAAAGTTTAAATTTATGAAAAAAAAACCCCTTAAAATAACTTCCATAATTAAATTCTAAAATGTTATCATTATAAACATTTGGCCCTTAGCAACACATTACACATTTAACTGAAAGCTTGCTTGTACTAGTCCAAATAGAATGAATTTGATCTGCAGAAGCAGGATGTCATACTGGATATTATCGTCTGTAATCCATATGGACTACTTGGTGTTATATGCCTTCTCAGCACTTCAGAAGATGTAACAGGACTTCCAGGACTGAACAGTGGTAAGTCAAGTGACTAATGCACTTTCCCCTTTCATCTTCACACTTCTAAAAAACCAGAGAGTGGACTATGGGCAAGAAAACATGACGAAAAACCAACTGTAAGTACAGCACAAATATTGTAAATTATCTGCTAGAAATTGTTAACTGTACAGAAATATCAAAAATGTTGCAAAGATATAAATATTAATTATATTAATCCAAGTTTGGAACTCTTTAATTTCCAGATATAATGGGAGATAAATTATACTGAAGTTTCTGAGTCCTAATTATTGCCAGATGTGAACATCTGGGATTTTTTTAATCATGCAGTCACTAAACCAGCAAGTATTAATACTATTTTAGGCATATTTTTGATAGAAAACACAAAAATCATACAAGATTGGTTGTAGACCATAATGGTGGCTTATGAGATCATAAACCAAGTAAATATAAATTATACATAAGGATAAAAGCAAGCCTGAAACTATAGTTTTTAATTTCAAAAAGAGGAAATTATAAACTAGGGGGAATAAAACCATATGCACATAAACATAGTACACAAGTCAAATTTAAGTCAAATGTGCAAAACTCAAAACTTATATTTCAAGTTAGCTCTTCAGCAAATTGCTGGCAGTATGCAAGTATACGTGAGTTCAAAATAGATTTTCCTCATCAAGTACTGTAATTTAACATCCCAAAGTTGTCTTCATTTCAACAAGTTACTCCAGAGCCTGTTTATCTTCTTGCTCTGAACTCCGCTGCACAAATGCAGCTTCTATAAATGGTACTGAGTTCTTCTACTCAAGTTTAGATATATGCCATATTCATATTAGGTGTTCCACAAACACAATATATTCTGTAGGAACTCATGAACACTTAAAGAAAATAAATTTAAAATATAATAATTTAAATCACAGTTTGCATTTGAATATATCTTTATAATAGAATGGAAGTTGGTTATACTCTGGACAAAGAAAAGAGAAAGGAAGCCTGCTGGACATCTAACTAAAAGGATATACACTGGGGTAAAAGTGTAATACATTAATATTAAAGTATATCTCTGAAGATAATTTAATTATTTTCTAGCTAAAAATGTGCTTAGTCAAATCTGCATCACTTTAGCTTCACTCCACTCTGCAATAATATTTTCTGAAAAATAATGAACAACTGATATTTAGGAACATAGTATCTGTTGCCCCAGATTTTAAAAACAAAGTTCATTTATGGTTTTAAATGTTTAAGGGTCTCTGGAAAGTTTGTGACTATTTAAAAATATTAAGCCAATCAATTTGAATATGTCAGAAAAAATAAAACTCCAAGCTCTGATGTCTGTTTAGTTTTAGCCACAGGAAATTTTAAAAAACCAGCTGATTAGTCTACGTAAGTATTTATACTCTGCTTATATACAAAAACTATATAAATAAAACCAAAGAAAACCTTCCACTAATACATAAACTGTTCATAATTCCATGGGATTTAAGTTTCTTTGGTAGATGTCTTATCACATGTAAGAGTAGCTGTTTCTTCATCTAACAGATGTCAAATTAACATAGGTTAGTAATGCCTGATTAAACTAGCTTAATATTTTTGCAAACAAAGAAACACAAAAAAGGTTAAAAAGGTAAAATTAATACACATTCAGTGGACATATAGCAAATAATTTCTGAGAAATACCACACTGGAAATTGAAGCAAAAAATGGTAAGAGATAACCTGAAAACCAGCTTTCCATGCTAAGTATTGTCAACAGATATTTTTAGTATATTTTTTAATACCACAACATTACATAAAATTTTAAAAAATATGCAAATGATTAATATGATAGAAAGTCTGAAACAACAAAGTCCCATTAGAAACCCAAAAACCTTGCAGGGGTGGGTTGGAAACATTCCTTGCATATTATTCTAGCAGGTTGGAAACACTGATTATGTTCTGAGACTACACAGAGAAATTATAATTCATGTTATATAAAAACTTCCTACAATAACAGCCCAAATACTGTTGGCTGAATCCTGCTCTGTTAAAGGTAATGAGGCACAGATTTAACAGGTAAGAGGAGCAAGCTATAACATAAAACCACCTGCCTCCACTAGAGTCGGCAATTGAAGATGTTGAGTTCCAAAAATTTGCCTCTTTTCACATGCCATTTTGACAGCTTCTCTGTCAAGCCACGCATTTCCTAGGTACTGTTAAACGGACACAGTCTCTTTATAGTACTTCATAAATAACTGCTTTAATACCATGTTAAAAGAAAAATGTTAATTCCTTACTTCACAAATAGATTATTATATATGAAGTATTTTAAACATAACTCTGTTAAAGCTTGTTATAGACTACCTCTATTTTACCAGAAGAAAATTGTTTATAGAAAGTTTTCTGAGGTTCTGGCACTGTTTCATTATTTTCTGGGATCCTTTTTCCTATGCTATATAGTAGGATAAATTATAGCAGTTCTTATGAAAAAACCCACAAGCATCAACCAAAAACCACATTACCCTGAGGATGGACTAAGCAAACACAAACCCTTTTATCACCTCTGGGATAACAGTCCCAACTGAATGCTCTAGATTAAATTTATGTTCTGAAATGTGCTGGTTTGAGGGCTCCCAGAGGGCAGAGGCAACATGCATCAAAAAATAAGAAACACATCTGTCTTTCAGCTAAGAAAAAAACCTCTTTCTGTCTCTTCCTCCATATTTATGCACGAGGTTCTTTTTGTACTTTGCAAACTGGGTATGACTGTCAAAGTAATCCATTAAAGCTGTCTTTTAACCTAACCTATGTAAAAGTAGATTTCCACTCGAATTTCTGGGAGGGCAACAAAGTACCAGAATTTAAGCGTTCCAAGTAGGAAAAGTCACTTGACATTAAGAACTTGTCCACCATTACAAACTTCTTAAAATATTTCCCAAATAGTTATTTCACTGTGAACTGCCTTGTGAACATTTTAATTCCAAAGGAAAAAATGCCTTTTTCTCACTTAGTCTGGTACAATTGTAGTATATTCATACACTTATAGGAGAGAAATCCCTTTCCAAAAAACACTCTTCACATATGAGCTGATATACAAATAAGCTACTCAGTAATAACTGTTTTAATAATGATATATGGATAATTTTTGCTTGAGTTGGTGAATAGTACCAAATAATAGGCTATGACATGTCCAGAAAATGAAAAAAAACCCAACAAATTACACTCAAAACTTGCCAACTCGGATCTCGTATTTTGTTTTAGCCTACTTGATTTCACTATTGGTGCCTTATGATTTGGCTGCCTGAAGTCCATAAGAGCAGTTTTCTGCAGAAAACTAGTAAGAACAGTAGAAAACCAGTAGCCAAATCAATCCCTACTTTCCACACTAACTTCTTGAAGTAAAATAATATGAAGACATGAGCATGACAGCCCCTGTGAGGAAAATAATTTTGAGAATTAAATTATATTAACAAACAGCAATTCTAAACACATTTTATGGGTGCTAAGGAGACAGCTGCTGCATCTCCAAAACTGACATTCAATTAATTTTCAATAAAAATTAAAATCTGCTCTAATAATTAAGAAATAGAGGAATTATTTTTAAAATTTAAATTAATCGTGTAAAATGTTTAAAGTTGCAAGCAAGTCATAAGATGTATTTTGTTTATTTTCACCTTTACACCTTTATTTTCACCTCTGCTTTTTTGAATATACAAAATAAATGTGCACTGGAAATCTGTACTGATAGATGTACTGGCACAAAAACATGCAAAGCCACATCCTGTGGCAAAAAAAAAATTAAGAAGAGGAAATACTGTATTAATATACTGAATGACTGTTCTCTTCCCTCTTGTAATACAGAGTTAAAGTATGGTTTTTCAGAGACACGTTTGTGATCACTTTAAACTCCATGTTTTAGATGTAAAATGGAGATAACTGAACTTCCCCATCTTTGTGACCTGTTTTGAGACTGAAAGAAAAATTAAGTTACAAACTTCTGTTTGCTACAGGTAATTTTTTTTTTTTGTCAGTGAATCCTTTCACTGATTCCCATCTTGCTATGTAATTCAAAGACACATTTGTTATTTCATATCTCAGCAGTACTCTGACACTACTTCTCATTGTTTCCCAGTAACACTCCATCCCACTAGTATATACACTGAACTTCTCATCCTTTCAACTTATTTGACTTATATGGCTTTTCCCTTGTCTTTCACATTCCAGTATTTTTCCATATTTCAGTTGCTGTTGAAAAATTATCTTTGCATTTCTTCCACTGGAATTTTTAGTTACACTAACATGTATGCTGACTTTAAAACACAGAAGTGTGTAATTTTCTTCTGTGTAGACCTGACAAATCATTATCTCACCCATCCTTTCTCTACACTGCACAATCCAAAGATCTTCTGTTTCTGTATTTTTTCACATGATTCTAAACTTTTAATGCTTTCTGTCTGCAAATCACCTTATGGAAAGCTATGCTTTAAACAAACAGCTCCTGCACAGAGGCATGCTCAAAACACTGCACTGAAAAAGCAATTACATACAATTGTGCAATTATGCTATGAAAATTTCTATTCGGTATTATTTTTTCCAAAGTGCTGATTCTTCGCTTTGGAAATCAGCATGTCAGACTTAAAAGCTGCAAAAACAAAATATAGAAAATACTACATCAATAACAGACTCCTTCCTGCTTGACATTTCATGGAACAAGAAGAAATGACCAGGTGGTATTAACTCTAACTTACTGTACTTTCACAAGACTAGAAGTGTAAATGGGTTTTCTTTTTGTTTCTTAGTTTGAGAATTAGAATCTGCATAGTAATCTTTTGGGTCAGCTCTGAAGTATGAATCAGTATCTGTTTCATGGACACATTACTGTACAGTCTTTCCTATAATCTCCTTTAAATGTCTGACAATGTGAAAAAAAAAAAAGTAGGGGTAGAAGATGGAAGAGTTTGTATTTATTTAAATCTGGATTAAATAGTTCTTATTCTAGTATAGACTTCAGCAGCTGGAAGAAATCAGGTTGAGAAAAATTACCATGATATGACAGTGCTATCCAATGGATTATAATAGGGTTTTGTTAAGTTACATGAGTTACTCTCTCTTACTTTTACACCACAATTCTGACACAGTCTAGAATTCAACGGCAGTAATATATTTAAAACATAAAACTGTAATTAATAATTTCAGGTCTCTCTCTTCACAGAAAATAATCAAGTATATTAAAAAAAGTAGCAGAATTAAAATAATATCTAACTACAAAGAATATAAAATAAGACTACTAACCCATAGCATGAACTGTTCCTCTATGCTTCTTTGAAATCTTGTTTGTTTTAACCATATGTAGAGCATTTTCTTTGAACTGCAGCTCACAAAGTCTTTCAAGAAGAACTGTCATTTCTTCAGTGATGGTATTCAGGTAAGTTTCATTAATAAACTTTAATGATGAAGATGGACCAATAGTTCCACTTAGTATATACAAATCCTCTTTTATCATTGTGCACAATCTGGGTATGGAACTTTGGTAACCATGAACCACCTTATCAAAATTCGTTTCACCACAACTAGACAAAATACAGTTCTGTAGAAGATCACTAACCAGTTTATTCTGCATATTTTGATACTTCATTAAGACTTCTGTTTTGGGATAAAGAAACAAAAGCTGCTGTACACACTGAGTTTTAAACTCCATTTGTTGTTGCAAAGCATTTGTATTTGTTTCTTCTTGGCTTTGCAGTCTATTTACTAAAAATTGTCGAAGATGCAATCTCACATCATCCCAAAGAGATTTTACATCCACAGCTGAATCATCCTGAATGGTATGAAGAGAAGATGTCAATTCAAAAGACGTCCCGCTTGCAGTACAGGGAAATGAGACACCACACTGACTAGAGAGATCCAGAAGGAAGTGAAGTACCATTTCTTCTTGATTTTTCTCATTCTTCAGCAAGCTTTGCTAACAAAGGTAAATCAGACAATATTTTAGAAATTTTTGTTAATTCTGGTTCATTAGTAGAGTTAAAACCGTGTTTCCAATACTAATTATCTTAACAGCAACAAGGTATGTAAGCAATGGAAATTATAAAAGCTGTGGAAAACAGGATTTATATGTGAATTAATTTTCTTGTCTATCTCTGCCAATATCTCACATTCCTCTTCTCATCTTTCTTAAATCCCCAACCTCTTTTCTCAATCAAGTCTAGACCATAGTTCAAAGGAAACCCTTGGCAACCTTTTTGTTGTGGTCACAGACACACATCTTTGAAAGAAAACGGTATGAAAAATTACTTAAGATTTACACAGATAATGACAGGTTTTTCTCAAAAAAAAAAAACAAGCAAGGAATTTATAAAATGGTCACTTTCTATGGCTCAGCAGGCAACCATCAAAAAGGCCATTCCAAGGATAAAGTAGTCTTCCCAGGATTCCCTTAAAGAACTAAAATTGAGAACTTGTTAAGAATTAAAGAGGCTTAGACCACATAGGACAGAAGAATAAGAAGCTGTGTATCCCATCAAACCAAGACACAGACTGGTTTATACTATACTGGTATATACTAACAATAGAGTGGTCTCCATATATATCTATGCTGTATGGGTTGGAGAAGACAGTTAACAAAGCAAATGAAACCACATGGCTGCTGTTCCTTCTTCATTCAAGCCTGAAGAGCTCTCTCTTAGTCCAGGGCTAGGATCTGTGACCTTAGAGCTGCTTCAGCTTCAAGATGTCATGCATTAAATGGCAGCTCCTCTTGTCACAGCTCAATACTATCATGACAAGAAAACCGAGTGAAATTGCTGGTATTCTTGATTTTCCTAGTTTCAGTAAGAAAGCCTAAAAGTGAATGAGAATCTAGAAGCCCTCTCACTTGCTTCTTCATCTCCCATAGCTTCTCTCCAACAGAGAAAAGCATTGTGGCAAACCACCTCAGGGGGGTTCATTCCAGTCATGTCCTTTATCTGGGTTTCACCCCAGCCAGCAATCAAGCCCCACACAGCCACTTGCTCACTCCCCCACCAGCAGAACTTGGGAGAGAATTGGAAGAGTAAAAGCCATAAAACTCACAGGTTGAGACACAGACAGTTTAAGAGGGAAAGCAAAAGTCACGCACACAAGCAGAGCAAAACATCGAGTAAATTCACTGCTTCCAATGGCAGGCAGGTGTTCAGCCATCTCCAGGAGAGCAGGGCCTCATCACATGTAATGGTTACTTGGGAAGACAGACGTCATCACTCCAAATGTACCTGCCTTCTTTCTTCTTTCCCACACTTTATATACTGACCATGGTGTCACATGGTCTGGAATATCCCTTTGGTTACTTTGGGTCACCTGTCCCAGCTGTGTCTCCTCCCACCTTCCCATGCACCCCCAACATCCTCAGTGGCATGGCTGTACAAAAAACAGAAAAGGCCTTGGCTCTGTGTAAGCTCTGCTCAGCAGAAACAAAAACATCACACTATCAACTCTGTGTTCAGCACAAATTCAAAATATAGCCCCGTACTAGCCACTTGAAACCAGCACAGTCTCCAAGTCATACTCCACCCTATAAAGCAAGGCTAGTAAAGAAACCATTGCTACCTTCCACCTTCAGAATTACTGATTTATTTAACTTACAGTATTTGAAGAAATTATTAGTTTTATTTCTGTTCCCATTTTGAAAGAGAGGTAAATTATTCAACTTTGGGAATGGTATTGCATAAATATAACAAATTCTGAGTGCAAAACCTTTAATTTTTCCACTGTAGCAAGCTTTTATCAATAGATAATTATGCTTTAGAGTCACAAAAATTTTTAAAATCAGAACTTCTACTCTTTGTTCTGGATGTTTCTAACCTGTTACATACCTTAGAGGGTTTAACCTTTCTGTTGCCCTCTACTCTGGAGTGGTTTTTTGACAAAAATTTAAAAAAAACCCACTTGAAGTACAGTACCTAATTCTGAATAACAGACTGGGACCATGATTGCCTCTTACAAACAATGTCTTTTAAAAAATAGACTACCTATTTTTCTTCCATTTTAGATCTTTATTTCAAAACAATTCTTATTAATTCTTTTTACTTACAAGCAGGAAAGACGTGGAAGACAGAATAATAAAGGAAATTATCAGTTGAATATCATCCTATAAAAACATGTGCATGTAATAGAAATATGTGCAACTAGTTAAAATCTTAAGTCCTACACGTCAATATGCATAACACTGATCAGATTTTCATTTATTATCTGCTGAAGTAGGTTTTGTGGCCCCAAAAAGAAATGTGTCTCAAAGTGTAAACTGAAACCCTGATCACTAACTACTGTGTTGAAAAGTTTTCTCTTGACAAGTAGACTTCTGGACTTTAAATGTTACTTTTTTTTTATTAGCCATGCTCAAATACTACATTCTGAAATGTACAAAGCAAGAGAAGCTGCCAAAACAGTGCATGCACCTGATGCCTCCAATGGTGAATCCAAATGATGTTCTAAGCAAATCCCTACTGCTGCCTTTTACGGCAAAACAGAAAAATTTTTATATATCTAAGGATTGTTTCAGGCCCTTTGTAATTTAAACTAAAGCATTAAAAATAGGAGCTTGCAGATGCCATTTTAGACTTAGTATTACTCAGAAAGGGTACCTGAAGTGAACTTTGAAGCTCTGAAAAGTGTCATCAAGTGTTTTCAAATTTTTCCTATATTGATACAGGCTTTTCAATTTAATCTATAAAAATATTGCAGAAGATTAGGCCAACACTATTCAAGAGAAAAAGATCCAAATTAGTATCCAACAGTTTGGAGAAGCATACAAAGTTCCCTTATGAGCACAGAAAGTTAGTGACAACAATAACATACAGACAACCAGTTGCAGTTTACCAACTGGAGTACTGCCTAGTACGGACTACTACCTACCATATCGATAAACAAGTACAGTAAGATGAAGGCTTGGTTAAAAAAGAATCTGCCATTATTTTAGCAGGCAGAGAATTTAACAACAATGTGTTTGTGCACGTATTCAGCTTTTAAATATTTAGTTACAAGACAGTACACAGAATGACAAAATTTCACATCATTAACATTTTCAGCCTTCCTGAAGAAGCTCTCGGTATTTTTATAAGAGTTCACAAATGCATGATAATAACAATAAACCTAAACACAGCACCCAGGCCAAAGCCCAAAAAGAACTTTGTGGTTTTTTAATTGTCCCAGCAGCTTAAAAGATAAACAAAATTTCTAACAGAATAAACACACATAATAAAGGATAACAATGACTAGGAACATTGTCCTCAAGTAGAAAGAATGTTCCTGTTACTGAATATGAATTATATATACTTAATTATAAGCATGCAAGAAGAAATTAACCAATTAGTTCAATGGATAAAGATATACATTTAAGAAAAGTCAGATCATAATAATCTCATTAATGCTGAATATTATTGAAAATAGTTTACTGCAGACCTGTTTTTGGAACTGAAGATTATCTACTGTGAATATAACTACTTACAAACAAACTGTAGTACAGCCAGTATTACAGATACAGACAGACAGTACCGATACACTTTTAATCTGTAATCCCATCTACACAACACGATGGATTATCTAAGGAGCCATAAACCTGGAAATAGTGATGTCCGAGTTCCTGAGCTCCAAAAATGTTTTCATGATAAACTGTGCAGAATTGAGACTTTCAGGCTTCTCACTTTGCTGCCTGTTTAGCAGCCTGCCACAGAGCCATTCTCAAGGCCTAACTGGATACTACTGCTCACAACAAGACTGTCATGCAGTTAGTAAGCTCCTGGGAAACTGGAGAGCTAGAAAGCACATCTTGTGTAACATATTCCTGAGATGGGGACATTTTACTGTTTTACAAACAAATGCCGCCATCTGGTGTTCAGGCATATGGCTTAAATAGACCTTGAAAAAGGAAGTAAGCAGGGAATGGACACAAGTAAGTCATCACTACCATGCCACCTTCTGAGGGAATTCAGTAAGGATCTAAGTGGACTAAGAGGAATAACAAAAGACTTCTGAAAGCAAGAATTTCATAGTCAGCTTTTTCTGGGATTCTCTAATTTCATCTAGATCAAATATGACATGTAGCAGTCTCTGACAACCCTTGAGTGGGATGATTATTAGCAACAACATTCATACTGATCATCTTTGTCGGAACAAAACAAAATCACTCTTCACCACATGAACATTAAAGACCTGGTGTCTCTAAAAGCCACCTCCGCATTTGACGCATTTCAATGAAATTAAGGGTAACTGAAAGAGCAACGAGTTCTAAGAGTTAAAAAAACCCAAGAGGTGATTTTATGAAGCTTGTACTCAAGACAGAGAAAACATTTCAGTTCTCTACAGTTTTCCTCTTCCTTGACAGCTAATCTTAGCCTAAAGTTGTTCATGGTCTACAACTAAACCATGACATGGAAGTGACAAAGAATAATCAGTGGATACTGTTTATATGTTTGGACCTCATATATACGTATAATACCAAATGCACATATATGTATTTATTTATTTATTTATATATAAACTTGAAGACCATCATTTAGTGAGGCATCAACCTTCACTTATTTTGCCAATTCAATTTCCCAGACCTCCAGTTCCACATATATTTTCAAATGTAAACTTTTAATAAAAATTTTGGATAAAAATACCCTCTAAAATGATGGTACTTTTCATTGAAGTGAAATTTGATTTGTGGTTGCATCTAGTTGTATAACTTGGTAGGACAAAGAATGTTGCTCCTACATTTCTAACTGGGAAGTGTAGAATCATAGAATCATTTGAATTGGAAGGGACTTTTTAAAGCTCTTTTAGTAAAATCCTCCTTTAATTAGCAGAGACATCTTCAACTAGGTAAGGCTGCTCAGAGCCCAGTATAACTTGGCCTTGAACATTTCCAGGGATGGGGCATCTACCACCTACCCCTCTGGCCACACAGTAGGTAGGAGTAAGGTATCCTTAAATAAAGCATAAAGGATAATAACATATATTAGATGAGTTAAATTCATACTGATACAAGTGAAGAACATGCAGAAACACTAACAGCCTTAGTGTAGACAGTAACTTCCAATGTTTTTTTTTAAGAACATGTGATTTGTAAAACAATCCTAGCAGTGCTGAACATATGGTAGCATCTGTGAAAAGATTTTGTCCCAAGTTTGTCTATTTAAGGCATGATCAAAAGGAAACATTACACCCTGCTACAGACATGAATTTCTGAACTATTTTCACAACAGTAAAGACTGAAATGAGAAAACTAATTGAACTCACCCTCCCACCTCCAACAGTATAACTAACTTTCCAACATTAAAGCCTTTAATAAACAATTTTTACCAGGGTCTTAAGGAACTCCAGCAGCTCTCCATGGTCTGTAGAAGAAGGCCTGAGAGAACTAAAATTGCAGTTATTTAGCCACTGAATGCAGTCAGTTGTGCTTTGTAGTACTTCATCAGTACATATTTCATTTACATCTGATTGTAGGTCTTTAAGACACTTTTCTATGCTGAAAAAAAAAAAGAAAAAAAGAAAAAATCACAGGATTTTTCTTCATTATTTGGAGACAAAAACATTTTTTATATTCCATATTTTAAAAAGAAAATTTTTTTAAAATTAAGGTAACACTAATTAAAATTGAGGTCTTTCTTATTCATGGATTAAGTTACCCTCACAAAATAAGACCTTAATTTGCAGAATTAACAATTAACATCTAAATACAGTTGAGCTAGAGCTAAAAATTTTCCTTCAGGCCAAACTCTAACATCTTTGGCAAGAGTATGTATAGCTTCACTTTCAAACAATCCCATTCTTTTTAATAAAGTAGTTAATGAATGGGACATTATCCAACCTAATATCTGGTCCTTGGTGCTTAATTAGATAAAGCAGAGACTATAAACTGAATCAACTACTGTATTCAAAGGTGAATGTGCCATTCTGCTCTTTTAGGAATCAGCAGTTGTTTCATAAAACATAAGATATATTAATAACTTCTTAAAGACCCATTGACATCGTGGAAAATGTTGAAAGGAATTTTATGCTGAGAAAGCAGATCTTTTCTTTCTTGTTTTGTCATTAGAATATTTGAAAGAGTTTGTTTTCAAGGAGCTGATCCACACCTTAACATTCATCTAGAATCATAACCCTTTTTATGAAACTAGATGTGTCTGTCAGGTTATTACAGTGATTTCAGTTACAAAGATCACAAGAACAACTGAACATCCATAATTGTTTTATTTCTGTGGACACTTAGTTGAAAACAAAAGAAAGTAAAAAAATCCAAACCAATCTAACTCTATATATTTTCCTACAAAAACACCTTTTCAGTATTTAATTACTACTTTTTTTTTCAAACGCAATGCTTGATATTTTATACAGTTTCAGTTAGGAAAACAGTATTTAGATCTAGGCAGAACTAGGTTTAATTACTCGGCCATGCATTCTCATTCTAAACTTGACAAAAGATTGGCAAGTATCTTTTTAGCTTGTGAAGCCTGTTCTCAGGACTATGAAATGAAATGCCTTCTTCATACACCTTGGCTCCTGGGACACTATTGAAGGATTTTATTGTGATGTGCTGATGTATTTCAAACATACCCAAATAGATTACAGCACTGTGCAATATAAAAGATGCTGCTGTTGTTAAATCTGTGCCAATCTACTACAATTATGAGTGGATTTTTACACTTAAATTTGACATATGAATCTGTGACCAAGCTAATAAACTATAAGATGTGAATAAACTACAGCCTTCTCAAGACCAGACATTTTGGTAATTGGTCCCAATACTGATAAGGGAATTAAATTAATAGATTTCAGTGCCACTCACCCGCCCTTTACGTCCCCCACAAGTATAAATCATGGTAACTCTCTTCATTTTATTTAATCCTTTTATCCTCCCAAAATAAGCATTTAATTAGTACTAAAGCTGGTTTTTATTGAACAAACATATTTTCATTGTGTTTATTCACAGAATACAAAATATTGTAAGTAAACAAGGTCTCAAACCCACTGCTACATCTTATTAAGATTTTTGTCAACACTGAGTAATACAAGGATATCGTTAATTATAGTTACTTACTCCTTTACATGAATTACATGAATTAAATATTCAGGAATTTAGTTACCTCTCAAAAAAAGAAAAAAGAATGTGTAAAAAGAATCTTAGTTTAGAAAGCAAGCACTTTAAGTAAAAGACTTCTGCTAAATATGATTAAAATTATTCTGATGACCTAGGCTGGTATTAAAAACTTCATAATTTCATATCAGTGTGGCAAGAATGAGACTTTGATTTGCTAGTTTAGAAAAGCAATTTGCTAAAGTATCAGAAACTGCAAACAAAAATGTAATTTTGATGTAAAAAATATGCTTAGTGTATTTAGTTAATTTTATTCTTAAAAGTACAATTTTTTAAAAAGCCATATAAAATGTTGAAATCCTTTTTTCCCAATAATATTTTTTCATTAAGTGCAAATGTATTTATTTTAAGGTCAGAGCCGTACGTTAGCTCCTTTTTTGAACATACTGAGGCATTAATCCAGATAATGTCAACTGACCTTACATACATACTATGGAAGTGCAAATTTAACAGCCCTCAATTAATTTTTTTTGTCCACAGATGACTCAACATTTTTTTTGGAACCTGTGGAACTATTCCGACACAAACAGAAAAAAAACAGTCACCAAACTACTAAGCAAGGACTGGAGTATAAAAGCTCAAAGAAGAAAAAATAACCTTTCTCTATAGCAAAGAAATATGATAGTTATGCTTGTGTGGGGTTTTTTTTCATTGACTGATTTTTCAAGAAACAAATCTTTAGTCCCACAGAAGCAGTACCTTGAGCCTTTGTGGGCAAATAATTTTTTGTGGCTAGTACTACTAGCATAGCATTATGCAAGTGAAAATTATTTGACTGAAATACCTTCTCCTTTTTACAAGTGGGAGTGTTTGCAGTTCTTTTACAAACCAAACCAAAGTTGTCTTATATTATCCGTGTCAACATGGGAGTGCTTTTCTGGAGAAGCATTTGGTAAGGAGTCACACTGCAGAGAGACAATCTCAATATAAGAGCCCTTAGGTGCACTTATTTATTAAGTTAATGACAGTTTTTACAAATAACCTAATCATGTGGAGAGATTGCTTTTTAAGTGGCTTTATCAATGGACAAAACAGTTTAAAAAGTACTGCAATAGAACTGATAGTGTAAGCTGATATCATACTATCATACAACGTCACACAACATTATTTTGAAAAGTACAGTATCAGAATGAGGGTTGCCCTCTGCATATATCATTTTCCATTGGCTAAAATTACTATGAGTAAGGTGAAGTATGATCTTCTAACTCCTTTCAATTTCTAACAAGCACATTTCAATTTATTTCATCTAGCATATGGAGCAGCCATAAAATGACAATGACATTGGTTAAATTAAACTGCTAAGCTATAAAGTGAAATTATCTTTTAACCTTATGTTCCTTAGTCTTAAGTTCCTCATATTCATGGAAACACAGCTTTTGAATCAGTTTACATGTCTTTTATTCAGAACAGACTGTTTTAAAATAAATAAGATCATTGTTTTTCACGGCTGTTGAAGATATAAGCAGTGTTATAAAACTACATTATTATTACTCATTAAAAAGCTTGACTGCTAAAGGTATAGGATATTTGTACAAAAACGAGTCATATCATTTAGAAACCTGTGTATCAGAGGATTTGCTGTGAGTAGTAAAAAAATTTGAATAAAGTCTTTTAGCAGTATAATTCACACAGACATTTTCATTGTTAAACTTTCTCTTGATCTTGAACCCTAAGATGTAAACCAAAGACACAGCACCTGGTTGAAGGACTTAGAAAACTATTGCCTATCTCTAATTTAGCTACTTACAAAACATACCCACTCTAACTGTAAAGTAATGGTATCACTGAAACCACAAGAAATAGAATGGTGATGACTTTAGCAAGATAAAGTTACTCGACAGCTTAACCATTTAAGAACTGTCAGTTCTAACCAAACCACTTCCCGCCCACCTTTAATTTCCAACCTTGTTTTAAAGGCTTGAAATGTTTCAGTCACAGGATGTAAGCTTCATCTTGATAAGTTATTTCAGAAGATTGGCAGTAAAACATGAGTTTTCAACTCCATTGACCAAAACATGACAGTGACAAATAATGGTTCAAAACCCATCATCTCATACATGCTCATATGAAATGAAATGGGATACTTTGCAAGACAGTCAAAGATCTGATTACAGCTTCTGTAGATGTAGATGACAGCCAATTAACCACCTAAGGTACTGACACAGTGATAATCACTGAGTATTTGAGTAAAGAAATTGTGTGTCAATAAAACAGCCAATTTCTGAGCAACTGTGCTGCCCATCTAGCGAGTTGAAAAGGAACAACTAACCGAAACTCAGTGATTATGCACAAAGACAACAGAGTCTGCACAGGAAAAATTACATTCCTTTCTCAGTTTATTTACTTATTCCTAGCAATTGGTCCAATTGTGATTAGACAACTACAGTTCTGACAAAGATTTTAATAACATTGCTCTAATATCTTTATAGGCATCAGGTTCTCAGGTAAACACTAAAGTAATACATTTGTACAACAAGCCGGTTACATTCACCCAAAAGAGTCAAATTCTTTTTGAAAGCTGTGATAAATATTAGGTCTGAGTAAAACTGATAAAACCATATTTTTTTCCTCTGCAATTAGCCCTAGTTTGAAATTCTCCCAAATACCCCACTACTCTCGGGATTTTGTTTGGAGTTGCCAAGATTTCAATAAATCTCTTGACTAACAGGAATGTGAGGCATAGCTGCTTCCTCAAAATTCCAGAGCAGAACAAGCCAAGATTTTCTTCAAAATAAAACAGAAAGATAACTCCTGTAGCACATCTCAGTTTAAAAACACATAAGCCTTTGCACACTCCAGTTCTGATACAGCAAAATGGAATGAGAGATTTTGACTTGATATCCTGTTTGAAACTCCTCCATCCCTTTGTTGTAAAGCTTCGATATTGGGAAGCACTTCTCGGCAATTCAGCAAAGTTATGATCAACAGCTGGATCATGTCATACTAACACCCTTACAGAGACATTTTCCAGATAATCTATGGTTCACGAGGTAAAGATCTCGTGACTTCTCAAATAATTATTATAATTTATATCAAATGGTGATGGGAAAAGGCGCAATGCCATAAGCACTTACTAGCATCGACCTCATTGCAGCCCTTCAAAAAAAACCTTTTTCAAAATCCTTATGATTAAATTACTGTTAATTAGGTCAGGTTGAAGTTTACAAGATTGAAGTCAAATTAAGCATTTGTGAAAAACCCCACAAAGTTATAGCCTCCAGGGTGCTGTGGAGATACAATTATTAATAAAAGTTTAATTCTAAGTAATTGTTCTGTTGATGAAGACCTAGAATACCTCATACTGTCCTACAGTCTCATAAAATCTTGTTGCTTTATCACAACTAAAAGGCAGCACTCACTGAAGAAAAAACTGAATACACAAATAAAAATCAACTGCTGAAGAGATCTCATGCTTAACAATCACTTCAAGTTATGAACTATAGGCTTGGTTTCAAGTTCTGTACTGTATTCCCAGTTTAGAAGTATTAAATATAAACTGCAAGTTTAGTTCTGTGGATTGCTCACCAATTAAACGTTAGTAATTCTTAAACCACCAATTAGGAAAAATAATCCAAATACTTGGTTTTGACAAGCAGTAAAAGTCAAAGTAAAGATGAAAGGAAAGAATGAAGACAAAAGGCCATCCTGATGACTACAACTTCATGCTTCAGAATAACTTGAGACTTTCTCTGTACCCAAAACTGGCCAGCAATGACAATAGTTTTGAAATTTCATATTCACCTGCTTCTATAAACTGCTGTAAAAATAAAGTTAACATTCAAGCATAATAAGAGTTCTGTTACATATTAGTGAATGAATGAACCACTTATTATCTTAAAACTTGCATATAAAACAATTGCACACGGATGGCCTTTTTTTGTTGCTGTTACAGCACCAAATAGAGTTGGTACAGTACAAAAATACTGAAAGGTAATTCAACAGCTGAAAACCATTTCTGATTTGTCATGTCACACAATTTTATAAAACCTATTCAGTTAGGAGGCCAGAAATAAGCAGTTAAATGATTTATACACTCTTGCCTCATAATTTTTTACACAATGTTTTATTTTTAAATATATATATATGCTGTATACTATTATGTTCATTCTCTGTGGTCTAATAAAGGCATAAATCTATCTGATGAAAAATGGATTGTATTTCAATTGTATCACTGTATCACACAGAGCTGCTCTTATCATACCACTTACAAAGATCAATGGTAACTTGAAAATTATTTCATTCTATGCTACCTCTAATATATTAGCAATGAAAGGATTCTTTTTAATTTAGAAGTCACATCAGCTGCTGTCCGTCTTATTTTAAACTCTCTCAATTTCTGAAAATGACATATTACAGGAGCAAAATAGCACCTGGTAACTACAGAGCTACTTCCTGTTCTTGTGAAAATAAGGTTAAAGCTAACTTAAGTGTCAATGCAGCAGAAATACAAAATTTTTCCTCACCTGCATTGCTGTGTACCACATCCTAATCCAGTTTCCTGCTCTCCTTTAATAAAATATCATTTGGATCTTACAAAACCTATAGTGAAAAGTCCTTCTAATTTGTAGGACTAGATAGCTAAGACAGTGACAATCAGCCTCCTTCAAGACATACAAACACTTCCACTGTGATGATGTTAATGTAAAACGTAACATACAAAGTTAAGTTGACATAAAGTACCACTTAAAAGAATGAACAGCTGGCTTCCTTTCTCACAGTCAAATGTTTTCTCAACAAGCAGCATACATTTTTCACACATTAAACCAAAAAATAGTACTACAGCAGTCATTCTAAAGGTTCATTTTGGTAATAATCTTCCTAACTCTCAGGGTATCTCTGCACAATGACAACAAAATCACTTTTATTTGGTCATTGAAGAGGTGACAACAGTTATGCTAAAAACGCTGATGCTGGTTTTTTGCAGATTTACAAGACCATAGACACTCAAAACCTAATTACTTGTGTAATTAACTATGTTATGACATCAACCAATCTCTAAGTATCTACACTTCACTCATATTAGCAGCTGGAAAACTCTAACATGAAATTGCATTATGCAGTTGTCCACAACAGTGTATCTACCAGATCTTCACTAACACTGCTACTCTGGAACTATTATTATTGCAAGTACTTTAGTAAACAAGAAGTTTTTCAATGAAATGAAAATTTGAGATAAGAGTAATACAAATACACCCCCGCAAAAAAACCTCTTAGCCCAGCTTAACCAATATGACAATAAATGAAAAATTACTTAAGTCAGGTTTCAGTGAGATACGGCAGTGGTTCATTTCCATCCTTCTGGAAGCTGTTTGGGAGCAAAGATGTCTCACAAATGTGGGCTACATTAAAATGATATAATCTTAAATGAGCTGTCACGAAGGACATTTTTTGAAATCCTAAAACTCTCTATAAGATGCACTGTTATCCAAAGGTGAGCATTCTCAAAATTTAATATAAAATCCTGCCATTTGTTATATCTCTGACTGTACCGTTATTTTTTTAATTGGACAAAAACTTCATTTGCTCAAGAGCATCTTTCACTGATGAAAGTATTACTAAGACACTAAAGAGTTAAGATACAAAAAGGGCACAGAACCCTGAGCTGATTATTTTGTATTCATGCAAAAAATCTGCATCATCAATGAACATTTTTAGTGCTCCGCTGTTTCTATAACACTGATTTTTGGAAATCAGTATGTTACAAGGAAGCGGACAAAGAAATACATTACAAATTGTAGTTACAAAATGTGTAACTGCAGCACAAGAATTTTAACCGAAATAGTAAAACAGTGGATCATATAAAAAATATACATATGTTAACTTAGTTCATTTTTCTACTTCCATTAGAAATGCCTAAAGAACATACTGAGTTTAAATTCTGCTTTTTGTCAAATTTTGTAATTCTTTTAGTCAATAAAAATTCTATCTCATCAGTAGGAAATTCTATCTCATAGTAGTAGGAAATACAACTGTCATGGGAATTCACATTTTCTTCCTTCACTATCACACCTACTGCAATAGAACCTAAGATTAAGATGATACAACTGTTAAAATACCATAGAGAGAAAGACTATAGCACAATAATTATACGGCATTAAAAACTGTTAAATGCTTGAATGGTTAAAATAAAATTACTGCTGAAATATTTGTCAGAATTTTAACCTACTTCTAGAAAAGAAAGGTAGGGTAAGCCACGTTTCTCCCTAAAGGCAATGACTTTCTGTCGCCTTGTTTTCTGTAAGCCTTCTGTTTTTAACCTTGGAGTCAGATTTTTTCTCATAGCTTTATGTAAATAGTAGCCGATGTTTACTTAACAGTATCTTCTGTTTTTCATTCCTTTTGTGATATGACCACTTTGATGAGCATCTTTCTTCTCCAGTGAGATGGAGAAGGAAGTGACATGCTCTCCAATCCCTTGTGGAATTGGAATGTGTATAAGAATAAGATAATGTCAATAAATCGACGTCATATCCTCTTTTCTGTTGAACCTGGCAGGTGTTAGAGCGTCTTTATCGTGTCTCCTCGGACACAACTTTCCTTAGTATTTTGGATACAAATAAAATAGTCTCTACCTGGAAGAGTTCTTCTTTATTTTCTCATCAAGATCACTAAGGATTTGTTGAAATTCCAGTTCTCCAGGGAGGACAGTTAACAAACAGTCTAAATTGGAAGAATCAAAAGAATACTCTCCTCCCCATTCCATGTTTAGAATCTGTAAAACAAATACAGCAAAATGGTTAAATAATGGAAAAATGTGGACTAAAAGTACCGAAGTATATAACATCTTGCTCTTTGGAAATATTAGATTAAAAAGGGAAACATTCATGTGTTGAATTATAAAATCAGTGTTGAATAGTAAACCTTGAGCATGCTTCTGCTTAGACTGCTACTGAGGGAAACCAGGAAAACAAACGTTGAGATAAGTTTCATCATATCCTGCATTTCTTTAGTTTAAAGAAATCAGTTCTTTTACCTTAATCAGAGCAGTAGCTTTTTTTTTCTTTTAAGATTTAGAAAGAAAATTCTCACTATTATAAATGGAAACTAAAAATAAACACATTACAGAGTAAACTTATTTCCTGTGTACTTAAAATTTCTGTCCAAGGAGTAACTGTTTTCTGGAAATTTAGCACATCATTGCAAATACATGCAAAAAAAATCCAGACTAAATCAAGTTTCATCTTGCTTTGTACTCATTTTACTAAACACACGTCATATCCACCAGCCTATTCAAACTAATACACTACCTTTGAGTCTTTATATCAGAAGCAAAGCTTTAGTAGTTTTTTCCTGTTTTCTGTTTTTTTTTCTGTACCCTCTTTTTGAGATTTAATGAAGTTGATTTTACCATCAGTGATGACTTACAAGCAAAATTAAAGAAAAATATTATATAAAAACTGAAACCTTCTTAATAACCAGTATATTTAATGTCTACTGTTTAGTATGTCATATTTAATACTAACCACATTGTAGCAACAACATGAGGAACAAAAAAAATATTCAGATGCATACAATGTTTGGGCAACAAAATATAATAAATTAATAAATACACGATTTTTCCTGCAAGCAATATTCTTTTAGAAAGCAACTACAGTGTCGGTTGTTATCTAGAGGCACCATTAGAAAAACAGACTGAATTTTTCTAAGTGAACTGTCTACAAAACACATGCTTAAAAGGAAGATCAAAGATTTAAGATGCAAGGTTAAGATGACTGGTTTTAGTCATATATGAGGTGTAGACCTAAAAGTTGCAGAAATACACATTGCTGGTTCTGCTCTTCCAAAGCAATTTTCAAACAAACATGGAAGTTCTCTAAAGCATAATATCTCGCACATCTCAGTTAATAGTACACCAATATGAAATATTTAATGTATACAGTGCTTTCTTAAATTCTCAGAAGCTACATAATACCCCTTTGCAAATCAAATAACAATTTAAATTTCCAGCATTTTGGGATGTAGCTGAAACTCAATCACTTGCTGGTGAAAAATTTGGATGTAAACCAAATACATCTCTTAAAGTATTAAGGAAATGTCAGTCTTTTAAAATAATACTTAACAGATGTTACTGAAATTAAAGACACTAATTAAAAGTAGAAGTTAAATGGAAAGCATTAAACAGTGCTTTACAGAACTGAGAAAAAGGAATAGTGAAAACACTGTTCTTTGTTGCCCTGGTTTTTGCTAAGCCTTCTGTTTTTAACCTTGGAGTCAGATTCTTTCACACAGTTTCATGTAAATAATAGCCAATGTTTACTTAACGGTATTTTCTGTTTTTCATTCCTTTTGTGATAAGAGAACTTTAATGACCATCTTTCTTCTCCAGTGAGATGGAGAAGGAAGTGACGTGCTCTCCAATCCCTTGTGGAGTTGGGACTTGCATAAGAATGGGAAATCTGTAAATAATAAAAGTTTTCCCCTCCTTTCTGCTGAACCTGGCAGGTGTGAAAGCGTCTTTATTGTGTCTTCCCAGACACAGTTCTTTCTTCAACTATGATACTACTTACCATAGACATGGTCACACATTCCCTTTTCTCTTATAAAGAGTTTACACAGAAAGTGATTTTAACGTCATTCAATATCTATAATTCAAACCCATCTTTTATTTAACTGTCTTGTAGAACAGTCAACGATTGGTGTAAAATGAACTGTATAATAGATATAGGTATATACATATATATACTGCAAACATACTAACAGTTTGGAATGAGTTAGAGTTTTCATAAAATAACTGCACAATCAAAATTGTGTATTTATATTTAATCCTAACTCTTTTCCTTAAAGGATAGCCAAAAGAAGCTTGCATTTCTTGGAAAAAATCAGTATAGTTTACAGACTAGTGACTGTTTGAAAAATTCATCAAATGAAAAAAATCACCTTGTAAACATGACAGCCTAGTTTTCATGCATGCATTCCTGTAAGACTTCTATGTCATACTTCTTTGGTTCACTTGTCAAAACAAAGCAATTACTCCTTTCAGTCTTGGTTTATGGAAGAAAAGCAACATTTGATTATTCCGTTTTTAAATACTGTTTTAGATGGCTAATACTAATTTCTTCTTCTGAAAATCTAAACCCAAAAATGCTTCAGAAGGAAAAAAAGAACATGAAGACATAAATTAGCACAACAGAGAAGAAATTTACTGTTACTGAGCATAACCAGTGCCAGGGCCTTCAGTGCACCAAGAGACTCGAACCGAAGATCTGGACTCTAAGCAGAACTGCACTACCAGCCTGCTGCCTGCCCTCCTTGTCTGCGCTGGGGGCAGCAGGATGGGCATCAGCTGGCAAGAGCCCTCCCCTGCCATTTGGGTTTTCCCCTCCTGTCCTCTTGCTCCAAAGAGCAGACAGTCATTGATACACTCAAAGAACCTATATGATGCAGCCCTCTTCTGATGGCAAAAACCCCCAATGTTTGTTTGTTAAGAAAGAAATCCATCTCTTAAAATTTTTATTTGGAATAGTATGGGGGAAGAACTCTGTTTTGAAACTCCAAATTCTGTCAAAGTATTTAGACACTAATAACCCAGTTTTTTTCTGTAAAGGAGGTTAATTTAACACTTGCTATTAAGCTGCATTAAAAAGTATCATTCCATCATATTTCAGTTTACTATTACAACAAACTATTGTATGTTTTAAGAGAAATGGTCTTAGAGAACCTGCTTCAGGTGCAACTCTGTAAGTCCCTATCCTAATAGGCCTAGTTCTTTTCAAAACATATTAGAGGACTGTTCATCAACATTAAAATGATGTAGATGTCAATCTTTTTGGCAGCTACTCAAGAAACTTAACCTATGTACAGTTTAGCTTGAAAAGAAATATTTTTCAGGTCTCTTATTTTAACCCATGGTATCAATGCAACTTAACCTCATTGTAATAATTTCCCACTTCTAACAAGTGCGAATTATGAAACTATTTTAACCAAAAACCATTAGGCCTATTTTAAGAAATATTATGGAACATTAAAGTTAATACAACAGATACTTCTTGCTTTTAAAATTCATGTAGTGTTCACCATTGAAAAGCACTTTTTGTGTGTGTGTTTTATTTTTCAATGTCAATCAAATGGAAGAAATCTCCTATAAAAATTATATCTAGTTCCAATTGGGTATTTCTTCATTCTGATAAAACATTTAAATTAAATATAATTGTAAAAACCTTACAGTACAAACATACATGTGAAATTCCATGGGATTTCTAAGATCAATTTGTAGTATTTATATTTACTATAATAAACCTTTGCTCTCAGACATACAGTTTGTAAAAGTAGCATTTACCTAAATCTTGAATAGAATTTTTTATGAGCACATCTGTTGAATACGCACATCTCAATGTACCCATAATTTGAAAACAGGGGTATGTCAAACTGCAGCACTGTAAGTACAGAGAATTAGCAAAATCATTGAAGTTTTTTTCTGTTTCTTATCTTACAGGATATATCTCTTTATTGCCCTAACATCCTTGCAAAACCAAAAGGGGATGAGAGAACTGACAAGATTTTTCATCACTCAGATTATGCTTTCAATGAGACCTTAACAATGATTTCCTTTATCTAGCTTTAGTTGCATAACTATTTCCAGCTGCTTTACAGCACAGAAGATGTCATCTGCAATTGCACAGCAGGCAGCAAGAGCGATGGCAGTGGCCTGAGATATTACGATTCAATGTGAAATTCCTACTGTTCTGCATATTGAAATAGTCTGACTACTTTAAATTATTTTGAAAACCACATAGAGTGTACACAAGAAATCCATTTAAAAACTGTGATTTCTTGCGCTCTACTCTGACATAGTAAAAGCTTTTTACCTAATGTTATGTGGTAAAAATCCCTTTAAAATTGTTCATTGTTTAACATAGACTTGTAAAAGAAAAAGAAAATTAAAAATTCTCTCTATAAAAGAACCATTTCTGTTTCTGCTAATATGTATTGAAGATCTCTATTTAAATTTTCCAAATTGCCTTTCACTGATTTCCCACACCTTGCTGAAGCATACACAACATTTACAAAAAGAATACCATACTGTTCCAGTAAAAAAAAAAAAGAAATTTAATGCATACAAAAACCCCCAACAAAACAAAATCACCAGTCTTCATGACAGTTTTATTTACTAAATATTTTGAATGCCACAAATAACTCTGAAACAAGTTTTACTAAAATCATGTTGCAATGTTCCCCCTGCAGACTTTCCACATTCGCTGTTGTCATAAACTTATACTTAAATGTTAATTTTATATTCATAAATTATTATTCACCACACACTTAAAACATTTTCCTTTATATTTTTTTAAAGAAAGATTCTAAGTATCTATAATTAAATACTCATTTGTAGCCCTTTTGAATTCAGGTTTCTTACAAATTCTGCCATCATAAAAGCCATCAAATAAGAGAATGGGAATAAAATACAACTAAAGAAACAGAGTCCTCACTGTGGATGAAACAGAAAGCTATGCCTTCCATCTAAAGCTGTAATATCAGAATGCAGTGCTGTGATCTAAGGCAGCTACATCAGCCCTTGAATCATACTACTGTCAAAAAGGACTGTAAAAATGCATATTTCTGACAAATAGCATATGCTACTATTTTTAATATCAGTAGTTTTTTCAAATGGTGTAGCTTAGGCTTGTATTGAAGGCATATGTACATGCCAGAATTTATAACTAAAATCCATGAGTTCTCCCTATTGTCTCTCCCTAATTCTTTGAGCCACAGAAAGTGAAATGTTGAGAACAGAAAGGAATCAGCACTGCTTTTTTAGATTTGCTGATAACTTGGGACTGGCAAAAAATCTTGAAAGACAAGGAAAGAATTCTTATTTACATAAACTTAATCAAACATTATTGGTCAAAGGCAGTGACTTCAAAAGAGGAACATGTCGTCCGGAGCTGCAACGAAACTCCTGAGTAGTTATGTCAGAAGAAAGGAAGAAAGGATAATATGATTTCATAACCTTCAGTAAAGAAGAAATGGCCATTTTCTGAGCAGCTCCTAAGAGAAACAGTCCCATATCATCTTCAGCTCTCAGCTGGTTGTCCTGCAGCTGGAATAGCGCATAATGCAAGGTTCAACATTTATAAACAAGCTACTCTTACACAAAAAGTCCACAAGCATTAAGAATCCTACCTTTAAATCCAGTGGCTTTCCCCACCTCCTTATTAGTCTTAGATGGTTACTAAAACCATAAGTGTGTCTCTATACAAGTGCAACTTTTTTTTTCCTTTTCTGGTTTTCAAAATTCAAGATGCTTCTTCTCAGCCTTTTTTGGGGGGTGAGGGGTGCACTTTTATTATATTTAATAAGGTTTCTTTAAAAAAAAAAAAAAGATAAACCTGGTGCAATGCTGTCTTCTTTAGATATGGTTTAAGGCCTTAAAAAAAAAAATTACTAATCAACCTGTCTGCCATTGCCACATACAAAATTACTCTAGCATTGTCACCAAATATGACTACATCAACCAATCTCATTGTCAAATTATTATACTTTATGAATGATGGATGTGTTAAAAATATTTTTTAATTAAAACAATAATTACCAATCAGTAGACTAATCATTAATGCACAGAAAAGAGATTCTTAGAAGCCTAATTAGAAATACCTACTCCATATCTTCTTATAATCTTCTTCATCAAGAGAGTGTACAATAAATAGAATAATTTAAAAATAGACTACAGTACCTAGTTTATTTTCCACTCCTCCAGATGAGGGTTGTAAGTATTGAGTAAATTTTGCATAGAGGTGTAAGAAAATATCTGAGACCAATAATTACTTTTCCCAGAAAGACTGAATGGCATTGTTGCTTTTTTCCCTGAAGAGCAAGAACATAAGATATATATGAGATTAACAGTCCATCCTCTGCAGAATTGTCTTTCTAATTGTGGCAATAAGAAAAGCTATTTAGGGATAATGTCTGAGTTTTCTCATTTTGTGGCACTTAAAAACTCAGAAAGAAGAGGCAATACTTTATAAAATCCCCCCAAATCCCTCACAGAACTATGCTCTGAAAAGCATCTGCTACAGCATTCCTATCTTGCTCATCATTAATGTCTAAAACTCCACAGATTTATAAGGACCTTTCTGAAAGAATTTATCTTTTAACACACTGGTAAAGAACCAAAAGTATAGCATTGTCAACTAAAAACCTTACAAATATCTACTAGCTACTTCTATACTGGACCATAAAAGCTTTTACTTTTCTTGTTTATTGGAAAAATCCTCCATCATAACACAATACACTTTAAGGACAATGGTATTTAAAAGACAGAATTTTCAAGACCTTTAAGGTCTTGTCATTCAGTAGATCAGACACAGAGTTGTTGGATTTTAACAGGAAATAGCCTTCCAATGAAACTATTATATTTAAAAAGAATTACAAAAAAATGCTGTGACCACAGCTTTTAAAAGGTAGACTGCATTTCAGTCCCTACATTCCCACACACTCTATTTTCTTTCATTACTACTCAATTTAAAGCTGAGAGCATGAAAGATGTCCATTTTATAAAAACAAAATACAGACGCTCTCCAGGGATGAGTCTTAAGTTGGCACAAGTTTATAGCCACAGTCTTAAAAGTTTGTTTTTTAGTTTAAATGTAATGGATTTGGGGTTTTTTCCCAAATACTATTATTACTGTTATTAGTAGTACATCTTCTTTTTTTAAATGAAACGTTTACTTTTTTTGCTGCCAATCAGTCAGCTTGTAAAGCTTCATGCGATACTGCCTAATGCACAGTGCACCACTCAGATTCTACAGCACAACATATTCATATGTCTCATATTCTTATTCACCTGTTTTTCACCTTCAAAAGCACTCTTAAGCATCTTTTTCTCTCTCCTTGAGAAAAAGACACCTCATAAGTAAAATAATTACAGTCTAACTACTTTTACCATATTATTGCGACTTAGGAATCACTACTGAAAACACTCCAAACTGTGCACTGATTCACTCACTCCCCCTTCCCCCTCCCCCACTCCCTCAGGTAGGAGGGAGAGATGAATTGTAAAAGGCAAAGATTGCAGGTTGAGAAAAGGACAGTTTACTGGAAACAGCAATGAGATCAGAAATGTAACAGGAGCAATACTACGCAAAATACACAAAAAGCATAAAAGAAAGGTGAATAATTCACATGTAGAAAATCCACTACACAGAAACCTACCCGGTGCAAATGGCCATCACATTCCCCACAATCAGAACAAATGCCCTCCCCCTTGCCTCTAGTGATGATGTGAGTTGGTAGAAAACAATCTCCTGGTGCTAGCCATTACCCACCCTGGCTCCTGCTAAAAATAACCCCATCCTGGAAAGAAGTAGGACAATATCCACCCCTTACTGTGTACCATATAATTCTGCCCAAATCCTACACCTTCTAACAATATACATATAGTACATATACACAAGCACAGTTACCATTTCCATCATCAATGGCCATCCCTCCAAGATATCCGTCGAGCTCATTTAGTCCGTGACTGTGAGTTCTATCCTTTCTAGATGTCTTCCAGGGCAGGAGGTGTGCTGTCAGGTGGTTGCAAGCTGCATCATGAGCTCATGGCTGGTGTATCTGGAGCAGTCCATATTCACTGTCCGTGGTAGTTATGGCACACAGTGCCAGGATCATTCAGCACCCAACATTATATACACAGCTCAACATTACAGACCGGTCTCACTCAAAAATCAAATCCCCTTACACACTGTGTAACACATCGTGTTTCCCCATCCATCTGCATTACCCAACAAGTGCACCCAAATGCTTGAGCAAAAACAATCCCATGGGTGGGTTTGCCTTTGCTTGAGGCAGGACTAATCCAAACTGTCTCCCCTAATATATTCCTAATATGCACCACAGGAACTTTATCCCCCTCTTTGGTACGTGAAGATTTGATTGGGTAGGGCCAGGTCAATTCATTGAGCCTCCCTCTAGTGTTAACTAACAAGGTGGCCTTTGCTATGTGCACACCACAATGTTTGAAGATCCCACCATCCATTGATATCAGTATGGTTTTAACAGTCCACCGTATTTTCAATTTTCCCAGAGGCTGGTGCATGACAGGGAATATGTTACCCACTCAACACTGTGCTCTCTGGCCCAGGCATCTATAAGGCTATTTTTGAAATGACTCCTGTTGTACAACTCACTTCTTTCTGGGGTGCCATGTCACCACACAACTTGCTTTTCAAGGCCCAAGATGGTGTTCCATGGTGTTCCATGGCGTGAGGTACAGGGTGCATCTCCAGCCATCCAGAGGCTCTTTACCCCACTGTCAGCACGTAGGGCCTGCCTTGGTGGGTTTCCAGGAGTGTGATGTAATTAATCTGCCAAATCTCCCCATATTTATATTTCAACCATTGTCTACCATACCACAGGGGCTTTACCCACTTGCTTTCTTAAATGCAGTGAACATTTCACTTATGAGTAACTTGGAAAATAGTGTCCATGGGTAAGCCTACCCCTCAATCACAAGCCCATCTTTATGTTGCATCTCTTCCCTGATAATCTGATGTGTCCTGGGCCCACTGATTAGAAATAATTCACCCTTATGGTGCTTGTCCAGGACCACCTGAGACACTTTAATCTTGGCAGCCTGATCCACCTGTCCATTGTTGTGATGTTCTTCCGTAGCCCGGCTCCTGGATGTGTGTACTTTTACAGCCAACATGACATGCTTTTACAGCCAACTTCTCTACCTGGGCAGTGATATCTTGCCACAGTTCCGCAGCCCAGATGGATTTACTTCTGTGCTGCCAACTGGTCTTTTTCCATTGGTTTAGCCAACCCCACAGGGCATTTGCTGCCATCCGTAAGTCAGTGTAGAGGCAGAGTGATGGCCATTTCTCTCATTCAGCAATATCTACACTCTATTCCAGTGCAGTCTAGATCAGTCCAAGGCAAATAGAGGGACTGTGTTTCCAGCCTGGGGCAGTTGGTTCCAGGTGTACTGGACACCCTCCAGGTGAAAGCAAACTGTAGCAGACACTGCTTCAAATGGAATTGAGAAAAACACATTTGCAATATTGATGGTGGCACGACTTTGCTGCCTTGGACTCCAGATCATACTGAAGTTCCAGCATGTTCAGCACAGCAGTGCTCAGTGGTGGTGTGACTTTCTTTGGACCACAATAATTCTGTCAGTCTCCACTCTTCACTGGACTTACATGCTGGCCATACAGGGCTATTAAAGGGTAAATGAGTCTTGCTGACCCCTCCCTGGTGCTGCAGTTCATGATTCATCTCACAGATGGGGGCCACAGAGTCATGGTTGGTGTGATACTGC
>VYXC01012099.1:309768-340634 GCA_013397175.1 Platysteira castanea | reverse complement strand
GGGGTGTTTCTTTTCAGTTCTGGGTGGGACAATGGAGCCTTCTAGGTGGAGTAGATTGTCCATCCGCGTTAATGGCTTGTTTCGATGTTCTGGGCGAGGGCGATTATCGCTCATCCCGGTGCGGGCAGTCCATTGTATCCTGGGCGAATTCAGCCTTTGTATATGTTAATCTCGAGCAGAGTGTTTTCGTTTTTTGTCTGCACCACAGAGCTGGGTTTCCTTTAGTTTTGGCTTTAACCCTTTTCAGGGAAATTTCCCATTTTCATATATTGAGGTTTAACTTATATTTGCACACAGGCACGAATTACAACTAATATATAGCACGTACAAGTACAGATTACAACCAATATATACACACAAGCACGAATTACAAGCCATATATATAACAATAGTGTGTAGACTGGACCACTCTGTCTTTTTTGGGATTTGTTTTTACTGAAACTCAGTGAGCTTCTCTCTGTACAGATGTAGAATCACTTTAGGCACAGGAAATTCCAGTGGTGACCTGAAAACAGCTGTTCCCTGTATGTCTTTTTCTTTCAGAAATCATATCAGAAGTATTACATTTCTTTTTATTACCTTTATTTTGTTTTATCTCATTTTTCAAGTTCAAGACTCACCAGTCTTGATTAGACACCCGTTTCTGCTAGAATAATGAATTTTCAAGTCTCCAAGAGCTTATCTGGACTAAGATTTTTAAAGCTTGTGTTCCACTGTTTTAACATGCTTCTGTTGCTGTTCAAATTGCATTTTTAACATAATGACAGCTAATTGGAGTGAACTCAGTTTCTAGAGGCAATGTCAGGAACTAGTATGCTTCATGAAATTTTAAAATATCCCTGACTTTTCTGTAGCACAGAGCAAAGCCCCCTGGTGCAGCTGTGACAAGTTTAAAAATGCACTAATGGTTCTGGCCAGTGTGTGAAAATGACTTTTTATCCTGCAGCTGAAAGGCCCTACGAACCAGCACTCGGTAGGTTTCACTTGTCTAATGTGTTAGAATTAATTCAGCTTGTTTGTTCTTTGTTATAATGGGCTGTTGGATGCCTCTGTGAAGGACTGGCAGTTGAGTGCCAGCAGGAGCGGTCACAGCAGATGAACAAGGAAGTAGCTCTGCGGACACTGAGAGCTAAGCTGTACCAGCAGATCATTGACGAGCAGCTCAGTCAAGAGCAGAGCGCCAGGAAACTGCAGGTGAGGACAAGTGGTGGCTGAGATCTGGAGAGGATGTTGTGTCGTAGATTTGTGTCTGATCTCTTTGGGTAACAGGGGCAGAGCAAGTGAGAATGTGTGTCTAACCAGGGGTGCTTACAAGGGAGAAGAATCTTGTAGTTTAAAATGGTAAGTCTGCCTTTACTTAGCCCAGTTCAGTGCTATTGTGGACTTCTCAGGCAATGAAAAAAGACATCAACTACGGCTGGAAAGAAGAGTCAAAAGACTCGCTGAAACTGTTCAAAAGACAAAACTCAAGACTGCATACTGAATGTCTCTGTTAAGGTCAGAGTTACACAAATTAGGCATCAGTAAAAAGTTACATTCAATGAAAACGGGGATTGGAAGTTCTCAGAAGTTTCTAAAGGAGAGTATTTTAAGGCCATACAGACCTTTTGAGAGAAACAAGTAAATAAACAATCCTGGCTTGCAATTAAGCAGCAGCTTATTTGATACAATTTGGGTAACTTTCTGAGGAAGAGAGAGCTTCTGGAAGAGTTACCCTAAGTTATGCTGCAAAGTGCACTTTTCTGTCGAAATGTCCTATCAGTCTTTTCCCATGCTTTGAGTATTTTCCTATTTGTGGTGCAAACTTCAACAGTGATCTATTGGAATAAAAATGCTTCAGAATTAGAGAATTATTCAGTACTCTAGATTTTCCAGCTCAGCTATTTAATCACTTATTTCAGGTTGCATTTAAGAATATTGTCCCTGGAGATTATTAACCCCATCATTGTAATCAGTGACCTTTATCTTTTGTTATTAATTTCAGTTTGAGAGCCTTCAAAGCTGCATAAAGGACTTGTATTTCTATTTCTATTTCTATTTCTAGTTACAGTTACAGTTACAGTTATAGTTACAGTTATATTATTTATATATTTATATTTATATAAATTTATATGAATAGTGTGGAAAATCAGGCAGAAGTAAATTACCTTTCCTAATGTTTCAGAATTTATTAAAGAAATTCCACGTTCTGAAATACACACGTGGAGTGCAGATGAAGTTTTCACCAAAACCCACTGAAGTGGACACCCATTTATTTCTCTGAGCGTTTTTTAGCATTTAATTCTCCATTTTAAGGAAGACCACAGTGTTTAATGAAGCGTTTAACCTCAACAGTGCTACATTTGGGTTTCTGCTTCAGAAGTTAGAATTGCTGTTTGCACTCTCGCACTTCACCACTAGAGGGTAACTTTAACTTCTTAATCTAAGTCTCTTTCAGTGCTAATTTCCGACAGTCATGCGTTGACTGTGCTGCTTCCATTATTAATGGAGACTACTTTCATTATTTTTTGTGGGAGCTGCAGCCCCCCCAAAAAAACCCCACTCGTATATTTTCTGAAGTAAAGACTCACTTACTTTACATGACCTTCGAGAGTTATGTGGTTCTTCCAGCTACAGGGCTGGAACAGAAATATGCTGGAGGATATAAAACCTTGATCTGTGATACAGAACCGCAAACAATACTGTTCAGTAATGCCACAATATTTTAAAAAAATGCATGTGCCAAGCCAGTGACCAGTAGGTTTGTAGTTGAAACAGGCTGATCCATTACAGTTTATTTTAAGTATCCTGTTTTAGAGAAGTGCTTGGTTTTTTTAAAACACAACATAACAGATTTTGTTTTTTCCTGCTTTGCTGAAGTTGGGAACAAGAGCCCAGTCAGAGAGAATTCGTACTTACAACTTCACCCAGGACAGAGTCACTGACCACAGGATCTCGTATGATGCACGCAATATCAAGGTATGGGTTGCCTGTATGAGTATTTAGATACTTACGTTTACTGTATGAAGAAAAAATTAACTTAGTGAGCACAACTTAAGATATATATATGTATGAAGAAAGTAGCCAGTTATGCTCTGGCAGAACACTGTAGATTTAGAAAGCTTAAACTTTCTTTCCTGCCTTCTTGTAGTCTGAGAGATTACTGGCAGAAGCTGTAGCTCACTGGCCTACTTCTGTGTGTATTTTTCTCCTACTATGTGAGTGAAAAATTACCAAGCATGTAGTCCTCAGTGAGATCCATCAGTCCCTTGGCCAAACTGGGCAAGTGACATTTGAGATTCTTGAAGCATAGTACATCCAAAAGAAAAACCTGACAGGAAGCATTTTTTTTTTTTTAGGCCATTCTTTCCTCCTCCTAATGCTGGAGTGAAGAACGCAAAAAACCTTTATGTTTGCATCACAGGCCACAGTTAAAAGAAACTGAAATTGAATGTTTTCATTTTAAGATTATCTGATCTTGTTTCTGACTAAATATCTACATATGGCTTAAATCTTACAGATTGTTCAGCCTGGAAAAGAGAAGGCTTTGGGGTGACTTAATTGAAGCCTTCCAGTACCCAAAGGGAGCCTACAAAGAAAGAGGGAGATTTTTACAAGATCATGTAGTGACAGGACAAAGAGGAATGACTTCAAACTGAAATAGGGTGTATTTAGATTAGATATTAAGAAAAAATTCTTTACTGTAGGGGTGGAGAGACACTGGAGCAGGTTGCCAGTGAAGCTCTGGAAGCATTCAGGGCTGGGTTGGATGGGGCTTTGAGCAACCTGGTCTAGTGAAAAGTGTCCCTGCACATGGCAGGGGGGATTGGAACTCAGTGATCTTTACAGTCCCTTCCAACCCAGGCCATTCTATGATTCTATTTATTGGGGTTTTTTTCAGTGGAAAAAAACCCCTAACAATGGGTTTTTTGGTATTAAATTTATGAAAAATAAAGTTTAGGGTGATCCCTCAATATTTCGGCTTAGCTATGTAGTTTGCTGTTAAGTGCTGTTGCATAAGGAGCAACAATTTTCAAATTGTACCCACAGGTGTCCTGGGTAACTCCAGAGAATGCAGAACATACTGAATATGGAATGGTTCATATTTAATGGAGTGCAGAATACCATGGCAGAGGAAATAGTTCCATGATTGCATAAAAGTGGCTTTTGTTAGTCAAGTTACTTAGCGTTTGGATCTTTCTTGACTGAAATTGGAACCGTAAACTGCCTAACAAAAGTTAGTTGAGCTTTGCTTGCAAAACAGCCTTGCTCTTGCCATGTATGAGAGTGTCTGAATGAGGTTCTTCGATCCTTGATGGTTCTTGCAGGGGATTTTCATATAAGTGCATGGGTTACACGAAAGCGGGGCAGTAGCTGCTATTGTTGCTGCCTGATGCCATGTGCCTTGCACAGGCAGGCAGCTGATGTCCTGCTGCTGTCCACCCCTGCTGCTTTCACATGGCAGTCACCTGCAAGGATGAGCAAGTGGAGGGACTGCAGGCAAAGTGCATTTCAGGGGTTGGAGAGTTTCAGAATAGTGCTGAAGGACAGTCAGTAATGCATTTGTCTGCTTTTTTTTTCATAGGAAATTCTAAGTGGGAAAGAAGCACTGGATAAGCTAATCAACAGACTCCTGGAGTTTGCAGAGATAGAGGCTGTCACCCAATATCTAGAAAATTTGCAGGCTTTAGAAGGAGGAGGCTGAAGACCTCGAGTAGAGTTAGAATTGTTGTGTTTGGTAACAGAAAAAAACAGATGTGTTTGTTAGATGATACATTGATTAAAACCTATTCCTCTGTTTTTCTGTGTGTGATAAGTGACTTGGTGCAAGTGGGTTGAGTTTATTGCAGCAGCCCTGGCAGTGAAAAACCAGCTTGGAGTTCTGTGTGCACACGTCTCCTGCCTTGGCAGCTGAGCTTTGTTAAGTTGGTCCTACTCTTGACCATATCGCAGCTGGAAAGGTGCAGAATTGTGGTGGTGGAGCAGAATAAATACCACACAGTGCACTTTTTTGTCTGGTAGTGGCAGATATTCCTCTCCAGCTGGAAGAAACTGATCTGCCCTAACATAGTCTAGAACCTGGCCTCGTGAATACTATTTTTTTTTACCCACTTACTATATGAGCTCCCTAATAGAAATTCCTTATAAATAACTTTGTATTATGATGCTTTATTTTTTTAGAGTAAATATACAAAAGCAAAGGAGTGAATGGGCCAGAATGGTAAAGGAGAGGCCTGTTAGCTTTCTTCCAGGCATTCTTGGGTCAGCTTGTGGTGGGACTGACCCACATGCTGCAGTGGTGTGTAGAAGTACTTGCTCTAGTTTTTAATTAAGTTTATGAGGTAACAGGCAGCTCCCTGCCTCCTGGCAGAGAAAAAGGAGTTCATCCTGCAGATGCATTTCAGCAAACCAGGTAGCTCGGGAACTCAGCTCCTGTCTTTGGGAATGTGTGCCTTTGCCTGTCCTTGAGGGGATCCACATGTCTACAGGGCACGCTTGGCTTTGACAGGACTCGTGCTGATGTTTCCCCTGCACGCACGCGGTGCTGGCAGGCACTGAGCACAGGCAGGCACTCATCGTGTGCCTGACTCAGGAATGCTCCGTGCTCAGGGTGACACAAAGATTGTCGCTCTGCTCAGCTGGGTTCACTTGCACAATCATGGCATCTTCTTTGCATCCTGCTCGTCCCAGGTTCTGCTGTAAAGCTGCTCTGCACAATCCTCTGCACGAGAAGAACCAGTTCGTTGTTACAATTTAAATTATGGCTTGTGGTTGATTTATATTTGCGTAGTTTTTTTGTAGTTGTGAACGCTGCAGTGTGAGGAAATATCAGATAATTTAGGAAAAATTATTATTTCAATACTGAGTTCTTCTAAAGGGTGTAGTTTTTATTACTGTATATATAGCAACACTTGTAAAATTATTCAGCTATATTAAGGAAGAATTTATAACAGGAAGAAAGCAGGAAAACTATACTTAGTTCCTCCTTTCTGGAATTATCTTTCAATTCTTTTGTATGTTCTTATCAGCAAGCTTTGACAATTTCCACTTGCTTCCAACACTTTAATTACAAAAGTTTTGGGGCTTTGGTTGGGTTGGTTGGTTTTTTTCCATTGATAGCTCTGCAAGTCAATCAGGAAATGTATTACCATGCAATTCAGGATTCATTTGGACTGGACTTTGACTTCTTTCAGTAATCAGTCCAGAAAAAGAACTTTCCAGAAAGATCTGCAAGTGAGTTTATGCTTCTTGCAGTGCCAACAGACTGGCAATAACTAGTATGATCAGCTGTAGTAGGAGAATATCCAGGTAACACGGTTATCCAATTATTGTGCTCACTTTCATTATGCAATTAAATTAACCCATTTATTTTATTAATTATATCTCTCAAACAATCTTAGAAACTTCTTAAAAATTTTTAAATAATAAGATTCCACTTCCAGAATTAGTTAGTGCCTATGAAGTTCTTTACTATGAAAAATTATTGAAACACTTATAAGTATGAGCCTCGTTTATTTTATTGGAAGAAAGATAGTGATATTTCTGCAGGATCTTAGGGATGTTTGTGATTTATCAATTTTCTGTAGCCCTTTTTCATTGGTGGTTTTGTGCAGTGATGAGAAGAGGGAGAGCAGATAGCAGCTCCCCTCTTTACTAAGTTTTGGATGTTCCAAATGTAGGTATTGAAATATAGAAGCTAAGCTTCTGCCAGCCTGGCCCAGGAGATCCTGGAGGTCTTTGTCCTACATTTTTCCTGCAATTGTGTGTACATGTGTGTGCCAGCAAAATATTGCTATGACAGTTTGGGATAGAGCAGAAACACTTCTACATGAGGCCAGTGCCTGCAATGCTCTGCTTTACTAAAACCAGATATATTTGCTTTTCCTCACTGAGAACACGTTATTTGAAACTGTCTTCTCCTAACTTAAATGATTGAAGCCATATTTTATTCTAAGATCTTCCACCCCAGTTCTTCTGTGGGATGTAAGAGCCGAGAGCTGAGAGATTGTGTCTGACCATGGCCTGGCACTTGTCTTCAAGAAAGGGATGTGCGGCACAACACTGCTATTTCTCAGGTGTTTTCAGGATGGAATATCTCAGCTTGGGCTTTTTGGTTCCTACAAGCAATCAGGACTCTTAGCAGTGAAATCAGTAGCAGGAAAAATTACAGTAACAAAGCACAGGGAGGAAAAGGAAAACAGTTTCTTGGGGAGAAACAAATAGCCCCGGGGGACAGCACAACAAAGCAAGAGGAGGTTCCTCTGCTAAAAATAGCCTTCTGCAGCTTTCCTTGTCAAATAGTGTTACAACAAACATAAACTACCACCCCTCCGCCTGGCTTCCCCTCAGCACCGTCTGGGCAACTGAGACCTTACCCACAGACGTCACGTTACAGCTCGTGCAAGGCACAAACTTCACTGCTCTGCAGATCCTGCTGATTGATATGAAATGTAGTTCCTGGATCTCTTTGATTTCTCTGCTGAGGTCTCACACAGCAGCGTCTCATCAAGCCAGGAGGGAAGCCAGACAAAAGCTGCGTGTGCCTGGAAGCAGCCCTTCCATGGCAGCGGAGAGATGGATGTTGACACTCAGCAAGAGGAGGGCAGCCCGGGTACCTCGCCTCAATTGCTTTCCTTGAGTCATCCAGTGTGTATCTGACTCTCAGGGCACTGCTCATTGTTCCTAAGGCCAGCAAATATGTAACACAGAATCACAACTGGTTATAATCAGAAAGCTCACATATGCAGCTTTTTTCTAAATGTTACTAACAGTAACTGCAACAAACCTTAACCTGAACTCAGTTAAAAATTTTGAAATAAAAAATTTAAATTCAGGATTTTTGTTACTCATAACTGATGCACAGAATAAACCAATTTCCAGTTACTGCTTGAGGCGCTACAGGAAGGCACACAGACACTCTGTTGGTAGCCATGAAATAAAAACTATTTCTCTTTAGAAGAGTTTCCATATTTACAGACCTATTTTAGTTTATATTTACCCCAGGCCCCATTTTGAACAGAGTATGCACCCCTAAATCTCCCAGGTTACCCTAAACCCCATGAACAGACGCACAATGGTAACGCAGATTGTTCAAATGAAAGCTTTATTCAGTACTTTCATATAAACTCCACTTCAAGAGCTTGCAATATTTTGTAATTGCAATGGAGAAGCAGTTCAAGAGAAACCAGCCGTTTAACTTTGCAGACATTACTTATGAACTAAAACAAACTCTTTTCAATCACCCCAAGCAAGCCATTAAAATCCACTGTCTCCAGCCCATGGTCTGTACAATGCTGTCTGCTGGTTTTTAAGATAGGCTATTTCTGGTTTTTACAGGTAAAATCAAATCTGCTTTTGGGAATCCTTGGAATACCCCAATTTCTCTAGGAATCTCTGAAGTCTGGCTCTCCAGGAATCCTGCTGGGCAAATTTAGCCTTTTTGAGATTATAATTTGCTGCACTTCTTTGCTTTGTACAGCAACTTTTATTCAGGTTCTATCCTGAAACATTTCACAAAGCTAAACCTGTTAATCACACAGATGCACAATGTTAATTTCTAAGTTAAATAATTTAGCAGGTAGAAGGTAGGGGAACTTAAGAGGTAGATAGAAGAGAGGCTGAAGAGGTCTGGCTGACAAAACAGAACCCAAGTATTGCCACAGCTGATAGCAGGAGGTGTATACAGACAGCTTTTGTACCAGCAAGCAAAAGATTCTAAGGGCTGCAAGCCTCGTATGAGGAATGGAATGAGTCTTGGGAAAAGGAATTATCAAGGAAATCAAAGGAGCACGTGTAGTCAAGTCTTGAAACAGCTTCTGTGTTGTTGGAAAACAGACAGGGTTCTTCAGGGCATGGTGCAAACAGGCAGCAGAAGCACTTGCGGGAGCCAGGACCTGGACACATGGTGGGTGGCTACAGAAGAACACGAAGCTTTCTGGAAATCTTGGCAGAGCAGGGGAGAAGGTGAAGGAGGACACCAGAAACACGGCACAGCGGTGACACAGGGATTTGCATATCTGGGAATACTGGAGGAAGACAATTTGAGGAAGACAGCAGTAAGAAAAGTACTAAAAAAGGGGAGACAACAAATCAAAGAAACCAAGCAGCATGAAATAGTTTTTTACTCCCTTCCTGAGATGCCAAAATTTGCACTGAAATAAAATCTCTTTCAGGGAAAAAAAAAAAAAAAAAAAAAAAAAAAAAAAAAAAAAGAAGAAGTATTTTTATACATGCACAGGTTAGTGAATTTAACTCAGATCCATGTCATGATCAGCCCTCCCACTTCTAAAACTGAATATTGGGACTGGATGATGCTGCAGGCAGATTTTATCTATGAGGGTCAAACAAAACTTTACTCTATTAGGAAAGTGTGGATTTCCATCTGCAAATCCCCAGGTGAAGGATTAAAATGTGTTTTAGCCTAAATAGGAACAAGGATTATTCTATAACATGGGTAAAATTGAGTGGTCTCTGCTCAGCTCCTGGCATAGCAAATGCCCAACAAAATAATCTTTCTTTTTTTCGTATATGCAATATGTTTGCTTCTAAGAGCATCACCACCTTCAGGCACGCCCTGCTGTAAAAACACACACAAGTCTTACGCTGTGAAGCTGCCTTTCTAAACAGACAAGGTGAATGAAAACATGAGTCAAGGAAAGAAAAATACAGAGCAGTCAATTGACTGGCTCAAAACCACACAGAAGAAATCATCATCAGAAAATTGCAATGACTCCCCCTGCTCTCTGGCTCTCCTCATATTGCTAATAATGTCTATGACATCATATAAAACCAAGGGTGTAGTCCTCACTCAAGGAGCTTGCAATAAAAGCAGGCAAGCAGATACAAACAGCCTGTGTGATAAAAAATAGATCAGCCAGAAAAGAAAACACTCAGCTGAAACAGTAAAAGGAGCATTCCTTTGTCAAAAGGCAGTGCAGCCCAAAGAAGGGTTAGCAGATGAAGAACATAACTGTGGCAATACCTAGAGGGTTCCTACAGAAAATTCCAAAAGCAGAAGTTTGCTGGGAGATAGGACAGAAGGGAGAGAGATCTGTACAAAACAAATGTCCAGGAAAAGCAGCGTCTGTCTTTGAAATCTCACACAAGACAGTATTTTTGTGTAGGGCAGAAAATATTTGGTTTAGATACACACTAAGGAAATTGAATGACAGCATGGTGCAAAATTAAACAATGGCTTTGGATATATCAAAATTCATTCAACTGGCCCTTTTTATAACTTTAGAACAAAGAATTAACTTGTCTCTGACTTTCAGAGGTAGTGGAGAGCAAAGTGCTGTATTTCTTTCTGAAATGCAGGCTTTAAAAGTCACATCAACTAAAACCACACATATGGTATTTAAACTAGCTTTACTAGCTGTGAGCAAAGAAAACTTTTAATCTTTTTTCCTAATGTTCTGGTTTGTCTATTTAACACAATACAACTGGATCATATTACAACTAACAGCAGCTCCACAAGGAAACAAGTTTTGAACACTCATTTTCAGATGTCTTTAAACATCTGCTTGAGAGATTTAGTTACAGGTATCTTAAACCACTGCCTGTGACCACTTCAAAGTGACAAAACATTTTAAAGGAAAGATGCTAATATTTTGGGTACATCCACTAAAAGTGGAGCCTAGGAAAAAACCCCATACTACTTGATAAAACTGTACTAACAAATAAAAAATAACTTTACAGAAATCATAATGAAATGTATACACTTTAGGTTTGGAGTAACAGAAGGAGGATGAGTACAGCAGTACAAAAATACATGTAAGAAAGAAAGAATTGTGCTTGAAAGGAAAGCATGACCAGCTGGTAACTCAGCAGCTGATGAAAGCAAAGGAGCAGAGAGAATCAGATGTAGTGGTAAGTGGTAGATGTAGTGGTAAGGGCACCCACGGTAGACAGTGTGATGGGGTCATGTGAAAGGCAAATGAGGTTTAGGGATGTATCAAGAGTTACTTCCAATACGCTACGGAAATATTGGTGACATCATGGCCTTAAGCCCATGAGGTGAACTAGCCCAGGGAAACCCATCTAGGCAAGTGTAGTCCAGGCAGACTCAGGCTGGAAAGGGTGAAGAGAAGCACTGGTGGAACACTGGAGATCCTGTCACACATGGATGCTATTTGTGATTTCAAAGATAGAAGATATGATGGATTCAAGATGAAGAAAAGCTACTTAGCTCAAGGGCAGGACTTGTGTAAATTGGGAGGGAGAGTAAACTGGCCACAAACACAAGGAGACTTCAAGTTAGAGCAGGCTCCTGGATGTCAAAGTAATGTTCAAATAAGAACAAAACTTGAAAAATCTGATTAAGAAACCCTCTCCTTGGAGTACATGTTGTACATTCCTGCATCTAAGACTTTGAAGCATCCTGCATGTGTCCTGCATCTCTAAATGACAATCCAGGGCCAGATACTACAGGAAACTTTCAAGTTTATCAGAACAAACATCAGACAAAATACAGCAACACCGAGGAAGCCAAGGAAACACATGGGATTAAACACAATGCTTAATTCTCTTCTAAGCAGAGCAAAAGTCACAGATTAGAAAAAAGGACTTCAGCTTCCATTGTAATACACAACAAACCAGATTTCCTATCTTGCCCTCCTTTCTCAATTGATCCAACATATTCATAGTTGTTTTCTCATAGAAATTCAAGCTCAGCAGTTACCAACTCCGTTTTACTGGACTCTTGAAAACTGTCTTAACTGCACTCCTTTTTTTTTTGACCGAGACTGTCCTGAACAAAACACTGTGAGCTTTAAGAATAGAGCTGTAGTTTTTAACAGATTCATTATCTGGACCTTTATGGTTCACTGATGGCTAGAGAAGCAATGAGTGCAGCTATATTCTGATACAGACAACGAATCCTCGTGATGCTAAATGCAGACCAATCCCACCAAGTGAAGAAATCAAATCTACAATCCTTAAGAAAATGTCCAAGTCATCTTGGACTCTACAGCCACCAGCTCTGCTATTTTTGGTTTCCTCCCCTATGGTACAGAGAATGATGAAACTTCAATACACTTAGGCCCTCTCATCAAACACTGCAACCATAAGACACACATTTCTTATCAACAGAAAAAACACAACCACCTCAAAAATGGTCCTGTATGCTGTAGCTGGGGCAAGTCTCTAGAGTATTTTTCATTAAAATATCAGGCAAGTGTTTTTCTGCTGAGAAAGAGACAAAAAGAAAGCAAGACTAAAAAAGAAAACTTGGTAAGTAAAACGAAGGAAAAATTCAAGTAGACAACAATAAAGTAGGAGACAGGAAGACATCACAGAAACGTCTACTCCAACAGGGGTGGCTCTGCTGCTGTTACTACAAGTTAGGATTCATCAGGTCAAACCTTCTGCAGAGGTTTAATACATTTATCATGTACATACACAAATAATTTTTCAGAACACCATTTGGAATGGGCATTGATGTGACTAACTCTTCTAAAAACAGCTTCAAAGTGATCAGTTTCAAATGTTGGCAGTCTCACCACCCACTCTTTTGCAAGCAATCAGACAAAGGTTAGTAAGCACAATATTTTACTCATTAGAGGAGAAAATATGCCACATAAACAATCTTGAGGGATGATTTTAATCTCTAGTATATGCTATTGATCCAGTTCCTCTCTAAAAATATAAGGTCTGCTTCATTTTTGTCAGACTATGGATTACTACATTCTCACATACTTAGAAAAGGAGTAAAAAACCTTATGAAATGTATTTAAAACAGCACACACAGAGCAAATAGAACTTGGATGGCATGGTTAAAGTAAAGAATACACGTATTTACAATACTGCATAAGTAATTTAACACAAACTTCCATTCCAAAACCAATCACATCAAAATAAAATTAAAAAATATTAAACTCACATATATTTTAATACCTATAAATCCTTAACTTCTATCCAATATTTTCTTTATAAAAGCCTGTTTAAAATATTAAACTTTTGATTCACTCTAGCTTAAACAGAATCTAAAATGATTTGTTAAGTATTACTGATCACTTAGTCTTTGTCTTAAGTTTCTAGATTTTCCATTTTCAAATTTCCTCTTCTTAAATGTTGGCACCCCTTCTGTCAGGTCTCCAAGGGAGGTGACTGTCTTCTCCTTAAATATCACTGTTTCCTCTTCTGGATCCTCTAGCACTGGGGGTGCTACATTGTCACTCTCTGTACTTGGAAGCTCCAGGTCCACTTTTTCACTGGGACAAGACAAGAAAATGTAAAAGGGTTAATATACATGTAGAAAACAACATGGTGTGTTGCAGACAGCAGCAGCTATTTTTATTTGACAAAACAGCTTTGAGCTAGATGCAGACTTCTAGTCATCATCATGACAAGCATCAAGAAAAAAACCCATGTTCTTTGTTTCTTCCGTGTGGGCTGCCATAAAAAGTAACAAACTAACACCTCATTCTGTACAGAGCTTATAGCATGGCCCAAGCACTCATTGTGTCAACAGTCCTGCAAAAGATAACAGGGCTCTATGTCTGTAAATTTAAGAATATTGAAAGACAGCAGACAGTGAGTAATAGCAGTGGTTCACTGCCAAAACATCATTGAGTTGTTTTCCTCAAGCGTCCATCCTGAAGGGACTGCATGACAGGAGACCCAGCTTACCAAATCAGACAGTGACCCTGAGCTGGGAGAGGTGGCTTTGGAGGGCAGGATCACAGCCAGTACAAATCCAAATAAATCAAAGACATTAACTAAAAATGACCTGTCAGTTTTAAGGGGTCAGCAGCAAAATACTGCGTTCCACAAGGATAACCTGTGGCACAAACATATGCAGAAGAACTGAAGAGTTGGCAGGAAGTTACCTAAATCACAGGTATCACACCAGCACAACACTGCTGCAGGGATATTGGCCAATTCATACAAGAATAGTTTTGCTACTACCGAGTGTTAGTCTGATGTCAGCTCGTGTACTATGCCCAGTTTGGGGTCCCATGCTTCTAAGAAGACATAGATCTGCTCAAGCACCCAAACAGGAGCCACAAGAAGGATGACAAGTCATGAAAATGTGATTCTTGCAGTATCCTAAGAATGCAAACCTCCTGGAAGTGGTTGGTACCGTGCCTAGACTGAATTTAAAGAAAATAATGAACAACTGCATTTGTCTCATTGACATGTGTGCCCATCTCAAGCCTGTTAAAGTCCAGACTGATCTATGAGGTTCAGTAGCTGAAAGCACTTTTTACTACACAGTGTTTCCAAAAACCAAAAAGAATTTTTCAGCTCAGAAGTCAAGAAGCAGTTTAGCTGGTCCAATACAGGAGGTGTTACGTGAACATGATCGTCTCCAAGAAGTGCATCAGTGCTTAATTTAGTATGAACACTGAGGTCTACCTGCTCAGTAATTTAAAACTAAAATATTGAAGAATGGAGTAAGCATAAGAAGACTCTTTTCATTCTCCAAAACCTATTTTTGCCAGACTCCTTGCGGGACCCACAAGAAGCTGGCAATAAAAGAGCATACTTCACATGGGAAAGGGAAAAAAAAACAAAAGAAGATCCACCTCAGGCATTATGCAGAAAAACAAAACAACTCTTCTGATCAGATGCACTTCATGAAAACATCTGCAGTTCATTGGTCTGACACAGGAGAGAGAGAGAGATAAAGCGAACATAGGAGCTCCTGGGGCAGCTGAACAAGATTGTTGAAGGAGATGATGTTAAGGAACATAAGCTTAGAGTAACAACATTTAAATATTTGATAATCAGCCTCTGAAAAAAAAGTTCATGACTATGATTCTTAAATCACTTCAATTTACTTTGTACTCATGGTGAACATCTGCACAAAAACCAAAACGCCACCGAGGTCTACCTGTAATGGAGAGCAATTACTTAAAATAATCACTGTGAAAAGAATTCTATTTGGGCAACATTTCCAATCACAGCCATGCTAATTCTGCCGAATTCAGAAGAAAAAGCTTCAGTTCTTGAAAACAACATTATGAAAATAATGATGGTAAAAAGATACTCACCCTGCTTCTTCTTCTTCTTCTTCCCCTACTTCCTTAAGTGCTTTCCATCTTCCATACGGGTTGGTCTTGTTAGATCCATCACTAGAGGTTTCTTGGGAAGCTGTTGTACTCTCCTCTTTATCCACATTTTCTTCTGACTTAACTTCTCGCCATTTCCCATAAGGGCTTAGCTTTTTAGCTTTAGGAGATTTTTTCCCTTCCTCTGATTCTTCACCATTATCTCCTTTCCTCTAAAGAGGAAAAAACCTATCTTAAGCAAAAATGCCTAAATAAAAACATAATGTAGCTTTATTTTACATCTTTTAATTTGTTACTATTATTATCCACTTATTATCTACTATTCATACTTTTCAACCAAAAGTAACTTGAAACAATAAACTCATTGTGATATAATCTAGAAATTTTTCTTCTTGAGCTTTACAGATAAAAAATCTTGACTGTTACAAAAAGTTAAAGTTGGAAAATCCCATCTACCAAGGCTGAAGTTAACAAACTACAAACTGACTTGAAAACAAAGCTTAGCATATCTTAAAATAAAGAAGAAAAAATTCACATGCAACTTCCTCTGCGTGCAGATGCACACACTTTATTGCTAGTACCTGGTAGCAGTTTATAATGATACAAAGTGATACAAAAATACGTGGTTTACAATTAACGCTGTCTAGGAATAAATTTTGTATATAAACTGTCTCTGTCCATTCTGAATTACCAGCTCGAGGGAAACCATCTAACCCAGCCAGAGACATTATCACATCCTTTACCTTAAATTTTATGTTTTAAATATGTAGTTGATACAGATTTTGTACTATGAGCTATGTTTTTTCTCAATTTAATAAGGAAACTACAACCATGCCATTTTCAGTCCAAAGCATTCCATGAAGGTCTATTGGCGGTCACATTTACCAATGAAAGGCTGAAGTCATCCTCACACTGAAATCCAAACCATTTTGTGGATTATTTCAGAGAGATGACAGTGACCTTTCTCAGAGAACATCCCATTTCTTGTAGAATTCAAGGTACTTCTGGTGAATTGAAGGAAAGATCATGCTTTCTATTCTGGAACAGTGCCACTAATAAGCCAAATAATTGAATAAAGATTCATTTTATTAAGAAGTGCAAAACTTTACTATCAGTCACATTTTAATCTCGTTTCAGTGAGTACAGCCTACCACAAAACAAAAGATATAGTTAAAATTTTCTAGTATAAGATCATGTATGTAAAATAAATCTGAAAAAAACTTACCTTGAAGTTTGTTTCTGAACTCTCTGTTTCATTCTCACTGTCTTCTGAGTCTGATTCAGATGCTGTTTCTGCAGGTTTGTCACACTGACCCTTCTCATTAGAAGATGAAACAAAACCATCCGGTTTCTCCCATGTGGATACTGTCCAAGACATTTGAACAACCACATTATTTATGCTTCTCATTTTGATCTGTTATTGCTTCGACAACATAACCTTTCAGAAGCAGTGCTGCCTTACGCAAAAATACAGCAAATAATTTAGCAAAAGGCTTTTGCCTTTGTTTGGTACGTTTCTTTTAATAACCATAATCAGAAAGATAACATTTCTTCCCAGCAGAGACACAGTCATGACAGCTGAGTTCACTGTTGATAAAGCTTGTTTTAATTAGCTTTTACAACAAACATCACACACGGCGAACCGTGACCCACAAGACTGTGGTCCCTCTCATCCTTACACAGGATAGACAAACAAATTAATTGCCCTCTAGATGTGCCTATTTGATTTGAGCTGTTCATTGATTACAAAGACAGGATAAAGTAAAGAATGATAACTGTAAGCCTCAGGTCTCCAGGTAGCTAAACCCCTTTCAAGTGCTACTTTGCATGGTAACATTAGATCTCTAGTTAAAAGAGCTCTCAAGCAAACAAGGAAATACAAACATCAATCTGAAAAGACATGGAAGTATGTACAGGATATGTACATACACATATATCCTCATTTTTAATTTAAAAGTAGTATTCCAGTAAATATACTGAGAAGAAATACTTAAACAAAAGTTGACTCAATGGTCTTAAAACTGGTTTTAGTAAGAATAAGGCAAAAGTACACCAACTTTCAGTCTAGAATTTTAGATAAGCTTTCAGATGTAAAAATCCTACTCTTTTTCCTAACTGCAAACAACACAACATATAAGTGCCTATATGTATCTTGAAGAAGTAAAGATGTAAGAAACTGGCAGTGAATGACTGCATGAACAGCGCAGTCTCTTAAGGGTACTGCTGTCACCTGGCTTCAGATTGGTAACTGAGCAAGTTCACTTTCCCAGGTACAGAGTGGAGTAGGTGCAGCCTCCCAAAGCACGACTCGTAGCACCAAGTCTGGAGCCATCAGTCCCTTAAGTTACGTGTCTGACATGAGACACTTTAAACTATTTACATCAGTTAAAATTTTGTCTTGCCTTTGGAGTATGGGATTACTATTAACAGAACAGAGAAGTAATTTTAAAGCACTCCCAAGACTCTTACTTACAGCTACATAAAAATGAGGGATCAATTTGAAATCTCAAAAGCCAAAATTCTGCCAAATGTGATGATTAGAAACATGTTCTTCCCAAGTGTCACATGCACGTGAAGTACTTAAAAGAACAGCAAACATAGGCATAAAACGTATCTGAACTTGGAAAGCAATGTTTAAAAATAACCAGTATCTCCCTTCCCTTTCAAAAGAAATTGCAAATCATTTGGGCAAGAGAGTGGCCCGTTGAAAAACTGCAAAGTTTTGGCTTTCTTCCCCGCCTCTATTCTTGGCATCATTAGCAATGCCACTTCATACCCAACTGCAGAAGGAAAACTCATAGCCAGCATAAAAATCACTTGCTCTCCAGAGAGGCATCACTGACCTTAAAATGATTCAAACAGATTTAGAAAGCAGATGCTATTCTGAGAGAGTTACCAGTAAGATACCCATGTAGGGGGAAAAAGGGGAAAAGAAGTAGGAGGTAAGATTCTGGACTCTCTTATCAATGCTGTGTCAGCAAGGGGAAAAGTTTACGAAATTCTTATTCAGTCCTATATGTCTGTCAACACAAAATCCTTCCCCCTTCTAGTTTCCAAATTGTAATTTCATTGTATATGTAGTAAAGAAGAATGCCTAGTTTAGAATCACAAGTTGAATGTGCAAGCACTGTGATTGACAATGCAGCTATAAAGGCAGTGCTGATTTAAGGAACTATTTTATTTCAACTAAGACAGCAGCTTAAAAAATACAAAACTTAGTAAAAAATGCAGTTATTTGCAAAACAAAAAGCTATTCTGAAAACCCTCTCTCCTGAAACAGAGTTTAACTGGAAAGAAAGCTCTCCTTACCTCCAGTTTGTGTGTTATAGTAATAGGTATGACCATCTTCAGTGACACCTTCTACCCACTCTGCTCCCTAGGAAAAAGATAGAGGAGCTCATGAAAAAAAGTCTTCAGGATCAGTCAAAGCACCACTTATAAGTCTATTCAATACCTAAGTACTTTTTGTCTGTGGTCATCTTACTGGTTTAAAGCCTGAACCCCTAATGTTGTTAGAAAGTATTCCCTTTGACTCCAACGAGATGGAATTCCATCACTTAAAATACGGCAAATGCAATACACAATTATTTTTCAAACAGTGGATAATTAGTATGAGGCTGTATAATAAATGTTGCCATACAGTTTAAATTATTATATAGGCCATTATTTTACGTGTTTGGGTTTTTTCAAAGTATGCACCCCTGAGGCTGTAATTTCCTATTTGTGTCACTGTCTTTAGTGGAGGCTGCTGAAAAAATTCTCTGGGAGACTCAGGTCTTTGTGAGGGCTACAGAAAACCAATACCAATAACTTCTATCACAAACTAAATATACACAAACAAATAAAAATTTATCCCAAAATAGAACATTACAACAAATAATTATAGAATCAAACTTTGCATGCCAACAATTTTACTTCTTTACTAAAGCACCAATTTCAAAAATGCACTATTTTTCCCTACTGATTAACAAATAAACATGAAATGTGGCAGAACTTGCTGGTATATCTTTGTGAATATGTAATATTTTTTTTCCAGAATCAGCTACAGCTATATAATCAGCCATTACCCATGCCCTAACATTTTCTTTAAGAAAACGGTTTTCATCACCTCTTACACACACAGCTACTTTCCTGCTCCTCAAGTACCAATACTGCCAGCTCTGTGTTGGGCAACTTCACCATACATTATTTTGGCACTAATAAATGTGTGTGTGTATACAGAGATATACAGACAGGCTTTTGCACATCTATACATTTGCTTAACACTTCGTTGGGTGCTTATTAAAACTTCACTGGGTTTTTTCAATAAAAACACAATAAAAATCAGAAGTTAAAGTTCTTGCACCCACTCTGTAAACACAAAAAAATTGTACTGGTAAGTTCAGAGCAGGCAAAGGAAAGAAAGCCTTCAGAATCAAGTTTCCCCAAGGTTTTCCCCTCAGAAGTTTCAGCGTGCTGGTTTTGACAAAAGAAGCAAAAGGAAAGTTTATTTTCAGTATAAAGAAGATTTTAAAAATGCCAGTCTTAAGTATAACCCTTTTTTTTTTTTAAGAATTAGATCCTGAGCATTGTAGACCTGCTGGTTAGAGGTTTTCAGTCAGTATCTGACACTAGGCCCACTGAGTGTCCCCTGACATAAATGCTAACAAGCACACTGTCAGTCTAACTGGTTATAGGTAGTCTTCAATATGCCCCTTCATTACTCTGTTCTCCCCACCTCTTACCAGATCTAAACAACAACCTAATGTGCTGTAAAACCAGAAGGGCTCCTGAATTTCAATCGCACGACATACTGCAAGCATGCCCTTTAATTTCTGGGCAGTGAGTCCTTGTTAGAGATCTGAAATGTTCCAAATATCCTTAGCTCAGACTAAATAAGGGAGAAATCAAATGCTTGTTTTTAGCCATAGCGAAAATAACTCAAGACAGGACAAAGTCACTGGGCAGGGTGAGGGAGGAAAGCCAAAATACAGCTGTGTGGTGTTAAAGATACTGGGGGCTGAAGGTGTGTGCTTCTGATACAGCTAAGATGAGCTAACTTCAAATTGTTGCCAAGAAGGGAGTGCCTTCTCCCCCCCAATCTGCTCTCCCCACATTGGCATTTTTTCTGATTATTCAGAATGCTGATAGCAAGTAAATAAATCTCCAAAGCACTAACCTAAACTCTGATGCCTTCACTGCCTGAACTAGTGCACTGTCAGGGTAAGCATGTCCCAAGGACCAAACAAGATTAGTTTCAGAACCACCTCTTTCAGTGGAAGGCTACAGTAAGACTGGCTTTAAATATTGCAATGCTACGCCTTGACTGAGAAGATAAAGTTGAAGTGCTGATTAACAAGTTGTGCAAATCCACAGGACAAGGCAATCAGAAAGCCAGAGTAGCACGTGATGTGGTGATAGAGAGCTACAGAATGTCAAGCACTCTGAAAACAACCAGGTTTTTTTGAACTCTAGTGTAAAATCCAACACTGGCAAACCAAACAAAACTGACATCAAATCATAGTGTACATATGGCACCTATCTTGAAAACAGGGAAATGTAACATCACTTCACAGGAGTGTTGGAAAAATCCTGTTTTTAATGCTGCAAAGCACAAAAATCCTGGAGTGATAAGTGTCACAGGAAAACCCATTAATAATAATAATAATAATAAATCTTTCTGCCTTTGAACTATTCTGCAAGTTTTTCCGTGCCTCAAATAAGAGAAATTAAGTAACATACTAAATTACTAATTATGCTGAATAATTGCTTGCATACAGGTTCCATGTTCATAAGAAATCCAGGAAAAACACAATTTATTATGTAACTGTATTGTAAAGCAAACAAAAAATGGGCATTCTTTTTTTTCAACTACCTGACAATGCAATCTCAGTGTTGCCTCAGATAAAGGAGGCTTAACTATTTCAACTGTGTAATATTTAGTTTTTATAATTACATTTCATTCAAAAAAAGTTTAACAGAATTCATTTAAAATTTCCTCAAAGCTTTCAATTTTATGGGCTGAAGCATAAAAAAAGTATATTCTGCAGGAACCCAACCACCATTAATTACTTCTCTTCCCTTGACAGACAAATTACACAAATAGGATTTCTATAATAAAACTGCAGTTTATCATAAATTATTCTACATATTCAAATTATGTTTTCCTAAGTTTACAAAGGGTAAAAAATTTATTTTCCACAATCAGAAGACTTGCAAATTGCTTAGATTATTTAAGTGTTTACAAGGACAAAGAAAAATATGAATAATTTGATTACCGCTTGTGAGTTTTGAGAGTTGCCTTGGAATCCTTTAGGTTTCTCCCACTGTGATTCTTAAAAAACAAAAGCATATTTCACCCATATTTCATTCAATTCAGTTTATATTTAGTAATCTTTACTAAAAACAGATCTAAAGTTTATGACACTGATGTGTGCACACAAATAACAAATTTTATATATATATATATATTTGCACCTCACTGGAATATGAATAATCCTTGACCAAACTATAGTATGAACAATAAACCAAAGTACCATAACTGCAGCTGGCTTTACTGGCACTAACAACCCTCCAGACTCTATTACTATGCCTGATACAGAGATACAGGATTTTTGGTTTAAAAAAACAAAAAAAAAAGGAATGATGAAAGGCTACAGTAAATACTAATGTCAATCCTTAAATTTATAAGAAACAGTTTGTAACATTCTCATTAATCATAAAAGAAAGTTGCTTTTATGTTCTAAAGTAGATCACAACATACAGCTCCTCAAGAGAAGTCAGATAAATTCTGTAAATGTGGAAAGACACAATCAGTTTATTTTACATTCCTGATCACAAAGCTTCTTCAGGAAGAACACAGCTATCTTTGTATACTTAACCCCTGGCAGGCTAAACACTTCCAGAAACCGTGGAATTACTGCATTCTTCCATTATTAATCAAGAGCAAAACCAGTCTGAAATTCTGGATGCCCATGTCTCGAATGTTAAATACCAAAACTCTAGCTAAGTGTTCACATTTCAATAATCAGCTTACTACTGAAAGAGCAGAGGAGTAAAGAAATGCAGATAGTCTTTTCTCACTTATATCCAATAATTATATTCGCACTTGCTCCTCAGTAGCTTTTACCTCCAGTTTTTGTGTTGTAGTAGTACGTATAGCCTTCGGGAGATAATCCTTGCACCCACTCCTTCGTTTCAATTTTTGGTGGCATTGAGGCATCCTGAGATGTCTTTTTTTTCTTTTCTTTCTTTTCCTTCTTCTCTTTCTTTTCTTTCTTTCCTTTAGTTTCCTCTGTGTTACTCTGAGTTTTACTCTGTGTTGAACTGGAACCTACATCATCTTAAAGAAAATAATACCTTTTAAAGAAGAGTACTACTCTGAACTTAAATATTAGCCACTCTTGCACAACAGAAAATACGTAATTTTGTTCTTACAAGTATTTTCATTAATAAGTGAAAATCATTAGTATTATACTCATAGCAGGTGCACTTAAAAGACTATATTAAAAGAATCTTGCACTGTAGCACTACTACGGCATCGTAACAAAGTCCAAATTTAAAATGGTGAGTAAGAAAGAGAAAAATCATAAGGACAAATGAGGTCTAACTAAACAACAAAAGAGAAACTAAAAAAGTTATGAAAAAGACAGCTTCTACAGGAGCCTGAAACTACAAACTTGTTTTTAAAGGATGTGTCTTCAATGTACAGAACAAAAGCACTTGCTGAGCTGCAAGCTGACTAGGAGTTTCTCATCCCCACTGTTTGACACCAGTGGGAATCCAGCCTCTCCTACTCATAGGAACTTTTGCCTCCAACTGGCAAAAGTGAAACACAAAATTAATCAAAGGAAGCTGCACTGCTAATTCAAAGCACCAACTATAGCCTAATTTTCTGTTAATGCCGTGTTTGATTTTTCTGCTCCAAATTTGATTGTTCCATGGATCAGAGGATACCATGGCTATAAATATTCTGTATGGCAACTTCTACTACTGGCAATTTGCAGACTCTTTTTTTTTTTTTTTTAATGAGCAACAGTCCTGGAGACCTCCTCTCTCATTCCTAAACTTAATTTAAGACAAAATTTTCCTATTCAATATTCTTTCCATTCTGTCTTTAATCTTCTGGCAGATACATGAACTACCTGGCTTAATTCCAAGCCTTTTCATATCCTCTTGATATGCTTTCATTGCAGCCTCCTCCATTGCTGCAAATTCTTTTGACATGTTTTCTTCTTCTTTTGCCTTTTCCAAGCTTTTCTTTCTAATCTAAAACAAAACAAAAAACCCCCAAGAGAATAAATTAAACCAATCTGAAAATGAAAGAGAGTAAAAAAAAGCATTTATGCAATTAAGATATTTGAGTTACCTCACTAATTCTTTTTGCCACATTTTCTTTATGATTCTTTCCTCTTTCATGAAACTCAATGCTCTTCAAAGCAATAAAAAAACCAAGAAAAATAGTATGTATTATACAATTTTAAAACAGTTAATTTTAGTTACTTAAAATTTAGTTTGACTAATTCTAGTTGAACAAGCCTAAATGTAACCTGCTCTGAGAACACTTACAGCAAACACTACAGCTATAAAATGGCTATAGAAACACAGGAACACTGAGAAACATTCAACAGAGAAATTATGAACAACCAGTAACACTCCAAAATGGTGTCATAAAATCTCATCGTATATTTATAAGATTTTTTTCAAATAATACTGCTCAGCACATGTTAGAGACAAATAACAGGGAAACTGGGTTCCCTTTTCATGCTATCCTTCCACGTATCAACATGATTTTTCTTCCTGTTCTCATGCAAACTTTTAAAAACCATATGGGTTATTCAGTGTTCCAAATATTAGCTACTGCCTTAATTAGATTATGCTACACTTCACAAATATCTCATGAATTTTAACTAGTCTGCAGGTTCAAAAACCTGAAAAAGAGAGAGAGAAGGAGGAAAAGGCAAAGTGGGAGAGTTGGATAACTCAGGATAACAGAACAGTCTGCAAGCCAAAAAGCTGCCAGAAAGACTGAATCCAGTAGGAGCCGGAAGGAGTTCAGAAGCTCCCGACAGGTACAACAGTGGAAGTCCTCATGCGGTTCTCACATAAAAACATCTGCGCTCATTTAGATGTTCAGATGTTAGATGCCTAAGCCTGACCCGGTAACCCTAGAATTTCTGTGCACAAACTGATGTGCAGAGGATGCACATCCCGGGATGACTCATCTCATTTAGAGACAAACTTCATAAGTTACTCAAATCCCTCCCTTGACACATATTTCTCTTCACTTACTCCGAGAAGATACCTGCAGTTCATGTGAGCTCATGTAAGCCAGAGGAAGCTCAGCTCAAGGAGTACCCCTGGCATCCAGCCAGGAATGCAAAACTTACTGCTAAGAAAGACACCAATGTGTCTCGTACACTGCAAAAGGCGTCTGCAAGTCAGAAACACGTTTCTGTAACCCAGTAATGTTTCTGTGTGCTGTGGGAAATGAAAGAAACCTGTTTTAAGAGCTTAGAGCCTGGGCTGTACTGTGCCTACCACATACACAAACAGTACAGATGCCAGGTTTTGCTTTCTACTTGCACATGAAAGTGAAGGACAGGCGCAGACAAAAGTTTCAAGACAGACCAAATGTTAAGTCATAGAACTCGAAGCATAAGCAGGTCAGATATTTAGTCCTTATGTGTACTGCCAGGCAGAACAGCACACATCATCTTGTATGTGGGTATCGGGCTCTGATGTAATATATTTTAAGCATCATAGGTATTACAAAGGCATTTTTATAAAGCAAATTTCATGCATCAACAAACTAGTATCAAAAAGTGATGTTAAAAGCCTGTAATTCAAATCTCTAGTATTTCAAATAATGGACAAAGTACGGTAGACCATCATACAGGTCTGTTGTCTGCTATCCAGCACTTGCAGTAATCGCAGAATTTTTTAGGCTGAGATTTCCAGTAGTCGGCCCTGGGGAAAGAAAAAAAAAGATGTATAATCTGAAACAATAACCAAAGCCATAGGTTTTCATATATATTTATATATATCTTCAGAAACTAAATCTAGTCTTCTTTGGGTGAGTAAACACTAAGAGTTTGGTTTTCTTTTTTTTTTTTTTTTAAACCAAGTCTGGGGAGCCAGTAAGAGTAGCTATATTAACAACTGTGTCTCATAAAGCACAGTTCAGTATTGGGATTTTGACCATCTGACCTCCAAAACCTGCAGAATTTTTACAACTGAGGCGGTGCTGTAAGAACCAGAAATACAAGACAAAGCAAGCCAGAGATAAACAAGCAGCTCTAGATACCCCATTTATACACGAAATGGTCAGAAAAGCGCAACTTGCACTTTTTTCATAAAAATGCTGGATACTGTACATAGTGAACTCAGCAACACAAAGGTGCAGTTCTGGACAATGCTGAGCTACTGTGGAGAGTGAATCCTAGACCAGATTCTGACCCGTGGGGTCACAGACATGGCAGTAAATTGTTTGGATGTTTCAGTGTAAAAATGTAAGCATTTTTGAACCATGTAAGTGAGGAAACGTGGGAAAAACTCCTCAGAGTTCAAAAGTTAGTATATCAAAGTATTTAACAATAAAACCAACAACCTCCAATGTCTGTTTCCTCATCAAAAACCACTTTCTAATGACAGATGAGACTTCTGTAGAAGCAATTCTATTTCTCATTGGCTTGCAACAACAAACACAATGCTTTGGTTCAACAGGACACACTTGAGCAACAGATTTCTATGTTTTTAAGTTAAAATGAGAAAGAATGAGGGACAAAAAAAAATATTCAAGATTACACTAAGAACATCAGATAAATTGAAACTTGGCCTTTTGTCTGAAGACGACTGTACAAAGTTCAAGGAAAATACTTCCTGACATTGTTATTCAATAAAACCAAAACTTCTTCCATGCACAACAGTAGCACCCTCAGTCCTTACAATACATGTGAGCAGATCTTTAATTACAGAAACAGACCTGATCAACTCAATTCCTACAATTTAAGCAGGTATCAAAATACACTCTCCCACCAGCGCTTCACACAAAAATACAATTACCAAGAGGCTATGCTTATTTAAAAGTCTAAGTACAAAGGACGTACTCTGCAAAAATGTATCAACCTATAAGCAATAGCGTGTTAACAATGCACAGCTTTTCAAGCAATTTCCTGGAAATTTAGAAAGAAGCAGCTGGGCTTTCCCCGATTTAAACAGAAATCCACTCATCCCTAAATGGTGTACTTTAAAACTGCGTGATTACTTAGTCACACATTTAATTAAATGGGTTTTTTTGAGACTTATACCCAAACATACTGGGGCAAAGCCCGAGAAATCTAATGCTCTGGCTGGAAAACCAGCTGAGTGGGAGGGAGAAATTCAAAGCTCAGATATACCTCAAGACCCTTTTTCCTACTTGAGCTATAAATTGTCTCTAAATCCTTTGACATCATCTACAATAAATTGCCAGCTAAATGCAGGGTTAAACTTTCTAGGGCAATGGACCAATTTTGACAGAAAACATCAACTGGAAGAAAGTCTCAGTGCATGTTTTGGATGTGCAAGAACCTCTGCCTTCTTCTAAGTTTAACCTAACATAGGAGGCTCTTTCTCTTCAACAGAATCAAATGTAAGTGCTAAAATTAAGACTGTACAGCTGCACCCACCACAAGTCAAGACCTGAGAATCTGACAAGCCATACTTTCACAGCTCTATTTTACACCGATTTCTTTCCTAAATTCTGCTGGCCACCACATCTGTTGCAAACCACTGTAGCTATACAAAGAGTAACCACGCTGGAGAACCTGAGGGAACACCTGTGGCTTCAGTACAAACCCACATCTTGATGAAGTCTTTTAGCTTCATTTCCTATTGGTTTTCATAAAAACTGGACCTGGCTCTGTATTGTTACATATAAAATAAACGTAAATGGTACTGTGTGCAGATACCCTAAGAACCTTAAATCCCGCATTTTCATGATTAATGAAATTAATTGTGTAACTTATGAGCTCAATTCTGTAACTTATGAGCATGAGGAATCTTATATACAAATAATTCTCTTAAAGATTTTCTACTTGAGTTCACACCACTGGAAAAAAAAGAGCAAGCTCAGCTGAAATATTCATTGAATAACATCTGTCACTGTAACAACAGCAGAGCCTGCAAAGCTCCTGTGCTGCTGCAACGAGAGCAAACCAAAGAGGAATATTTGGAAAGGAGCAGCAACTGAAGTGAAACCCCATTTTGAGATGCTACAAGTGCTTCATGGGCTCCAGTCACAATCCAGATCCATGATAATTTTTTAAGTCTGTGATTGTTTTATCAATCTGACAAATACAGGCTTAAGAGTAGATGCTCTTAAAGTGGTACAGAGTTTTTTTATTCTTGAATAATTGTGCACTAGTCATGGGAAACACAGTTATTTCACAAAGTCATTGCAGTCAAAATGGTACAGTTTTTAAGACTCCTTGTCTTCTGCCAGAAGTAAAGCCAAGGTTGATTCTTGTTTTCAGCTCTACATCTGAACCAGTCTCCCAAGGATCAGAAAGCTGGCCTGCTAGCCAGCACCAGTACAAGTCCCTTTCTTCTTTTCACTAAAACGAGGAGAGAGTCTAGAGTACTTCTGCCTTGTCCAGGTTTGCAGGGTTGAGTTCAGCACTGCACACATCTCCCCAGGCATGGCTCCCAAAAGGGAACTTGGTGACACACACCCAGAGAGGTGTGCCAGTTTTACTGAGAAGCTCTAACTCCTGGGAAGGGTTCTGACCAAGTCTGTTTGGAGCCCAACTTTCCAGAGCTGGCTGAGCAAGTCAGCTTGGCAGCCTGCTACCAGGGAACAGGGCAGCACCGATACAGATGGGTACTGGGTAACTTCTGCACAAACTGCTGTAGACTCATTCAGACTTGGAAATCCCATATTAACTCACAACGGGTTTGTGTCTCCTCAAGAATAGTGACTTTCTTTCAACTTTTACTGGTCACACCACTCAGAAGAAGAATGCACAACATTTTAGGGGGATAAAGAAAAAGGAAGGAAAAAGAGGAAATGAACACCAAGCTGGTTTTTTGAAACCAATGAGATGCCAAAGTCTTTGCTGCAAACAGCAGAGTGCAGATTGCATCAATATTAAAACCATTTTCAGATTTCTGAAATTCATTTAAGACATCAAAGTGAACAAGAAGACAAGAAAGAACAAGTAGCAACCCCACATTACCAGCATCTGCCCCATTTGCCATTCCAAAAGATAAGAAAATGATGAAACTCAGAGAGAAAGCACTGAAACTCAGGTATTTATACTCTGCACAATTCATTTCTTGAGCCACAAGAATCATGCAGCCTACGCTGCAGGGACCGGGTTACACATCCCAGCACAGGAACCACGTGTTTGGAAGTATACAAAAAGGACAGGTCCTGTCAACAACGTTCAGGAAGTAACCTACAGAGCAACGCAAGTACTGGAGTCCAGGGCCCTGAACCCTCAACCTGCAGGCTGTTTCTCCTCACAAGTTACTGTACCATTAATGTTTCAACGGGTGGTGCAAACAGCTTTCCTTATACAGGGAAGCTTAAAAACTCTCATAAAGTAGCTATCTTGACTTGAGACACCTTTGCCAAACTTTAGCTGGAGATTGGGCTGAAGAATTTTGTTCCTACCATGTACTGAAATTAAGGGGGGAGGAGAAACAGCTGGTTTAGGTGGTCCTGAACACAATGAAAAAGAAATTTGGCTGTACAAACAAAATCTGGAAGCACTTGCTTTGAATAGCTGTGTTCTAAAATATCTGACTTGAAATCTGGCAGGGATGTAGTGGGTTTGTATCAGGTATGTCCAAACTAGAAGCCCTTGGGGGTAAAAAACAGCATAGCAGTCTTCTTCGGTTTGAGTATGTAGTTTGAGCACTGAGGAGCTGCTATGTGCATCATCACCTTGAACAGACATTTGTGAGGTAAGATTCAGGTTTCTGACTACACAAGCAAATTAATTCAGGGTAAATATTGTGGCTGTTCTGTAACAGCCACTCGAAAGGACAGAATCTGTTACAATTTCTGAACACTATTTGGAAATACTGTGCACTTCTGAACAAAAGTAATACTTCTGTAATGAAAAGAAGTAGAAAAAAAACAAAAGAAAAAAAATTCCATGTATTTCACAACAGACACTCCTCCACAAGGGAAGCTATTCCAGAACAGCTAATTCCAATCCAAATACCCCACTACTGGTGAGACCTAAAATTGCAGTGCTAAGATGGGCAGACAAGAAGGTCAAAAATATTTTATTGTACTGTGAAGTAGGTCCCGGTGCCATGGCCCCAAATGACTCACACTCCCCAGTAATTCACAGCAACTCTCCTCGTCCAGTGTCCTAACTGTACCCTAAAATCTCTTTTGAGATAAATACCCTTAACTTTTATTTTAAAGGTATTTAAAAATAAGGTCTAAAGGAAAGAGCATCCCTGACACTGCGAATACATGGGACCGTCCTTCTGCCCAGCTTGTCGGCTTTCTAATAGATCACACAATAGATGCCTATATGTGGGCTCCTCCTGAGTAGAACTGGATGGGAGTTTCATTCACATGAAACACAGCACTTCTTTGAAGAGCTTTGCTCTTCTGGCCTTCAAGTCAATTATACTTGTTGCAATCCCGCTGTATATTCTAATTCACAGTGCAAGTGTCTGCTTCTTTTTATGATTATATTAGCCCCCTGTGAACTACATACAAATTACGATATCCCATGGAGAACAGAGTCTGCAGAAGCTGCTCAGCCTGACCTGTATTTGCATGAATCTGCTTTGCCAGACCTCTTTCCAAAATTGTAAATTACAGAATCACAGAATCACTTAGGTTGAAAAGGACCTTTAAGATCATTGAGTTCAACCCTTAGCCTAGCACTGCCAAATCCACCACTAAACCATGCCCCTAAGTGACACATCTATATGTCTTTTAAATACCTCCAGGGATGGTGACTCAACCACTTCCAATGCCACAAATACTTTCAATATACAAGAATGCACTAAGATATCAGGGAAGGCAGCCTTCTGCATGTATGGAGCTCCAATTCTCTAGGTCACCTCCTCTAACTTCAGTTGTCTAAATAGTGAGATAGAGTTGTCTCAATTCTCCCTGTCAATAGATGGAAACTATCATCTCCAAAACACCACCCTTTGCATCCTAAAGAGACACTTGAGAAGCATACTGAACCCCTTAGGTGCATGTTTCACCCTTATACAGGAAACCTAAAGCGAACTGCCTGAGTCAGCCTTCAAAAGTTAAATATCTGAAGTCAGGGATATCTCCACAGAGCAGAGGTCTGTTGCTGTAGATGCAGAAGAAGGATATGGGTTATGTCAGGAAGAACGTGATAAGAATTAGAAGAGAGGAAAAAACCAACAACATAAATTGGGTCAGGAATCTGTTCAGGTATAATTTTAGCAATAACTAAATTTAAGAACGCTGCTGTACATAGTACCAGTCTGCAAGACAGGCTCACACAGCTCACCATCAAGCACTGTCCCACAGAAAGACCTCTGAAGAAATTTTTGACCAGGTTAAGATTTTTTTTCAGCAGGGAAGTTAGGATATCTTGAAAAGTAACAGAAACAAGTAAATAGACACACCATTCTATATGCCATTTTAACATAATAAAAACCGCAGGGGGATTTTTACACATCTTCCTCCTCCACACGTGGTCAGGTATCACCATAAATTTCCTAATTAAAGACTTCAAGGAGGTAGCGACGGCCAGGTAAAACCAAGGCAAAGACATTTTTCCTCCTCATGTTTCGCCCAGAACCAAAGGCGGCAAAGGAGGCCGCAAGGTGGGAGGACCTGGGAGAGGGAAGGTAGGAGGGAGGCCAGGGGGGAGGTGGAGAGGGGCACAAGGGAGGGGG
>VYXC01012099.1:219601-309347 GCA_013397175.1 Platysteira castanea | reverse complement strand
GCTGCTGCTGCCGCCGCTCCGCTCCCCTGCGCTCCCCTTCGCTTGCCGCGCCGCTGGGGTAGGATGGGGCGGTGCTGGGAGAGGGAGGGAGCGCGGCGACGGGAGCCGGGAGGGTTCAAGCCGCGCTCTCCTCCCCGCCCTTCTCCACCTCCTGCCCTCGCCCGCTCCTCCTCCCTCGCCCCCGAGGAGGGGAGCGCTCAGTGGGAGCCGCCCGGAGAGGGAGAAGGAGCTGCGGCCGCTCGGTGAGTGCCGCCCGCCGCCCGAGTCCCGCGCTCGGGGGCACTGGCAGGCTCACCCGCCTCCCTTGCAGTGGGGAGAGCCACCGCGGGCCACGGTTCGAGCCCCGCCGCCGGCAGCGCCCTGTGCCGGGCAGTCCCTGCCCTGCCGCACCCGTGGGAGATAGAAGGTGTGAGGAGAAGGGCGGTGATGGGGTGCGGAGGGGCTGGGGAGGCAGCAGGCCCCGGCCGGACGGCGGTGCGCGCCCTGGGGCGGCGGCCGGCGGAGCCCCGTCCCGCCGGACGCCGCTGCCAACTTTCTGGGAGTTCGGCGGCGCGTGTGTCGGGAGGGCTCCCGCTGCGTGCCGGCTTCACCTCCTCCCTCTCCCCGCTGCCCCCGCCGCCCTCGCCCTGCCCTCCCTCTCTCCCTGCGTGCCTCCCCCCCTGCCGCTCGCCTCTCCCGCCGTCGTGGGGCAGCCGCGGGGGCCGAGGGAGAGGGGGGTAAGGGCCGGCACCGTCCCGAGGCGGAGGGGACGACACGGTCACACTCGGGTGTCCCTGGCACACTGGCCCCGGATCGCCTCCTCCGCTGCTTCCCCCGCAAGTAAAACTCACCCGGGTTGCTGTTCCACAGCACACCCTCACCCCTCCCGCCCAGCCCTGTGTGACTGATCTCCCCACGGTTCTGCGAAAAAAGTCGTGTTAATTCACCGGCTGCAGCTGGCACCCTGTTTGCTACAGTCACGCACAGGGGTGGAGGAGAAGCTTGCGGAGTGAGTCATGGCTGTAAGAGGCCCTCCGGTTGTTTATGGCAAAAACAGGAGGATGGCTCATTCAAGATGTGGGAAACACGGGGAGTAAGAGTTGCCTCGATCCATCCTACAAGGACAAGGCAGTGGTATCTCTAGCTAGCACGCCCGCCCAAACTTGCTGTCGAGCTGCCTGAGAAAGGAGGTGGGGAGGCTGCCTTTTCCTCTCACAAGGAGGGCTTGTGGTCAGACTGTCATAGCTAGCTGCAGGAGTTTTGCATTTGTCAGCGTTTCCATTAGAAGTGTACTTTTTATGTAGTTTGCAACATGGCTATAAATATATGCCCTGGGCTGAAATTCGGTTGATGGCCTCTTCTCCATCTAAGCAACTTTTGAAATGATTCTGCTTAGATGCTAAGTGGAAATCCATGGAAAATACTGGAATTTTATGTTTCTTTCAACTTTAAAGCTTAGCTGCCTACACACATGGACACACTTACAGCTGTTAGTAAGAAAAAATTCCTTCCGCCCGAGTTTGTTAAATTGGGGAGGAGTTGAAAAGCTTGGCCTCTGTAGGCATTGGTCATTAATTAGTGCAGCAGAGGCTCTGAAGACTCCTACAAGGTCCTGCTACCTCGAGTGGGGGCACCCAGCTACAGAAGGGACGTGGGACACTGTCCGCACAGCTCTAACCTCCGAGTGCCAGGACAGTTCCAATGCCTCAGCATCCCAGACAAGAAGCTAGTGTTAAAAATCAAGGCAGAATATGTTAACTTTACTCCGTGGGATTAATTTTTTTTTTTTACCACGTCTGTTCAATTGCTGCTTCTAAGACAGGGAACAAGCCCAGTATTTTAGGAGCTTTCGTTTTGTATACCTCTGTATGCACACGTATCTGGATCCCGTGAAACGTGCCTGCCACCCAGTGGATGTCGCTGATCACTATATGTTCTATACATTTACCGCCTCTCCCCTGTGCCCAGCCCTACCCCATCGATAAGTTTGCAAAGCCAAGTGCTCAGGATGCCAGGCTCACCTGTCCCCCGCGGGCCTGTGCCCAAGGATGGTGTCAGTCGTGACACCTGCCACCACCCTTCCCAGCCAGCTCGGGACCAGAGGTGCATCCCCCAAGGTATAGCAGCTCTCTGGCTGGGCAGCAGTGAGAAGAGGTAACATGAATGAGGCAAACAATTGTATGTAGAGGGAGAGACAGTTTCATGGCTGAGACAGCTGGAGAATTGCATTTTGCAGCCCCAGCCTTTGACGTTGATTTCCATATAAACATAAAGGTTTTTGCCCGAGGTCTGTTGGGTTTTCTGGGAGCCTGGCCTGAGTCCCCGGGATCTGCTTCACAGTTATGCTGAACTTAACCATCTGGAACATAAGTGAGTGTCTGTTTGCTCTCTATGCACAGAAGATGTTTCGCAGGTCTAAGCATGTTAGAAATACAAGCCTTGAGTGTCAGAATTGCTCACTCAGTGTCCATAGTTTTTTGCTTTAATCTATCTTAGTTTCCCGTATTAAAAAGATGTGGATAACAGTATCCTTTATCTTACAGATTACTGTAGTGATGAGAACCATAAAAGAACCTGAGAGAAAAGAAATAATTTCCTCTGTGATTTGAAAGTGTGTGGTGATGCTCTAGAGAACGAGGGCAGAAAGAGGAGTTTGTGTGGTAATTATAGTAAAGCTTCAGTGGGGAAAAAAAATGTAACCAGGTCAGTTGCAAATACAGATTGATCTAATTAGAGATCGATGCATATTAGCACTAGAAGACATTTTTAGTTACCATAGACCACTTAGTTCTAACAATTTCTAAATTCTGCTTTGCTTACCATGTTTTTAATACTGCATTTTCTGAGTAATTTCCTAGGTTTTCTTTCCCTTAGGAAAAGTGCCAAAAAGCAGACAGGCAGCCTAGCATAGCATATGTATGTCACCGTCCTTCATCAGCTGGATTTGTAATGTAACAAATAATGCGACTCTGCTGTCAGAGCCCCCTCTTGAGGGTAACCAGTGGTGGTAGGTCGTGGCTGTGGTCTGTGTTGCTGTACTTGGTCATGTCCCTTGTGTTGTCTGGTCACCATGAGGAGCTGAGAAGAATGTGGACATGGCCTAGCAAACACCTATTGAAAATGCACACAGTGCAATTTGGTTTTGGACATTTGACCTAATGCAGGTGGACTTTTCATGGGGGCAGCAAAAGGGAGGCCTCCAATATATGGGCTCCACCCCTCCTGTCAGATTTCAGATCTGTCACTGGGAGATGGAAGGGCATGATAGCCTTTCAAGTTTACCAGATACCTATGGCTGCTGGGAAACAGCATTTTCCCTGGCTTTGTTCTGAAAACAGCTCAAGTATTTTGGCCGAGTTCTAATCCCAGTCTGCCTCTTTCTGCACCCCTCACTCAAAAGTAACTTCTACAGCACATGGAACAAAATTTAGCCTGAGGCAGACATTCAACTTGGAACATTTCAACCCAAACAGTCAAAGTCTGGCCAAGTTACAAGCAGCTGGAAGCAGCATCTTGCTTTGGAAGCTGCCTAATAGGCGATGCTACAAGCTTCATCAGTTCTGTGTATATGTTTATGTACATGGAAATATGCTGCTGAATTACAATATTATTTGATTGGTTACCTGGTCTACTAACTGGTTTTTTTTGTTGTTGTTATTGGTTTTTTTACTAGAGAATGGAACCTAAACATCTTTGGTTAATGCTATGAATGATTTTCCTTACTCACATTGTTGTTTTCCTGGCTGAAAAATTGAAAACTTTAAAATGGAGCCTCTGAAATAAATGACAAGCCAGGGTTTATTCATTCTGAATCTTTCAAAATGACTTAACAATTGTTAAAGACCAGTTTACAGTATAGCTAAAGCAAATTGCTTCCCAGTGTTTTGAGTTGTAAAAACCCACATCTCCCAAATTCCTAAGCTATTCATCAAGTGCTCTATTGTAGCAGACTCACCCTATATTGTGTCCCTGATATATCTATTAAGTCTGCAGTGAAGTGTGAGTTTAAAACAATTATGCCATGAAGTCACTGTGGAATAAATACCACAAACATTGGCAAAGTTGCTTCATAAATCTTTCTTAGTTTAGAGAGGAACTTAGGCATGCCTTTCTTCTATGGGAGTGCAGCTGTTTCTTGTGAGGTCCCCTGGGGTCTGGATCTTGGTGTAAGGCTGGTTATCAATATATTCACAGCTTTTGTGATGATATCGCATCATTACCAGCATATTATGTGCAGATTTGTGCATGTGTGGAACAGGTTACTAGTACACCATACTCCAAATAGTTTTTTTAAATGGCCAGCATCCATCAGAAGGCATTTTTCATGCAGCCACATACAAAGGACTCAGGACTGTGCTTATACCAGCAGGATAGGAGACTGTCCTCAAACTGGTAATTTATTGAAAGAAGGCTTAAGAATTTGTGCTGAGAATCATCTCAACGGGAGTTTTCATTGCAATGCTGTGGCTGAAGTGTGGTCTTTGGCTGTGTAGCAATATAAATACTGCACAGAAGTAGGAAAGTACGTGGCATTAGTAAGATCACAGGAATTCCATGTCTGGTTTTGCTGCTCACACGTGACGAAGGATGTGAAATATTAATAAGAGCACAGTGACAAAAGTGATCCAGGGTTTAGGGACCAGGTGTCACAATTGTAGATTGTATATCTGAGAGAGGAAATGATGCCTGTATCTATCATACATGTGTGTAAGGAAAAGACATGATATTTACTTGACCATCCAGTGTCTGAGAGGTGAAGTTAGGCATGATGTACTTTGAAATAATAAGTAGCAAATAGGGCAATAAAGGATTGCAGTGGATTTGCAGTTGGTGGGAGTGTTTAAAGTGAGATGGGGTTTCCTTCTCAAAGATGTGCTTTCATTTGCTATGGTGGAGGATGTTTCCAGTGTGTGTAGAATGGGAAGGACTGTACTCCACTCACCTGCATTTTTCCTTAGACTGAAAAAACAAGATTACTTGCAGTGCTTTCCATGTATTGTAGCACATGTTGCTACCTTGACAAGATTACAATAAAATGCCAGAACCTGGCTGGTTTTCTCTTGGGTCAGGAGGACCATTTTTTCTTGGTGCCTAATTTGACTTCTGGGAGTGTGATTAATTATTGTGTACTTTCCTCTAGAGCATCAACATCTGGTGGCAGCTGGTGACAGGATATCAGGTCCTCACTTTACAGAATCCCCTCCTATTCACAGGTTGGTGTATCATCTTCCTTTGTTCAGGATACTGTCAGTTATATTCAGGGATGAAAAAAATTTTCCTGCCTTTAGATAGGCAAGGACATTGCTCACTGTTCAGAAGTCAGCTGCTCGGTGCTCTCCCCTTAACCAGTCTCTGTCCTTCGGGCATTCCTCTCCTGCAGTCACATCTGCTGCAGGAATGTGCACATGGCCTGGCAGCAGAGCACCCCTGGCAGTCACTAAAACAACAGAGGTTGTGTCGGTGAAATAATTTTGTAACGTGAAACACGACTGACTGCCTGAATCAAGTTGAAGCATTACCTACAATGCTCCTTTTCAGGCAGCTTCACAATAAACCTGAAGGTTTAATTTGGCCTGGGAATTGAACTTGAGCCTAGATAGCTATGAGATGATGCTTTAAAATTCCATCGTCCATTCTTTTTGATATAACAAACAGACACATTTTTTCCTCTGGCAGCTGAACTAGGACAAATATACTCTAAAGTGTTGAACTATTTCTCTCTGTAAAAATCTTACTTTGCTGCATGTACTCTAGCATATATGGTATCAAAAGTCTGATGTTCAATCTTTCACACAGTGGTTTTGGTTTGGCTTTTTCATTCACACTTGAAGATATTCTATGAATGTTTTAAGGTAATAAAACATTTTCTATATAGGATGAGTTTACTGGAAGTTTTCTTGTTGAGAACAACTGAAACTTGAGGAGACCAAGTTCCTGTAAGTCACTATCTTTAGACTTGAAAGCCTGTATATATGAGTGTTTCCACTGACTTGGAAATACTCAAGCACTCCTCTCAAATATGATTTTTAAATACATTTTCCTCATCTGCCCTATTGAGATGTCATGTTTGAGAAAATAATGACAGTACAGCCTTGTAGGGTTTGGCCTCTGTGCCTGTTGCTATGTTCATTGGAGTTAATAATAATGCACTATTGATTTCTAGGACTTGCAGGAGCCAACTTAATAACAAAAGTACAAATCAGATCAGATGTTTTCAGTTTTAAAGAGCTCTAGTTAGGCTACTTAATTTCATTTCAGAAAATGGCAGAATCAGAGAACAATAAGTTTGGAATTCTATTTTGCTGTTTCAGTACTTGGATAAAACTTGTGTTAATATAAAATGATAAGGAATATTGCCACATTGTGTCTGTTTTGAAAGTGCAGTCATGGGTTGTAGTTTACCACTTTGTGGCATCTTACTGTGTTTGTAATATTTAGTGAGTTTCATTCCCTTCCTGGTTGTGAGGTGAAACAGTGTTTGAGGCTGAGATTAAAATTATCAGAATTGTTAAGCGTCCATCTCAGAGGCATATAAAATTTGGACATAACATTGTTAAATAGTTGAGCTATATAGCTGACTGTTTGTATGCTTATCAGCACAAATTTATCTGTGTAGGATAATTATGCACCCAAACAACTGAATTAACAAATGCTAAAAATAGTAGTAGGACTGTGTTATCTGTCAGGTTTGATTTTCCAGCTCTCCACTACCAAGTGTCACTATAATCAGAACAGTCAGGACTTAGGTGTTTTTATGGAATGCATTACCTGCTGGGCAAACTTCCCATTTGGTCCCAAATCCAACACACCTATGGCAAGTGAAGATGTAATTTTGCCCACTCTCCAGAATTTAACTTCCTTCTTTTATTTGTTTGAGTGTACAGAAATCTTTTTTTCTTGTTAAAACCTAATACTAAAACCCACTTGTGTACTCTAGGTAGTGGATATCCTGGTCTTTTTTTCTCCATGAATACAATAGTGACATTAAGCAGTTACATTGTCTGGAGTTCCTGGTGATGCAGGCATCAACAAAATTAAATGAGGTGTTTCAGCTTGCTTGACCTTGTTCTGTGACTCATTTGCGTGTCATATATTCAGGTAGGAAGCCAAGCACTCTCCAAGTCCTGGCAGAAGGTTGCTCACATGGTATCTGCCACTGCAGCTTCTGTTTTGGCATCTGCTGCTGCCCAGAGAGGCACTGCCACTGTGCTATTTCCAGCAGCTTGCACATCTGCCTGTGTTGGATGATTCTGGGGTATGTTTGGGCTCTTTGGGGAGGGGGCATGAGCTGGTGGTGGAGCAGTAGAACTGTTGGTGGAAAAGCTGTAGGATTCTGCAACTTGCTGCAGGCCTTCAAAGACCTTTTTCAGGCAAGGGGGTATTGAACAGCATTCTGGTATCTGTTCTCTGCTCTTTCATTCTGTTAAGAGGGGAAGTTCAAGGAGAAATTGCAAGGTCTGTTGTTTTTAAGGTCCAGTGTTGATCAAGAGAATTAGGGCAGATATGTTTGCTTTAAGGGAAACTGAGGATGGACTTTGTCCCCAGTTTACTGAAGAGGTGATGCTATCCTGTGTCATGGGATTTGGTATTTTTTAAGATAAATGACAAGGGAGGTGGTATTGTGGGCAAACGGACAGGAAGACTAGTTAGAAAAGGATGGTGACAGTACTTAGTGTTCATGTACTGCCATAGGAGCACTGGCTGATCCAACTTTGTCATTGTTGAATCAAACATCCAGTTATGTTGTGATAATAATGTGTTGTCTAATGAACAATGAAACTCTAGAGCCTAGTTCATAGCTCTGATGTCTGCTTGTCTTCTGCAGCAGTCACCTTCTCCCAGCAGCTTGTCACTCGTCTTCTGCTTGCACTGATTGCCCCTGACCTGCCAGCTGAACACAGGAACCCTTCTGTTTCTGCCAAAATTAACTTGCCTGGTTAAAACAGTAGATTTATTTCACTCAAAATGGACTGGGGAGCTTAGGTGGCAGAGCTGAAGAAGGTTCTGGTAACTGTGCTGAGAAACTGCTGGGGGAAGGGTTAAGGAAATCAGTGGTGTGTTAGTGGGGATACTAGAAATGAGCTGTGTCTGCAGTATCTAGAACTGTAAATCTTTCTCCAGCCTTGTGCTTGCAGACCTGTGCCAGCATTTTACTTTTATGTTTCCCTCTGGTTGAGGAAAATTATACCCATGTAGTTTTGTGCAGAGAATAGATCCCCCAAGCACCTGATTACGTCCACTGAGGCAGAGCTGAGCTCTTCTCTTACCTGTTTGGATTTCCATGTGCTCTGCACAACTCTCTTTCACTAGATGCCTTTTCAAGTGAAACCTTCATCGTAAGCCATGTAAAACAAACCTTGAGCAATTTTTTCCAGGTTTTCTCAGTTGACGTAATTTTGTGAGTTAACAGATTTGGTTAAAAAGATTACTAAGAATTTTTCAAATTCAGTTTTCAAATGTTAATATTATCATGTAGTAAAACTTGGCAGTCATTACAGGTGTAATGTTTTAATAAATGAATGAACTGGTTTCTGACCATAAATATACTACAGTCATGATGATGAGAGACAGAAATGCACTTTTATACTCTTTTCAAATGACCATTTATGAAAATTTTTCAGGACGCATCTATCAATGTTAAATTATTTTTATGTCCTTAAGATTAAGTTTACTGGTGTACTTTTATCATTATTGTACTCTTTTGGGAGGGGAGGGGGTGATTGCATTGTTCTGTACCTCATTTGAGGTGAATTATTGCAAATGCATTACCAAAAGTCTGATGTAGCTGCTTGCTTTGCTTCTGGATGTACATTTTGGGGCAGTCTAAAACAGATGCCAGACAGAACAGATCTCCAGGACAGCATGTTTTTAGGATGTTGCTGGCATGAAAGGTCTGTGTGTGTTTTCTGTGAGAAAACCATTATGTTAACCTTTGTAGATGTTGTGTTTTGTCCCTCTGAAATAAAAGCTGCATCAGAAATGTGGGTTCATAGTCTCCATTTTATCGTCGTGTGTGTGACTAGCAGCTGAAAGGTCAAGTCATACATGAGGCTGTTAGTGTACAAGCCCTCTCACTGTGTTTACCAGGTAGGTGGGGGTTTTTCTTCTTTTCCCATATCTATACACATTAGTCAAAGAAAACTACTAATTTCATGTTTTCCTGAAGGAAAAAAAATGTATTTATAAATAGAATGCCTTTACTGTGGAGAATTACTGCAAAATACTGTGTACTTCTTCACAAACTTTAAGATTCAGACTAGGTTTCAGGTTTCATGTCTTTGCCTCAACACCTGTCAAGAATATTGCTTATATTTTTAATTCTTTAATCCCCTAGGTCTCATGCATTCACACTTCCCTTATTTCAGATTGACATCAAGACATGTAGCAACATTAAATGTAGTTAGACACTGTAGTTTTTTGGAGTGTCTGGTTTATGATGTGGTGGATAACCATATCAAATCTCCTCTTCTTTGTTTTGGAGATGGAACATGTATGTTCAGATACAAGTTTCCATTCTGTATATGTTATTATCAGACCGAGCAGTAGTCTTGCTATAGGTGTTTCAATTTCAATTTTCAATTCAAAATGCAGAAGTATTTGTGCAGGTGTGGTTTAAGGTAGAAAATGCGTGATTGTGGTTCTTTTGCATACCACTGCAATCATGTTTGCAGGATGATGGCTTTTTAGCAGAGAAACCTATCCTAAATGGGAAGTACTAGGGAAGCCACTGAATTTGGATACTGTGTTAAAGAAATTGGAGGACAGATACGAGAAGGTGGCATTATGAATGCTGTCACTGGTAATTTGTTGTTCATGTGCTCCCTCTTTCTTACCTAGTTACATTTTTAAAGCACGGCTTTCAGTTTGTTACTGAACTGGAGACACGTAAAAATAAAAGTTCTGAAGGCTTTTGTTTTGTTTTTTCTTTTCACCATTCTGGGGAAGAATCCCTTTTTTGGGATTACTGGTTTCATCTGCCAGAAAAATATTACTTACCATCTCCAGATAAGCAGGGAGGAAATGAAAATTATATGTGGATTCTGACTGGAACATGATCAGAGCTTGGGTGGCTTAAAACCAGATGTCTCCATGCTTTTGCTCTGGAGAGCCACCACAATCAAATTTTATCATCTTTGTTATAAAATGTATCTTGAATGTTCATTTATATGCCTGAAGAATAGGGAATAGAGCTGGGAATGAAAGAAAATAAGGTAAAACAAATGAGAAAGGGAAGGAAGTAGAAAAAGGCAATCCAAACTAGCTTTTTCCTTCTAGCTGTAAGGATATGAGCCAGGGAAACGAGACGCAGAAGAAACTGAATAGTCCCACTGGTAAAGTTGTGGTAATTTAAACTCCTATTGAATAACTGGGAGCTAGCTCAGTACTTACAGAAGAATGTTGAGTTTAATTCATTACCCATAGTGAGAAATTTACATCCCTCTCATCCAACTTAGTGTGTGGATATTTGTTTACGGAAGGACTTTTTGTGTTCTTTTTAAGAAGGAAGTGTTACTTTTTGCTAAATGTGAGAAAAATGGACTCAAATCTGAATGCTGCTACCAAATAACGTTGAAGACCAGTCACCTGTAATTACAGTTTAAATTTCTTTCCCCTTGTCTCCTGAACATTGTGTTAGTGTGATGTAGTTTGAGGAGGCTAAGACCATGAAGTGTGGACAAGCAGTTTTTTCACCTAATTAGTTACCAGATTTTCTAAGTGAATGGTAGCCATCAGTGAAGCATGAGAGCTTTCCCAGTTGGATATGACCAAGAGTTCAAACTCAAGATCTGCCAATTCCTTGCAGACAGTCTGAACTTACTTTGCTGTCCTTTACAAATGAGGAGAAAGGTACAGAAAGCCCCAAGCAACTCTTTGGGGAGTCAGGTGTGGTTGTTACCTTGGGATTAGTGCCAGTGATCAGACCCAAGGGGAAAGTAATGGGGAAAGTGAAGCAATAAGGCCCCATCAGGGATGTGGAGAAGAAGAGTGTGTGAATTAGCAGCCTGCCACCAGCTCCGTTTTATCTCAGTAGTGATGTTTGTTTTTATTTTTTCCCAGGGGATTTCAACTCTTTGTACTTTTGATGTTTAATGAAAGTGAAAATAAATGGATGACAAGGAGATATCTCTTTGGGGCTTTGCTTGCACAGCTAGCAGAATTGTATTTCTGCTCTGCTCAGAGTCAGAGAGATGGTGTGGATGAACAGGTGTTCAAAGTCAGGTTGGGTGGGGCTTTGAGCAACCTGATCTAGTGCAAGAAGCCCCTATCCATGGTGAAGAGGGTGGACTAGATGATCGCTGAAGGTCCCTTCCAACTCAAACTATTCTATGATTCTGTGATGTTGATGGCATGTCAGAGAGGAGCTTTGTAACAAAACAAAGTGCCAGTAGCCCCATGGAAAACTACTTGGGGGTTCTTGTGGATGAGAAGCTGGACATGAGCCAACAAGTGTGCATTTGCAGCCCAGAAGGCTGATCACATCCTAGGCTGCTGTAAAAACAGTGTGGCCAGCAGGGTGAGGGAGGTGATTCTTCCCCTCTGGAGATGCCAGCTGGAGTCCTGCATCTAGCTCTGGGGTCCTTAGCAAAAATAGACATGGACCTGTTGGAGCAGCTCCAGAGCAGGGCCATGAAGATCAGATGGCTGGAGCACCTCTTCTACAAAGTCAGGCTGGGAGAGCCTGGAAAAGAGAAGGCTCCAAGGAGACCTTATCGTGGCTTACAGGAAGGAGGGAGAGTGACTTTTTATATGTCAGATAGTGACAAGAGGCAATGGTTTTAAACTGAAAGTGGGCCAGCACAACTACTAAATGGTTGTATGCTGTTTTCCCCATTCCTCTGTTTTGCTTTGTCTATGTAGATTAACAGCTTTTTGCTGCATTAACTCAGATGTGCAGATCCTCAGATCAGATCTTCGGCTTGCTTCTTTCTGCCTATGAGCATGGATTGTTCCCTGGACATTGTACCTGTTGATTTGTACCCAAAGCGGGGTGCTCTCTCCTCTGTTTTCTCCCTATATGATATCCAGCTGCCATTTCACCACAAAAATGCAAATCTGCCTTTCCTGATGATGCAGGTAGCATTTTTCCTGTTTGCTGTGTGATGAATTTTCCAGTGTATTGTATAATTTTGTTCCATAAGTCCTGAACCTCCAGATCTGACTTTTGCTGGAGTGGTGCACAAATAATATACTTGGGTAGCTTTGAAAACATTCACTGGATAATGTCATATTGTGGTGTATTGTGGATAATGTCATATTATGTCATAATGTCATATTGACTAGAAAGGAGAAATCTAGTATATTTTAGTATATTCAGGAAAATTAGTAGATTTTCAGGGAGTTAAGTAGAAGTAATTCACCTAACACTGTTACAATCACCTGGAACCACAACCCTCAGATAGATTATTTAGGATCTTCTGGGGAAGCAGCAGCCTGCTGCATGCAAGTAAGGATTAGAAATAAAAGAATGAAAGGGTGCTTGTTTAGGGTAGGGGAGTTCATTTTCTCATAAAACAGAGTAGCAGAAAGCAAGCTGCTCCTAGCTTATGCAAAGCAGCAAGGGATCATACAATAAAATGAACAGGCCTGAGGATGAGAGCAATTAATGAAAAAAAACCCAAAAAAGTAATTTTCTTTACTCTTTCTCCTTCCTCAGTGAGATCATTGACTACTGTCTTAAAAAACGTTGTTTTAATTATTGTTATTCTGAATATTAAAATTAAACTAGCTTGATGTTGCTCTTCAATTACTCACACAGGAAGATTTCTGTGATCTTAGTCACAAGTGTTATATTTTTGTCAGTTATGCAAAGCTGGGGAACATTTCTTGTGAGTCTTGCTAAAAATGGGGAGCATTAAGAGGAAAAGCTCAAGAAATAAAATTAGTTACAGAGAAGCAGTGGATGAAACACTGTCCTAGAATGTGAGTGCTCCCTCAAATTAGGTATCTGTTCCTTGAGGGTGGAGGGAGTTGAAATCACACAGTTCTAGTGGGGTGTTTTTCAGAGCACACATATCTTTAAAGCTGATGGCCCCTCAATAAATGCAGGACAAAATGGATTATAAGATTAAACATCTATATTGAAATGCTAAAGAGACAATATTAGACTGAAATAATAAATATAAATGTATATATAGTACTTTGAATGTAGCATTGAGAATACTGATTCTTTATGACAGGTTATTTGGGGAGAATATTGAGCTGCTTCCATTAATAACAAAATGACCTCTGTTAGTAGAAAGCAGAAGGAAAATCACATGTGTGAAACTGTGCCTGCCACAATGTCTTCTTGTTCGCTTAGCGTCTGGTTCCCAGTTTTGGTTTCAGGGCTCCCTAGACCACAGAATCAAGGAAGATGATTCCAGGGAGGCTTTTGGAAAACACATCACAGTAGCAGCAGTTCTCTCTGGAACCGAACCTCCATGCCTGTTTAGGCTATGTCCAACTGCTGTACCTTGCTTTTATGGGCAGGTGACAATAGCAGAGGTGATGGTTTTGTTTCTTGGAGTGATCCACAGGATCTCAATCCTACAGAATTTGCTGGTAGGACTGCTCGCCTGGCCGAAGATGAGCATAGAGATGGAAGCTGTTGTTTTGTGCAACTTGAAATAGAGCTAAGAGATAAAAATGTTGGCCTTCCAGCAGCCAGTTCCCCTTCCTGGCAGCAGCGAGCTCTTCAACATCCCTCCCTTTTGTGTCTTGCAGTCTTTATCTTTTTTCCTCTCTTCTCCATGATTTATGTATTCACCAATTGGTTAATGTAGCATGTATTTGGATAGGTAAGCCTGCTACTGAAAATATTATTTCCTGAACAAGCAAGTAACCAGGTTGCGTGTCTAGCTAACTGTTCTTTAATAGCCATGTCTCTACCTGAGTGAGTTGCAATGGAAAATTGATTCATTCACACGAGCTTACTTTTTTCACAATTAATTTTCTATCTCCTGTCTCTCCAAGTTACCGCTTTTATTTTTCTCCATTAATTAGAGCAGCTGGAAGAGCAGTAATAAACACATTTTCCTTTCCTTTGTGTTCACATCCTGAGCAGTGCAGAAATACCCTGTTGCATTCTTGTAAGCATCTAAAATATTTGTGAAACTCCAGCTCAACATTTTTCTAGAAATGATGTTTATCTGGATTTCCTTTGCTTCCATTACTTTGGTCTGCAGCCATACAGGGAGTCAGCATAAGTGTGTGAGGTAGCCAGTGTGGCTTGCATAAGGCGGCGGGATTGAAAGGATAAAAGAAATTTGAATAGAAGTATACACTTTTTCATCTGACTGGAGCAGTAAAAAAACTTGCAGCAACCACCCTGACGTGCATCTGTTGGATGCTCTTTTTGTTTTTGTCTAAAACACAAATGTGGATAAATAATTCCCTGGTACTTCTTTGAGACATGAACAGTAATTTCCTGTAGCATGGATGGCTTTCTGGGACTGCACAGGCTCTGCAACCTAACTCTCTGGTCTTTAAAAGAAAATTAATTTAAAAAAAAAAAAAAAAAAAAGAGGCAGCAGCAGAACTGTCTAGCTAAGGGCAGTGCCTAGCTGTTCTCCCTCAGGAGAGGCTTTGATGGGGAACATGATGATCCCTCCCCCTCTGCTCCCGCCCTGTAGAAAGGCCAAACAATAACAGCAACACTGACACCGCCGTGCTGTAACTTTGGCGTGTATCTGTGCGGTTGTCTTTGGGTGCACTAAATACTTTGTCTGTGATTAATAGCATTCCTTGCATAGAAACTTCTAAAAATCTCAGCTTCATTCTTGATTTTTATACTGATAAATACAGACAGTAAAAAATCCCCTGTGAACACTGTTTTGGTTTTTTTTTTTCTTCCCAGTATGTTTTTATTATTCATGAATGTGTTGCAACATCCAGAAATGTAATGAGTGAGTCACAGAATGAGCAGAGGAAAAAAATACAGTTACAGCTTTTTAGTGAGGTTTCCTCAGCCAACTACAAAGTATCCCAGTTAAGAAACCGCTGTTGGACTATATGAATTTCACCCAGTCCTGGTTTTTATGTTCCTTCTGGATGTATTTGCAACATAGTTTCACTTGGTATGTACTTCTGTTCATTCATATCCCTGATTTGTTTTCTTTCTTGTATCAGAGATTACAGCATTCCAACATCTAAAAGAAAAACTACAGAACAACATGTTTACAAATAGTCCTGGATTTTGTGTTTGTGCGTGTAAGAAAGGAAAAGAGCAAAGGCTAAGCTTACCACTACTGATGTAGTAACATCTCTAATGGTTTCAGGTTAAGCCAGTACTCTACAAAAACCATCCTGGCAAGGATTCCAGAGCAAATACAACCATCCTGTTAATGCAGCGTAGCTGTGAATGAGTATAATATTGAGGGATCTGAAGCTTATGGGATGATGTTGGGTGTGCTGTTCTACTTCAAGAATCAAAACTGACTTTCTTTCTGGAAAGATTGGTTCTTATTGTTGGAAGGTCTAAGCTTTCCTTTCATTCATATGTTTTTGAATTTTATAATTATTTATAAATTTTACTTCATGTCTTGTACCCCCTCACCTTTGTATCTTTCTTGCACAATAGTGGGAAATCCATATTTGCTTAAAAGCTTTGAGTGCTAATCTGTAGAGATATATAGGCAACCTAATACTTGTCTTTCAAACCAGCTGTACACACAAGTGATCATTTCCAGTTAAGGATCTAACATAATCTTACTGCAGTCAGGATTGTAGAGACTTGTATTTTATTAAAGTATATTTTAAAGGAATTTTCAGGGCTGGTACACATACTGTGTGAGAATTTGGAATAAAGATGTGATATTGCTATGCCCTTGCTGGTTCTCTTGGGATATTCAGTAATTATTACCATACAAAAAAGAGTTTATTTTGGCTTTATTTATTACAAGTATGTTGTAGTGAGGTGTTCTGTATATAAAATAGTGTTGCCTTTACAATGCAAAGCTGTACTGGGGCCTTAATTACAAATAAACTATTTTCTGCCTTGTTTCAGAAACAGGTTGTGCCTTTTCAAACAGTAAGCTCTTCTAGATTAAAAAAAAAAAAAAAAGTAAATCCAGATAGAGTTACCTCTTTGTTGTTATAAAATGCATTTCTCTGTCCATTTCCTTCTGATTAGTTGCCTTGTTTCTTGTAGGGTGTGTGCTGCAACAGTGTCTGCAGATGGCATTCAAAGATGTAAGGGAAGTTGGCCCTTTTGGATCAGTTTAGTGACTCTGAATGAAGAACTAGAAATCAGCAAATTATAAGTGAGTTGGATTTTAGGATGCTGGAGCTTTAACTGTCTGAGTGTACTTAGCAACAACCCTAGGTGAGACATGATGATTTCTCAGTTTTCACCTGGGAAAACTTGGTAACATTGCATGTATTTTGCAAATATTTGCACATCACAGTTTAACTGGTTTTGTTTCATGATTTTTGTGGGGTCTAAAGCTCACTGAGAGAAGAAGTATGGGGTATAAATATGTCCTGTCTGTATTTCCTTTGTGTGACTTGCCTTCGAGCTGTGAGTTTACAAGTGTGACTTCTGTCACACCTACTAGCAGGGGTATTTATAGGATGTTAAATAACTTTCAGTGCACCTTCTGAAACAAACAGGCAAGGAACGTGCAGAGGAAGGACAGAACAAGAGCTAGCTCAGGTCAGAAAGCCACGGGTTAAGCAGTACCTCTGTCCCTCCTCTCTGCCTGTAGCATTCCCCAAATAGTGTATAGGGTTTTCTTTTTTTTGGTGACTGTTGTGCAATCATGTGAATCTTAGGGTGAAAAATTTACATGAATGCTGGCCCAAGTGTAGTAGTTATTGCCACTCACAGAGGGAGGTCTGATGTCCTTTGCTGGCAGTGTTCTTCACAGTCTGAGCTGGTTCAAGAGCAGCCAGTGTTCCCCATCCACCCAGTCAGCTTTCTGCCACAGTAAGGCATTCAGTAGGATCAGTGGAAGGCTTAATGGGTACCACATGAACCAGAACCAGTGCAAGGAGAGGATGGGAAGCGAAAAGTGTGGTTGGGGTTGCTGGGCTGCGGTTCCAGGTAGAAGCTGGAATCTGTAGTTTCTGGCTGAGAGTGAATCAGAGATTATCCTGTGTCAGAGCTGTATCTACTACCTGGATTTTTTTCCTCCACAGCTTGCTTGTCAGTAGAAAGGAGAATATACCTAGATTTTAAACCATTCTCAGAAATACTGAGAAGCATTACTTCTCAGCAGAGGCAAAGCTATAACAAAAGGAGGAAGGAAGGAACTTGAAAGAGTGAGGAAAAGTAGATTTTCCTAGAGGCTTGCCATTGCTAGGATGTGACCTAGGTGATCCAAGGAGAGTTTGTGCAAGGCTGTCCAAGGTCAGGGGCTTGTAGCTGTGTTGGATGTTGCTGTGCTGCTGGCTAAGGCAGCATCTTTGCCAAATCTGCCTTCAGCAGGAAACACTGGAGGCAAAGATGGAAGCATGAAATGGATGAGGTTAAAGCTGCCTGGTGCTTGGTTGTGAATCCATTTAATTTCAGACACCTCTCCTGCCCTTCTGCTATCAAGGCATCATTTCTAGAGACTTATGTGACCATAGACTTGAGAAACACTCCCTTGTGTAGTTAGGAAGATGACATTTACTATCTGAAGGATTCCAGTTAAACACAGGATGGCCAGGATACCTTCCCTCTCAACTTTTGAAAAGTATAGTGGCCTTTTTATATGCACTTTGTTAACTACCACCTTTTCCTTTCCTACAATTCAACTAAGGTTCAGAAGACCCCCTCAGTGTAAATAAAAGTAGAATGTTTTTTCTCAAATTCATTGTGCTCTACTTTCACAGTGTGCACTAAAATATCACTGAACCGTACCTTTAAATTGCAAATTAAGAACTGATGGCAGCATGGGCTGCTCTCCAGGTGTCATCCACATTTCTTCTCTGAGGTGCTTTTCTATTGAAATATCTGAAAATGCAAATTTGTTGATGGCAAACAGTTGTCTTAAAAATATCGGAAGTGTATTGTCTGAATTTGTGTTTAAGTTTTTAAGTAACACAATGGTAAGAATTTTTCTGTGCCTAAAGTCCCAGCAGAGACTTCCTTTGGGCATAGGACTAAGTTACCTTATAATCCCCTGATGCAATTTCTCCATGCGTAAATATTTAGGTCATTATGCATCTGGCAGCATTAGAAACCCACAGCAGTGTCCGTTTGTGTTTTATGTGGCATCTACCCCCACAGGAGGTGCCGGCCCACAAACCCAAAGTACCAGGACAGTAACACCATGGAGAAGTAGATCATATTTATTGGATTAAAATGCGATAGCACCGCCACTAGTGTTTCTTAGTGTTGTACACAAGGAGAAGAGAAGGTGAAGAAGTTTGGGTGTTAAGACTTGGGTAAAAGCTGGTTCAAGTGTTCTCCTTCCATACACAGACAGTGTGATCATGGACGTATCCATTGCTCAGGTGTTCTTTTGGGCCGTGCTTGTGAATGGGATTGTTAGAATTTTTCCTCCCCTTCTAGGGATGCCTGAGATGAAATATTTTGCAAAGCTTGAGATACTGGGATCCTACAAAAACAAATGCAAACCAGAAGCTTCTTAAATCAGATTTTTATCCAGTCTTGAGACAGAGTTTGATGAAGCTCCAAGTCTGTATGAGGGGATTGTATGAGCCCGAGCTGGGAGCAGGGTGGTGGGATCTCCTTTTGCAATGGTGGAGTCATAGCGTCTTGAGCTGCTTTAGGAATGATACCACAGGGTGTCATATAAATGGGCGCTTGCTAGGGCTTCTCATGTGGTGAACTTGTGCATAACATAGCAGAAAAATTAAAAACTAAGAACTTCCAGATATAAATTTTCTTCTCCCTTTTCTTCATCAAAACAGTATTTTCTCCTCCCCAACCCCCATCCAAAAATGAAAGCTGAACACAGTCACAAACCTTCCTTTTGGCTTGTTTTTATGAGGCTAGATAGTATGTCTTTCAGGTGGGGCAGGATACCTCCAGAACACATCATTCTGGTCCGTCCTCGCATGGCTTCAGAGTTTCATGCTGCCCCTTGTGCAGGAGAGCTGCTTTGGTCTGCTTCTGTGCCTCCTGGCAGCCCAGCCCGTCCCGCCCTTGCAGACCTGTAGCTTTCAAAGCCAGTTGCCAAGGAGGGAGGCGATTACCAGAGCAGGGTGTGAACAGAGAATCGGCTTGCTTGGGGTCGCACTTGAGGCCAGCAGAAGCGAGAGCCACATCCAGGTCCCTGCCACCCCCAAGCCCGCTTGGCTGCACTGCTCCCCTTGGAGCACGTGATTTGGCCTGTGTTTCTCTGGGAGCTGGGGCCAACAGCAATGTGAAAATTGTATCATGCATTATTTATTTATTTATTTATTTGTGCAGCCTTAACTTTTCTGCTGGTGGGCTCCACCCTCTGCCACGCTGTGTGGCTGCACAAATATTTGCTCTGGGAAGCAGTGGGGGGAGTAGCTCAGTGCAAGGAATATGAAGCTGGGATAGAGTGGAGGGCTAAAGCTGTTTAAATTGGCTTAAGCTGTGCTGTTGGTCAGTGTCTAGCTATGTCTTTTGGGCAAATGGTGATCTAAGTTTCGTGGAAATACTCATCCCAGCAATGGACAAGGTCACTTCTTCTTCAAGCCAAGATTATAATTAGCAAGAAACCTGATACGGTTCCAGGGATGAACATCCACCTGCATTCACTCTTGCTAAATATGTTTACATTTTACATATGCTTTTAAAAAAAATGCTGCTTCCAGATTTAGCTTACAAACAGCAAAATGTTTGCATAACTTGTGCTAATACATCTCTACAAAATATATTTTCAATTTATTTGATTGCCTGGATACAAATGCGTTGTTTCTTTCCCCTCTAAACCATAACTATTAGACTTTCTTTAATTATTAAAATGGTGCTCTCCCTGTGCCAATGTTACAGTTCCTTGTAACCGCTGTGCACCTGGGTCAGATTTCTTCCCTCCGTGCCCCAGGATTTGCAAAGTGTTTTGCAGCACAAGAAACAAATGATTTTAGATGTAAGATTGGATTAGACTTAAGTTATTGGAGAGAAGGAATATACATCTGTTGTGAGAGGTGGAAAACATATAGTGACTAAAATAATGGCACAATATTTTCTCCTCCTTTTTTCAACTGAGAAATACAAACGAAGTTATATTTTAATAAAGAGCTGTGGTGAAGATATTTAAGTAATGACTTAATTGATACTTTTAATCAGTAAGTTGTAAAAAATGTACTGCTGCTTCTTTTTTCAGGTCTTCCACTGAAGCAGGCTGCAAAAATAGGATGATAAACTACATCTAATAAAATCATACATGGGTAACTGCTCTTTAAACAATAAACTGGGATCCAGTTTTGCTTTTAAGTGCCATGCAGGTGTCGTAAGGACTCAATTGCTTGGAAATAACCCCAAAATTTTCTTCTTGGTAATTAAACGTAACCAGTAGTTGGAGGTATTAGTGTCCATAAAGCAATGGGTTTTGGCCAGTGCAACACTTGTGGGACTACTGTTTAATTATTACTGGGAGCGTTAATGACAGCTGTGCTGAAATATATTTGAATTTATCTCAATGTGTTTGCTAGAAGTAGCTTCAGGATTTTTTTACTCTCATCTTCCTTGCTCATTGCAAGGTTGCTCCTGCTGCTTCCTCACTTCCCAACTCCTTACCCTCTCAGTTGCACCCTCTCATTTGGCTGCATGGCTTCGGTTCTTGTGCCATGCCTTCCCTTATGGCCAATGCACTGCTTTGGACTCTGCCTTTCTGGGAATTTGTGGAAAACCAGTGCACATGCCAGCCCGCAGACACAGCATGCGCTTACCCTTCCTCCTGAAACAAGGTGAAAGCAACTCTGTTCTCATCCTCTGCACCATGTTTTTAAGACTGCGCTTCTGTCAGGCCTTTCAGAGTGCTCTATGCAATTGTAGAGCCCATTCCAAGCGCCTACACTGCTGTGGGCTAGTCGGCTTTCAGCGTGTTGTTTATTAGGCACAAGGGTTTGTTTAAAGAACATGAAGAGCATATCAGAAATTTACTGGGAATCCAGGGAACTGGATTCGCGCTGGCTCTGGCACTGGCTGTCTGTGCTCCATTGAATGCTGCACTTTAACTAGATTTCCCCAAGCATTCTGGGCCCTCCAAAGTTTCGCTCTTTTTCAGGGGTTAACCAGTTTGGTGTGAGCAAGATGATATTGTGGTTGAAAAGATGAGATTCCACAGAACGTTCCACAGAAATGTGTTTGTTCATTTAATTTAGGACGAGAGAACGTAGTCTCAAACCATGCCAGGGGAGGTTTAGGTTGGACGTTAGGAAGAATTTCATCACAGAAGGGGCGGTTAGACATTGGAGTGGGCTGCCTAGGGTGGTGGTGGAGTCACCCGTCCCTGGAGGTGGCACTTGGTGCCATGGTCAATCTGATGGGGGGTGTTTGGTCATGGGTCAGACACGATGATCTCACAGGTGTTTTCCAACCTAATTGACTCTGTGAATTATTACTCATGGAGGGGAGCGGGGTGGGATGTTTCGTAAGGATCNGGCCGCGCCCGGGGCAGCGCTCCGCAGCCGTCGGGAGAAACTGCGCGGAAGAGGGAACTTCTGGAAAAGCGCAGCACCAGAGAAAAGCGAAATATAAATTGGGCCGTGAGTAAAGGGGCAGCAGTGCCGTGAGCTGCCTGAAGCTGAGCCTGTTGCTGCGGGCAAAGGGCACGGCGGCTGTGCTTCTCTGAGCAGCGCGCTGCACAAACGTGACAGCTGGTTTGTAATTCTGCTGCGTTTTATACTTCTGTCGCCTTTTAAGCGTGAGGGGGTGCCAGGCAGGCTGCCGGTCTGAGCCCTCCAGCCGCTGCTTAGCGGACTGTAAAATACACGAATTTTATTAATCTGAAGCTGCGTGTACCTGGACTCGGCTAGCATGGAGTAGAGCACGGTCCAGAGCGATTCGGGCAAAGTGTTGGCTATCAGCGCTGCGGCTTTGAGCGCCTTCGCTCCACTGCTGTTCGCCCGATGTGGTCCGTGGCGACTTTAGAATGGTAGATTTAAAATATAATTTCAATGATAGATCATTCTCCCGCGACCTTAAATTGAAGTTCTCTTTCTGCTGAAACAGAGCCATTCAAAGGCAGCCGCCACGGTGTCGTTTCAAAATAGAAGGAGTTAAGTTTGTCAATGCGGGCAGGTACTCACCTTTTCCTGAAAATGATTAAGAAATTGGAGTTATGGTGAAGGTGTACATGGCAGACCAATTACAAAATGGGCTTAGTGGTAGTTGTAATGGGAGAAGAAAATCTTGGAGGTAATTGTGGTGCGTCAAATTGCTTCTTAAACTTTCAGTGGATGAAAACCACCTTGATTCTCCTAATTATGAACTCCAGCACGGTATTTTGAAAAAGAATCAGTGTTTCCAACTTTGTTGAACGAAAATGTTCTTCTTTAGAAGTTTTGTCTGAGTATATAACTTTGAACTTTATATTTGAGTCTTTCACTTGAGAAATCAAATTCTGTATCTTCTTACTGAATATTAAATGACAAGGCACTTGAGCTGTTGTTCACGGGGGAATACTTTACAGGTTCCTTTACTGTATGAAGCCTGTGTCTGAGAAGTATAATGGAGTCTTGCTTTTAGTACTGTGATCATTTGCAGGGGAGGGAGAGAGGGAGGCAACCATTAAGTAAATGGTCATGTTTCGGGTGAGGCTGCCTCTTGTCTTCAACCTTACCGGTATTCACACATATCTTCCTTCTGCATTTTAAAGTAGGATGTGTTTTCACTATCTTTTCAGTTTACATTTTGCCTTTTTTTCTTTCTAAAAGCAACAAGTTTTGCAAGGGTTTGGGAAATTTATTTGGTGCATTGTTACAGGTTGAAAAATCACGGATAAAATTACAGAGGAACCACTTGGAAAAAAAATGTTTGGAGTTAGTAATAGAAGTTTTTTCTGAAAAATTCATAAATGTATTTGCATCTTTCTTTTTATCATCATGATTTTTATATTCAGATCCTAGGGCTCTTTGCCCACAACTCCTAGAACATGACCCTCCCTTTCCTTATCTCTTTTCTGCCCTTCTTTCTTTTGCACCAGATGCTGTTGAGATGTCCAGCCTTAAAAACTTGAGGTTTTAAGTTTTTCTTTTTAAGTCTTCTCCCAAGCTGCAGCTGCTTATCTTGGGCAGAGTGCTAAAGAGTAAGTGGCTGCTACTACTTTCTCTTGATCAAGGCTTCACGGAGGAGCAGTTCCTCTTTGAAGGCAAAAGCTGCCATGTTTGGTCTCTCTTGCTGCTGTACAAGAACTTTGCCAGGGCTACAGACGCATCTGTGGTACAGTGGTGGAGCTAGAAAAAAGTGATTTGAAAGACTTACAGATGACAGCTTGGACAGATCTAGAAGGCAGAGAAGTGGATTAGAAGGTACAGAGAAATGGTGTTTTTGTATAGCTGAAGCCCATTTCTGTCTCAAAAAAAAAAAAAAAATCCCACCTTCCCCCCCACCCCCAAGGCAGGGATCTTTGAGTTTGAATTGAGTTTGTGGTTGTTGAGAGATGAGCCATGGGAGTTTAGATGCCTGTTAGCTTGAACATTATTTCCAGATCCGTGCTTTTACAGAAGTGTTGGTTTTTTATTGTGCTCTTTTATCATCTGTTGGAGATTAGAAGTCCATGGTCTTGGTCCTCAAACAAGAAAAAGAAAAGAGGTAGACTTTCAGATTTGAAGAATGTTGTTGGCCTGGTATAGCCTGATGTTTCAGGATTGCTGCAAACTCAGTTCTGTGTGTTACTTTTTGGGCACTTTATGTATGAAAAAAGCCAAATATGAGTTGTTTTTCAGCATAGCCATATTCAGTGGAGGGAACCGTGGCAGGACTGTGCTCAGCAAGCTGATAGAAAAGAAAGAAAAATGGAGGATTTCCCTTGGTGTCAGAGGAGAAGCTTTGATCTCCAAAACAGCTTTCTCGCAGGTGTTAGCAAAAATTTCTCAGCTTTTGCTTGAAGATTTTGTTGTTTTCACTGATAGTTTTGGTAACTCGCTGGAGTTCTCTTGGGTGTGCGAGAAGGAGCAAGGACTTTCCCCCACCATGGTGATTCAGCACAGGAGTGGCAGGAGGTGGAGTTCACCTTTCCAGCCCTGGTTACAATCTGCACCATAAGCTCTGAAACTTTGCTACCATATGCCAGTAATTTATGGTGCTTATAATTTTAATGCCACTGATGTGTTTTAGAGATTATTTGCCTTCTTAAATCTTACTTAAATGCTTTCTTAAATCTTACCTAAGTGTTTCTTCACAGATAAAGTAGTTGACAGAGACTATACATACTGGAATTCTAAGTCTTTTTCTTATCAAAAGTCTGCAGCAGCCATGTGAAAGGCTCTAGACATTTTTACTTTCCTGACCTGACCTGGCTGACCCGTGTAGAGGTAAAAACTATTTATTCTTCAATATGAGCCTGTCCTGCAGCAAAGCCTCCCACTGTGTCAGTGTTTGTGCTGAGAGGATCCCATTGGATAGGGACCAACGTATATGCATTCTTACCTTGATGTGCTTTAGGCCTTACCTGCTGGCCATCTTCAGTGTTGAATCAGAGGAGCTCAGGTCATTTATTTGTCCTTAAAGAGATCACTCCTCTTGTGTCATGTGTGAGTCTGTATTAGCAGGCTTCAACGCGAAACTGATAGTAGTTTTGTTAGCCTGGAAAGAACCTCCAATTCCTACATTTGCACATAAAAAGTATTTCTCTCTGTATTGGGGGAAAAGATATTATGGTTAGGATAATCTGCTAGGAATAGGAATGCTAAGTACATAGGTTGGAAACTGTGGGAAAGAGTTGCTTTGGGATGGATTGAATGTCACTGTCTTCTTCTATAATTAGACATATATTTAACTAACCCTACATTTAACTCATTGTCAACATTTCTGTGTGAGTATACAAAATACATCTTTTGTTTTGAGGGGAGTGTTCTGCACTTCTTGAATGTTGCCGTTAGTACTAACGGTCTCATCGCTTCACTTGTGAGCTTTTCCTTCACCTTCTTGCATGGTCGTGGTTTGACTTCTGAAGTGGGCTCAGTATAAATGTCATCCCACACAACACTTGAGTTTCTGTTCTGGAAGAAAGGGGTGAGCTTGGGTGATTCAAATTGTTGTCTGCTCTTGAGAGAAAGAAACATTTTTACATATTATGGCTGCATATATTGTTTCATCATGTTATATATTCCTCTAGAGTTACTTGTGTTTTTCATGAGATCCTTTGACAGAGTGAATAAAGGTGACAGGTTAGAAGAAAACTACCTTGCTCTTCTGAGGTTTGTATCGAGTCACTTCTTCTGTTCTCAAGTTTTCAGCTCTCTTGGTGTTTATTCAGTTTTAAGTTGCAGCTAGGGAAAGAAGCAGCAAAATATGGTTGTGAAACTACAACACTTAAAATTTGTGATACCCAGTGCTGACCACTGTCAGAAAATAATGTTTAACTTGCCCTTCCAACCAGACTCAATTTCAAGTTAAAAGCAAGTTGACAAGGATACTGTCAGTTTTCCCCTTTGTGCCTGGTACATGTGCTGCCCTACATAATTTTGGAGCTAACAAGACTAGTTTCCCACGCATGTGACGACATGGTTTGTTTTAGCGGAGGCTGTCTTTTCAGTCAGAAAAGACTGAAAAGACCCTCTTAGGAAGAGCTTTCATGAAAACTGTGTCTTGAAGGCACATGGGCTTGCACATTGTCTGCTGATGACAGAATTTGCCTGGCATTGTCCTCGGAGGTGGTGGTTACATTATCCACTTGCATCCTCTTGATGTGTTTTCTGTTTTGTGCTGTCATTCCCTGTCTCCAGAGCCTCTGTAAACTAGTTACTCTCTGTAGCTAATCAAGCTTTGTCCCCAGTGCCTGTAAATTAAGCATGCAAAAGAGAGTATTAGCTATCAAGAAAATAATCGTGAAGCTTATGGGCCGTGGAGGGCAAAGGGTGGCAAACTGCACACATTGCAAGAATTCACTTCCCTGTCTCTTGGTGCCTCTGAACCAGCCTGTTGAGAGCTGTGTGAGCCCAGCAAAGGGCTCCAGGTACTCTTGGTGGTGAGTTACTGAGAAGCCATCCTGTTTGTTCGGGTGTTTTTAAAAAGATCAACTTATGTTTATTTCAAAAAGAGAAAAGAAGGAACTGTAGAGAGGAAGTGTCTATTTGGCGACCTTTTTTCTTTACAGAAAAGAGGTGGTTTAGACACATGAATGAAAATGAAACTTGATGTGTTGAAAAACAGTCTAAAATCATCCTCAGCAATGAGGATGGCTTGCAGCATTTTTGAAAGTGCTGGTCCTTTTTGGTGAAAAAAGTGTATTTCTTTTAGTATCAGTTAAAAGCAACAATGAAATAAGTTGCTTTTTGAAGCAACTAAGTGAAACACACTTTTAGTTTGAATGAAGGGGCTGTAATCTGAGCAACCTGATCTAGTTGAGGATGTCCCTGCCTACTGTAGGGGGGTGGACTAGATGACCTTTAAAGGTCCCTTCTCACAAAAACTATTCTATGATTCTTACACAGAAATCATTAATTTAAACAATTTAAAAATGGACTGTGAAGGGATTTCTGGAGAAAAAGAGCAGCAAGAAAGTAACTTTTGGCAGAATATTTTCCTGTTCGTGCCCTTCTGAAATACATATATCTGATTATGAATGCTTGATGTAATGCAACATTCTACCATTTGTTTTTATAAAAAGCTCATTATCTTTTAGTATGGTCCTTCAAATGACATGTATTAAATGTTGTTTCAGTGGTACTGGACTAGAAATAATTCTCAACAGTAAGAAATGTTGGAAAACTTATGCCAAACTACAAATAAGAGCTTGGACTTGAAAAAATATTTTTTTTAATTATAACAGGAGTATTTGCAGAAAAGGTTTAATACTTTTGAAGTGATGTAGCTAGAAAGGTATATTTTGTGTCTAGATTCTGGTGTTTGTAATGTTTAAAGCTTCTCTTAGTTTCCCTGTGTTCAGGTGGACTTTGGAAGCATTTTGTTAATTTTTACTTCCAGACTTCATAAACAGAAAAACTGTGATGACATTTATTGATATATGATGACGTAAAATCTGTGCATTTGAGGGGAGAGACAGTAGCAGTTATTACTTGCAAATAGCTGGGTAAAAAACCCATTACCCTGAGAGAGGAAACCGAGAACTACTGATGCATGCATGCTGCACAGATGCAACATGGCAGTAAGAAAAGGAAATATTAAAAAATCAGTGGGAAGGTTTGTGGGTTCATTTTTGCTGCCTTAAATGAGGATCTCTAGGTGGGGTGAAACCTCTGCTGTGTGGAGAAAGCAGTTTCTTTCTGACAGAGGCTGCCTTGGGAGAACCGGTTACACTGTCTGTCAAGAACAAGCCTGGTATTTATTAACTAGATGGGAGAATAATGCTAGTGCCTTGATGCTGGCTCTAGCATTTTCACACACCATGTGCTTACAGAGCTTAGGTGCACACTGAAGGTGCTTCAGCCTCACACCAGCTGCTTTTTCACTCAAAAGTGAAGGCAGTGTGTGTAACCTCCCTGCTGGCTTGGTGGCACATCCCATTAAACCCACACAGCAGTGGTTTGTGTGGATGTGCCCTGGAGCACAGGAGGGAGGTTTGGGCTAAGCAAATTTTACTTGGATAGTGAACTGTCCTGGAGGTGATGGGTCGTAAATCTTTAAATAGCTCATTTAGCATCTGCCCAGGCCCTTAGCTTGCCCTTAGGTAAGATTCAACAGTAAAGCTGTATTAGTTGAGGTGAAGTTGCGTTTAAACTCCAGACATATGTTTTTGTGAGCATGCAAACTTGCACCAGTCTAATTTAATTTAGAATGTGCCTTTAGTGAAACAGTCAGAGGTGGGCATGGTCATTCCTCATAGTTTCCTTGGCAGGAACACTCATCCAGCTGCTTGAGGACTGCCATCCTCATTTTTTCTTGCTGACAGCATAGGTTGTTTCCTAGTGCTTTACTGCCTTCCCCTCCTATCCGCAGTCCAAGCTGTTTATGAGAGCAACCCTTTCCTTCTCTGGTTCAGTCAAGATGAGCCAAGTCGGCAAGTCAGATGTCAATGCCACAGAAGTTGCTGGGCTGGTTGACTGAACCAGGTTAGGGATTGATTTCAGAGTGGTGGAGCTGTGAAGTTTGTAAGTGCTGGGGTTGAGCAATAAGGGGAAGGATGAAGTAGCACAGTTGTCCTTGGAAAAGGACCGTTTTTCATGGCCAGTGCTTCAGCAAAGCAATACTTCGGTTGGTTGACTAACTCTTCTACATGTCACATCAAAACTTGGTCTCCAGTGAATTATCTGAACACCATAGCTAGATGCTTCTGATTGAGAAGAATGTAACTAATAAATTAAGTATTGCCCAAAGTTATAGAGGCATAAGTCTCAGTAATGTAAAATGGGAGGAAGAGGTGTTTGCTTGTTAGTTTTGGATCATGTGCAAATAAAAGCTTTTGGTGAAGGCAGAAGCTCGGGCTTTTTTTGTTGTTTTTATTTCTGTGAGAAGAAGGGGAAGGAAACACAGGGATGAGAACTGCACTGCTGCAGTTTTGAAAGAATGTTAACTTCTTGCTTTGTTTAAAAATATTCTAGTTATTCCTGTCCGCTAAATCAGGTTATTGAAATGAAATGATGACCTCTGCTCTGAGCTTGAAACAATCCAGAAGGAAAGCAGGTGGTTGGGAAGATTAAACCTCTTACCTCAGCTAGGAAGTCTTCCGGTAGGGTTGAGGTTCTAAGGGTGCCATATTCTTGCTGAGACTAAAAACATAAGAACGAGGAAGAATTTTAGACGTTGATTGTGGTCAGTTGCCAAGGGCAATGCCATGATAAATTATTAACTCCTTGCACTGTACTGCCTCGTTGTGCAAACAGAATGGCTGGTTATTGTGCTCTGCTTGGTAAGTCAACACTGTAAAAAATTCCTCAGTTATCTGGAAAATGTCTTCTTTGGGGTGTTTATTAAAGGGATACGGTAAAATTAAAAATCATGTTCTGTTGAAGCTGGTTAAAACCAGTAGAAATGCATGGGGGCAATTTCTTTCTTTCTGTCTGAGGAGCCTGGTCAGCAGTTGTTGGTCAGCTCGGTTTCACTTTTGCTCCTCTTTTCACAATGCTTTGGTGAGGCGTGGTCCCTCCTACCTCCCCAAAAAGCACACCGGAGTGAGGCAGTTGGGCTGTTAGGTGCAGAGATGTGAGGCAAGTTGACTCATAGCTGTTCTGCTGGAAAAGCAGTTCTGTGGAGACCACTCCTCCTGTGTTAGCTGTAACTAAGTCAGAAGAGCAAATGCACGGGCAGGCTGTTTGGAGCATGTGGGTACCTTGCCGATGCCGTGCAGCAGCAGTCTTGAGGAATAAATTTTCAATTTTTTAAGAATTAAGTCATCCTGATTTTTGTTTTGCTTTTATAAATATAAGTACCACAACATTTACGTTTGCATTTTTGCTTAAACTATACAGAGCTTGGAAACTTAGATGATTTTAAGGTGCCTCAAAATAATTTATAAAAGAACATTCCCCTCCCCCACCTTATATTAGCCTTATGCTTCTTAACATGAAATTTCTAATAATCTATAATTGATGTAATAGATATGAATTTGCATGTAAATGTTACTTTTTGTGTTTGTTATGCTTAGAGCTAGTACTGTAGTAATACACAGTATTACTGAAAATAAATATGTATGAGAATTTTGAAATGTTCGCTGTGATAAAATCTGTTGTTCTGTAGCAGGACACAGATGAACTTTCAGAGTTAAAAAGAATATCCAGCTTGAGAGCAAACCATTTCTGGACCAGTGTCAGCATCTGCCACCCCAGTTTTCTTAGGAAAACATTGATTCCTGCCAGTACATGTTGCAAGATATGACCAATGTGACTTAGGAACTAAGAAGCAAATCTGCAAAATGCTGTTGGCTACATAGTATTGTTGGAATCTGAGATGGAAAATACTTTTTTTTTCCAGTTCTCCTTTTGCCAATCCAGCAAAATTTAGTAAGGTTCAGTTCATGCTGCAAGGCTTTTTTGTTCAGAAATGCTTTTGAGCAAACATTGCTTTTTGTATCTTTTTTTTTTTTTAATTTGTTGGCTGCTTGGGGTTACTTGAGTACTTGTGAAGGGTGGGAGCTGTGTCTTAAGTGGATGTCAGAAGTGCTGCCGAAGCAAACTTTCTCTTAGTGTCTGATGGGTCCTAGTTTGGGGCTTTCATTCTCATTTCCAAAGCGTGAAGTGGTCAAGCATTTGGTGACATGGAGGAATGTAGTCTTGTCTTTTGAGGCAGGGGACAGCTGTGGTTCTGTGGAATAACCCAGGTGGTTGCGGAGCTCACGTGGGAGAGCATGAAAGCTGGCAACAAAACATGCTCCATCAGAGGAACCTAACTGAGGAATGTGTTTCTAGGTTAGAAATTAGGAGAATTTGGACCCTGTTCTTTTTCAGGGGGTTGCAAACCTCTGACTTTGAGATGGCTGTTCTACTAACAGTGCCAGTCACCAAATGAAGGCATTTTTATTCTGAACTGTTTTGGAATGAGGATGGGGAGACCATGTTAGGATGGAGAACCTTGTTTTCTTGAAGGGTAAAATTTGTCAGAAACTCCGTGAATTCCAGTGAAGATTTGTACTGCTTTTAAGTTTATGCAGAAAAATCTCCTGGATTACAACAGTACATGATTGTGTTAAATCAACTAAGTATCTACTGGTTGATATATTTCCCAACATAATTACTTGACTGACATGTCTTCTGTTGCTTTAGTTGGCAGCCCTGCAGATAGCAGCTCAAAATTAGTTTTCCTCAGTTTTATACCACCACTTGGCCATTGGTGGAGGAAGGATATGAGGCCATCTTAGTAATATCTCATCCTACCTGAAAATACAGTTTTTAGGCCGACAAAGATGATGTTTTCTGACAGATGATATCATGGGGAAATCTAAGACTGAGCAGGAAACAACTTACAGAGGAGCTGAACATAGCATATGCACATATAGATAGCATAGAAATTATAGCAGGATTTTCTGCTTTTCACTGAAGTTCTGCTCTGTCTAGCAGTTGGTATCTGTGCTTACCATGGGAGTACCAAATGCTTCTTCCGGGTTTCAATTTTGCAGTAGACTAATAAGTGTGTTACTCTAGGTATTAGTGTTGGGAAAGCCCTGTGGATCGTTAACCTGTCCCCATTTCTAGGACAGGGTGGTTGTAGAAAATGCTGGTACTGTATTTGGCAATGGGTTTTTTGCCACTGGTTGTGGTTCATGTCTGAAGATTTCAGAAAGAAATCTTAGAAGATTTCATCTGCTAAGTAAAGTAACTTGGTTTCTTGGTAGTGTACAAGCCTGTTTGAGGAAGACCAGACTCTAAAACCTCCAGAGCTGGCCTGCCTGTCATCCTGGGCCTTGTTAGATAAGAACGTGCCACCAGTGTTTTGTACCCTGCTTTGGTGGCCTTCTGGGGCCACATTTCAACACGCTTGACCTGTTTACTTCTTTATCCATCCACCTGGCCGGCTTTCTGCGTGGGGGCCTACTTTACTTAATTTCTTTTTCTGTTTCTTCATTAGGTGTCACAGAGGCTCCGCTGCTGAGGCGCGGTGCGTGGGGGCAGACCGGGCGGTGCGGGCAGGAAGCACCGGCGGCGGGGCCCGGGGAGCTTGGGCTGCGCTTCCTGCCGTTAAACCACGAGCAGGGGCGCAGATGCGGCCGGGGCGGCAGGGCCGCCGCCTGCCCCGGGCAGCCATTGTGTAACCAACTGCCTGCTCAGCCGCCTGCTCCGTGCCCATCTGCTCGGGGCCTTGCTGCCCCTCCGAGCCCCTTCTTTAGACACCTGAGAGTAAAGATCAGGCTTTAATTAGTTCAACAGAAAGCAGGACTTTGAGCTCCTGAAGCGTGAATCGTAAGAGAGTAACCATGGGAATTATCCTAACACAGCGAGAGCTGAGGTCCAGTGTTTCGTTTTCCACAGCTACCAGTGTGGGAGTTTTTAAATGCATGACAGAAACGGGCAGATTCGGCCTCAAATCGTGCAATTTCATGAATATCTTTCTGGGCAGGTAATTGCCACATTACCTGACCAGTTTTTATTGTAAAATCATTGATCTCTGAAGTGATTTTTTTTCTTTTTAATGATTAATTTTTTCATCTCAGTACGTCTGTGGTTTTGAGACAACTCTGGCTTTCAGTTAAACAGCTTTTTAGAAGTGCACAGAAAAAGCACACATTGACTTCTATTGTCAATGATGTAATTTTTTAATATAGGTTGTATTATTTCTGAAGATATGCACATTATTGCAACATAATTAATTTATTGAAACTAGAACTCTAGTAGTATCTTCCCCAGCATCAGATTTTAGAGAACTGAGTACTCTCCACATCAAAATAATTTTAGAACTGAAACTGTGCATACATTTCAGCCTTTTTGTCTCATTTGGTGATCTTTTCTTCCTCGTGTGACAGCATAGCTCCCAGAATGTTGTTTTCGTCTCTTAAACTGTGTATTTGTTGACTAGCCAGCATTGAGTAGGGATGTCTTTGCTGTGTGATAAAATGTTTCTGTACTATATGTTCTTTAAAATAGAGGGTCTCAGCCTGAGGGTCACATTCATCAGGGTGGGGAAGAGAAGGAAGCTTGTAGGGGCGGTGAGATTGGATGGGTAAGGGGTTTGGGGTTTTTTCGTTGTTGTTGGTTTGGATTTTTTTCTCCTGCCTTGTGTTGGGCTGTGAGGCACTGTGCATCGCAGCCCGCCTGAGAGATTTTGCATGCACAAAAGAGGTTTTGCATGCTCTCACAGAGGCAGGCATCGCTCTGAGCTCCTGGTCCCCTGGGTTTCTGTAGGGCCAGGAGCCAGCACCACAAGGGCAAAACTCGGCATTTTGCCTCTGTGAAAGGCACCAGCTCTCACATTTCTAACATAGCTGCACTGGAAGCCTTTCACAGCGACAGGATGATTCTGCTGGCCTTTTTCCCTTTCACTTTTTGAGCACTGTTGTTCTCAGTACTGTCTTGTTTGAGAAAGGAAAGATAAAAACAGGGTACAACCCCTGAGGGGAACACATATTAAAACCTCCACAAAACCTCTTGAAGTGTATGGCATCTTAAAAAAAAAAAGCATAGATTTGGGGGTTTTTATCCACCCACACACAATTCTAATATTAATTAATTGTATCTATGGTCATAGTAAACCACTGAGACTTCACAGAAGCAGATGAAATGTTAGACAGCAGAAATGAAAAAAAGAAAGGAGGGTGGAGGATAAATTAAAGGATGGATTAGAAACTATGTAAAGCAGGCTGTCTCTGCATTACCTTGTTTATTGTACTAGTTAATCTTCCATTTACCACTCAGCTTTCCCTTGTGTTTTCTTATTTTGCTTTTTTTTGGTGTTTTTTTTTTNTCTCCTTCTCCTTCTCCTTCTCCTTCTCCTTCTCCTTCTCCTTCTCCTTCTCCTTCTCCTTCTCCTTCTCCTTCTCCTTCTCCTTCTCCTTCTCCTCCGCCTCCTCCTCCTCTTTTCTTCTTTTCTTCTTTTTTTTCCTCTTGACTCTGTGTGGGTTGAGTGTTGTCTGGCAGAGGAAAGGGTAGGTTAGAAGTGATAGATAAAAAACATTCAGCCTCTGGTTCCTATGATAATTTGTGGGTGTTCATAACAGAGATGATGTCTGCTGAGGAGCTTCTTGTGTGATGAGTCTGTGGTGCTGCAAGAAAAGCTGGAATGCTTGTTTTCCCAGAGACCTAAATGAAAATTGTCAGAGGGCTGTAACAGCTATCCTGTGAAGAAAGTCTAAGAGTTGTTCAGCCCAGAAAAGAGAAGACTCCAGGGAGACCTTGTTGCAGCCTTTCAGTATATAGATGAGACTTATAAGAAGGATGGAGACATTTTACTAGGTCCTGTAGTGGCAGGAAAAGGGACGATGGTTTTTGACTGAAAGAGCATAAATTTAGATTGGACATAAGGAAGACAGTTTTGACAATGAGGGTGGAGAGGCACTGGCACAGGTTGCTCAGAGAAGTTGTGGATGGCCTGTCCTTGGAAGTGTTCAAGCTCAGGTTGGATGGCGCCGTGAGCAATGTGATCTAGTGACAGATGTCTCTGCTTACAGCAGCAGAGTTGGACTTTTATGATCTTCAAAGGTCCTTTCCAATCCAAACCATTTTCTGATTCTCTGCACTCTGGGGCCTGCATCAACTTCTGATAATTTAGCAAAGTCAGATGTGACCTAAGGAAGGACCTTTCATCTTCAGGAGATACAGCTTACCTTTGCTCCCATTCATTATGTGAAAAACTTAGAGCAATCTCAGTCCTTTCTTATGGAAGTGTTAGAGGTTCTTAGAATGAAAGAAAGTTAGGAACAATCTTATTCTTGTGTGTCAAAGTGGGGAAAAGCTGCTGTAGAAGAAAATTTTTTCCTGGTAATAGAACCTGTGTGGGTGCATGTCTCCTCAATGCCCCTTCTGTGTATGACACCACCAGGGCTTCTCTTCTGGGAAGCATGAGTGGACTTGTGCAACAGCCCCATTCAGACAGCGCCTGAGAGGAGGCAAGTGCATGCGGAAATATCTGAAATACTCGCTCTGCAGAGCCAAGGGGAGGTAGAAAGAGGTCTCCAGGTTTGTGAGCTACTGGCTGCAGTGAGATTTTGCTGCTTCCTTTTGCAGAATCAGACCAAGTTGGGGACACAGTTTGACACAAGGTAATGGGGTGATTTTGTGTTTTCCCCAGGTGATTTGGTTTCCCCCCTAGCCCTGCCTGCTGCCTTACTTCCCCCCACAGCTGGGGAGTCCGGCTGACTCACAGAACCCTGTGGTAGGGGCTGCAGCTGAATGGCACAGGCATATGCATAGCAGCCACCTCTGATGCCTTATTTAGTTCTGCAAAAGAGATGGGAGTTTGAATGATTAAATGAGGAAGAGGGGAGGCTTGAATTTCTCTACACCTGGTTTGTGGGAGCTCTGAAAGTTTCCAGAATACTCTGATTCTGTAGTTGTTTTCATGCAACACTCATAAATTCTGTGTCAAGTTCATTTCATTAGCAGTGAATTTCTGTGTCTCTTGGGAGCAGGTGTGTGCTCGTATGAGGGTGACTTGGGCTTCAGTGTACACTTCCCCAGACATTACGAAATGAGATATACTGGCCTGTCCAGACACTGCCTTCCCTGGAGGGACCTTTGCAGACCCTGCTCCTTTTCCATAACACTCTTAAGAAATTTTTTTTTCTTTTTTATTTTAATCTTGTTGGTCTCGAAGTTGTGCTTTGTCACTGTTTGAAACCCCATGCTGGGAATTGTTACTCTAGCAACAAATCAGAAGATAATTTATATTGTCTTAATAGCCAAATTCAATAGTTTTAGATTCCCCAGACTAATAGTCTCCTTTTTTAATCCCACCCCATGCAAATACTTTAGAACATGAATCTAAGCTACGCTGATCTGTAAAAAGAAAAATGTACAAATGGCATGGGAATATTAGTTCATGTCTTATTCTGCAGAGCTGCAAGTTAATCTATTTATTATTGTAATTATGCTAAACATCATGAAGCATATGCATTTCCAGAATAACCTGAATGAATTTATTGCATTTCAGGGTCCATTAAAAATGGGAGCTTAAGGACCCAAAAAGTAACTTTTAATTATTTCTTGAGTGACTGTTCTTCTCCACTATAACCCCGTAAGCAGTCTCTTACCTTGAGGAGGTTTTAAAGGCATGATTGTAGATATTCTCTGGTTCTTTAACTAAGATTTTTTTTCTGCAGACATTTAAATGACTTGGGTCTGTAACATGTTATGTCCTGGATAGATGTTCAGTACAGCAGAAACGTGTGTACTCTTCATATTGTTAATGCTGCTTCTCCAATTCAGGCAGCCTTCAGCACCTCATTGATTTAACCCAGCAGTGGCTTTTGGGAAAGGGCAATACTGAACAAACAGGTGAAGGGCATTGTTTTTAAAAAGGCATTTGGTTCAGGACTCTTGCTATGAGGGATTAAGAAGCAAAGACACCATCATACTCCAAGTCCAAGAACTGGTAGATGAAAAGCTGGATGTGACCCAGCAATGTGCGTTTGCAACCCTGAAAACCACCTGCATCCTGGACTGCATCAAAAACAGTGTGGCCAGCAGGGTGAGAGATGTGATTCTGCCCCTCTGCTCTGCTTTCCTGGGAGCTCACAGTTCTGTGACTCTGTGAAAACAGCACAGATCAGTGACTTTCTGACTTGGAATGTGAAAGGTAATGATTATCTTTTGAAAAGCTGGCCTAAATGAGACAAACATACAAGAGGGAAATAAGAACAGTGTAGAAGTATTTGCCTCTCAAAGTGTTACTCTTAAAGCATATCAAGTGAGTAATGCTGAAGATGGTAGTAGGGAGAAAGAAGGAAAGATGACCAAGATTGGAGATAAAAAGCTCAAACCTGCAGTTTCTCTGCAGGGATGAAGGATTAATCTCTGGAAGGTTTAGAGACAAGTGAATTGTGTTCCTTTTTCCCATGTACAATGGGGAGATACTCAGTGTGTCTACACTGGATGAGATTATTGGTATAACCTGCACATAGAACTCTTTGTGCTATGTGCTCCACACCCATAAGTAGTTGGCTGTCTAGTAACAAGGTGGTTTGTGTACCAAACAAGTTACAGCGAGAGCCTAAGGTCTGGGTTTTGTTGGTTTGGTTTGTTTGTTTTTTTTCCTTTGTTTTGTTTTTTGAAGTCCCTCTGGCTATGTAACAACTCGTGTTTTCTAACCAAGACCATGTCCCTCCCTCCACGTCTCAGTGTTGTGTGTGTGTTGGTACTTTCTTAAAGTTGTATCCAATTTCAAGTTCAGTTTAAAGATAATGTTTTGAAAGTATTCTTTGAGTTCAAAGCAAACGGGTCAGCAGGTGGCTTTGCTCCCTTTTCTGCATGGTGCAGGAGATCTTACTTATTGTTTTTATTTGAGAATATCTGGAGTATTCTGTTCCTTCTTGCCTTTCTCTTTGGTGAGCTGTGATGCCGGTACAAATTGCCCATGCAGAAAGCACGTACCAGCTCAGAGCTGTGACTCGTGCTGAGGGAAAGTACACAGTTACAGCCTTCCAACCCAAATTAGCCTTCGCCCTTCTGCCTGCGAGTTTAAAACTTATGTCCCTCAGTCTATAATTTTCAATACATTTCCATTTTCTTTGTTAGGGTTTAGATGATATGTGAGTTGCAGCTAGAATGTTCTGTAAATTACAATACACTGGAAGTCAGACAGAAGATTTCACCTCAGAAAGGAGTAACAAACATGTTGGGAGGCTGTCTTAAAGATGTGGAGTTTGTTTCGGTGTCTTGTTTAAGAGACCAGGTCTATCCTGGCCTACATAAATGCTGTCTGAGCTACCATAAAAAACCTGTTCAAGCCAAAAATTAAGTTGGATGCTCTCGTGCTAAAAAACTCCAGACAGTTATATTAGAAAAGACGAACAGTGAAAAAAACTACCCCAGACTCATCAGACTTGGAGGTTAGTGGGAGGGAGTTCAGAAGTCTGACTGACAGCTCTGACTTCCCTGTGTGCAGCTGTTCCTTATCAGTCTGCCTGATTGTAGGTATGGTTTGGTACTTTGCACCTCTTCTTAAATTACCTTTCATTCCCACTTCTACAGACTTTTAAATTAAGTAATTCTGCTTGTGAGATGTTAGGAGATGTTGTTACTCTATCTTGGGTTGGGCATTTTTGTTGCTTTTGGGAGTTTTTTGAATCTGTATGAAAGCTTAGTGCAAATATCAGCTTTGTGATTTTGACAGTAGGAGATGTGCCTTAATTTTTCCAAGAGATTTGCTGATGAAGATTTGTCTCTCCTGTCCCAACCTCATGAATAAATCCCTGCCTGTGTTAGGAATAGTGTTGGACTCTCCAAGTCCTTAAAACCAAAAAATTCACAATACTACTTGCCTTAGTTCACTCATCAAACTATTTCAGAAAAAACTTCTAAAAAGAAATAATCTCAATTGTTGTGACTGAGTGGGTGATAAAATGGACCTTTGGGGATGTTTAGGGAAGATATATGTTAGGGGATTCCAGGTGCTCTGACTGGTTACAGAGTGGAGAAAACAGGTGACTTCTTGCCTGGTGCAAAAGTTCTCACTGATTAATTCCTGCGGTATAAGCATTGGAAATGCATGACTGAGTACTTAATTTCTTATATTTATGGGTAAAGTTTGGGCAAATAGATTAAAATGGGCAAATAAATTAAAAAGCTTCAGGCATGGTTTGCAAAAACATGTTTTCACTGATAAGCTTTATAAATAAGCTGATGATGAAAATCTGATGTATTTATCTATGTATTTTACCCACATGACATTGTTAACCACAGTGCTAACTTTAATATAAATAAAAGTGTTCTTACAAATTAGTAGAATCTCTCGAAGACCAAAATGGTTGTTTAGTGCTGAGTTAGAGTAGCTTATAGATCTATAAGTGTTAGTTGCAGTGCTTTGTGGTATGGGCCATACTGTTTCTCATTACAAGCCCTCTTAGCCATTCATTTTTTGCTTTGCCTTGATTGGGTCTATGATTCTTATCTAAAGGAGTAAAAGTTACTTAAGTAAAGATTTAGGTTAAAGCAGCATGTAATTAAAGTTCTTCTTGTGTGTTTCGTCTCTGCTCTCTTGAGTTAGCCTGCTTTTAAGAGTGTAATGGTGTATCACCTTATATTCTCAGCTTTAGCAAAATGGACCACTGGTCCTAAGAAGGAGGATGCCTGAACAACCCTGGATGAGTTGTAAGAAAAACAGAGCTTTAACAAATAAATATGTATAAAGTCCAAGATGCATGGTGAGCATGTAGGAAAGCTAAGGTACCTGTCATGCAAGAACACATAAAATACCTTGTGCAGTCCTCTGAAGCAGTACCATTGTAGCTGATGGCCATGGGATGGCCATGCATCTTGTGTAAAGAGGGAAATTGCTGCTCCTTTTGTTTCAGCATTGCAGTGTTTGACTTGCCACTGTCTAAATTGTAGGCCCTAGTTTGTGGAAATAGGGTTAGCAGGACACCTTCCAGAAAGGCAAGTTGGGCTAAAAGCCGTCAGGGAGGTGGTGGAAGAGCTAAGCCCAGGGCAGCACCACATCCTGGCTGGGCAGAAGGAAGCCAGTGGTGCTGGGGGAGCTGTGGGCTGGAAACACCATCTCCTTGCGCCATGCCGGTCACGTGCTGAGAACACGCCTGCCTGTCTTCTTCTCTAGCAGCAGGGGCTGAGGGAAGCAAGGAATTAGTGTAATGAGATGATCTTGAACCCAGAATGGGCAATGGGGTTTCTCAGACCTGCTGAAATAAGTGGCAAGTGTGTCCAGACCAGGGTTCTCGTCGGAGGTAGGGTCTGCAGGTTTGTTCTTGTGGGCATCTCAGAGCCTCTGTTCTTGGTGAAGCCTGCCTGTGTCCTGCAGTTCCTAAAATGAAATCTCACGCCATCCTGTAGCTGTAAGGTAAGAAGGAAAAACAACTCGTCTGCTGGAAATGTTCTGTAGGTGATACATTCTAGAATAAACGTTTGTCCTGTTGGTAGAAAGGGTTAAGCATTGAGGGCAACAGGTATAGGCAGACTTAGGTATGTGATATGTTCACTGTTTTGCAAGGTGCTATAAATGTTGGCTCCCTGTAATCTGATACTGGGGTAGGACAGGCTAACCTAATGGAGGAAAATAGACAGCAATGTAAAAGAACTGGAAATTCAAGTCTAGCTGACTAATACCAGCCTGCTCCAGAGCCTTTTGACTGTTCATTTTGCTGACAGCTGACAGCAAATGAGAGGCAAACAACAGAAACATACCCTAATCTGCTCTGTATTCATACAGATTTTTTAAAGACACTGCAAAGGTAAGACACTTTTATGTTTCTCAACCTGGCACTTGCTGAATGCAGCCTTGAACATACACATTGCCAACAAGAGCAAAGTACCAAACTGAGGCTTCAAGTCCAGATCTGTGAGTTTGGGAAAGGGGAGGCTTCAGCAGGTTCTGTGTAGGTTAGTTTGTGCCCCTTTCTAGTTGGTGCACATCAGTTAAATTCAGATTTCTGAAACTGCTCAAGTACTCAAACATAGAAATGCAAATCACACAGCAGTTCTACGGCTACGTCAGAGAGAAATTTTGAACTTACTAAAATATTTTTTTTGCGCAAGTTTGTTGCACTTGACAGTCCAGTTAAAAAAGTTTTTAAAAAAATTAATTGCAAAAGGAAATCCACAGAATGCTAAAAATCTGTGTTGCAGAAGTTGTAATGGGGTTTTTACTGAGCTGGGTCCTGTAGCAACTTCTGCAGAATGCTGAAAAAGTCCTGTGGGAGTTTAACTCCCTGATCTAGAATTACTGATGCTTGGCTGGAAGAGGTTGCCTGGAATAAGAAACTTCTAACTTGAACTTGATCTCTGCTGGCTTTTTCTTTTTCTTTTTCTTTTTCTTTTTCTTTTTCTTTTTCTTTTTCTTTTTCTTTTTCTTTTTCTTTTTCTTTTTCTTTTTCTTTTTCTTTTTCTTTTTCTTTTTCTTTTTCTTTTTCTTTTTCTTTTTCTTTTTCTTTTTCTTTTTCTTTTTCTCCTCTTTATAAATTTTGTGTTCCTTTATAGTGCAGCTAAAAAAAAAAAAGTTATTCTTTTTGGCCATCCATTTTTCTTTGGTAAACTTAAATTTTACCTGCGGGTGCTTTAAAAATAGTGACTGTGTTACTAATTTATGGGCAAAATGGTTTTTAAAGAACAATTGACAGTTTTATGTTAGTATTGGGCACAGACTGGCAACTGGTAATTTGTGAAGTTTGGCACCCTGCCAGAGCAATTATATTTAGTTTCTCTGATCTTTCTTCTTCCTGCTGCCACTACTTCATTCTCCTGTGTGTATGTGTTAATCAAAAGAGCAAAATCTTTCCGGGTCAAACAGTTCTTCCCCCCTCCACCCCTCTATTACAAATTTCCTCATATCCTTTTTTGGAGTTCAGCCCTTCAACTCTTTCTGTATTGAGATCTTTCCCTTGGAAATCAGTGAAATTTGGCTTATCTGCAGCTCTATTGTTATAGATGCTTAGAGGCTTGTGGTCTTAATGCTCCGCAAAAGGTGCTATTAAATGCCAGAAACCACTTAAAGGTGCCTTATAAAACATTTATTTTGTGTCACTGGAATAATTCATTTGGTTTGCAGAAATTTCTGAACTGGATTTGGGATTTCATCAATTTACTTTTTTCTCTGTAGCTTTTTTAAAAACAGCTTCTTGAGATTTTGTGCAGTGTAAAAATAGTAAGATGTATTTGATACTAATGTCATTTATTAATGCTGGTAATTTGGTTATCTTATTACAAGACATAAAACCTGTCCTGTGTCTGCAAATTTACTGTTGGATAAAATAGCATATACTAATTGTTGTAGGAGAGGAAGTAATGAGAGATCTTTTGTTTTCCTTTCTCTCCATAATTAGTATCACTTACCTCTTGATGAGCTAGACTAAGTGGACACTTGCAGTGTCATATCCAGCTTGTTGTCCATCTATTCTAGTTTTGCAGTGTTTTATATATTACTGTTTTTCTGGTGGAGAATATGTGAATACAGAAGTGAGCATTTAACAGGAATAAAATGACAGCAAAATCCTGCATTTAGAGATGTGTGATTGCAATCTGCATTACTGAAGATTTGTTGTGTGTTAAGACAGCTCTTTTCCATTGTTTAAAAAGCAATCCTTATATAATGGGGCTGGTTTGGTCTAATTACATTGAGCTGTTTTTAAAACATTTTACAATTTTCCTAAGCTTTTGACTTCTGTCGTGTCTGTAGCAAGGAGTTTGAGCAAGTACATCTAGGCTGATGCATTTTTAATTGCTTTCCTTTCGTCCTTTCAAAACTAGTTGCTTCTTGACTTAATTGAATGTCTCTTTCTTCTTATTTTATCAGCTGGGAAATATGATCACCTGATTTTTTTCCTTTCTTTACCAGTAGTGATGAATTAACTACAAAAGGCGGAATCAAGAGGCAGACCAACTTAGTAACTGCCAAGAGTTTTGGACCAGCAAAACACACTTCCCAGCCTCTGCATTTATTGGGCATTAGCATGCACATGTGCTATTATGCTGTAGCAAGAGGAGAAGCAGGTCTTTGCTATGAATGTTATGTTTTCAGCTGGTCCTTGGATCCCTATTACATTGCTAAACAAGGCCATGCTTTCGGAAACATTCCCCATAACAAAACCTGATGGTTGTTAGGATGAGGGGCCTTTTGTTGCTGCAGCGTAAATCAATTACTTACAGTGCTCTACCTCTGCACACCTACACTGATTTGGGGCTACCTTGACACATTGAGCATGCTGGCAGGAGAGGATACAGAGGAAAAAAGCCTCGATCATGCTGTAATTTTTTTCGGCTTTCCCAGCAATGCTCTGCCAGGGTTCTGGGTTTGTGTACAACAGCTGTGTTACATAAATGTGCTGAATAAAAGGGACTTAAAATATGAGGGAACATGGGAGATTGGAAGAAATGGGTTTTCAGGGGTGGGGGAGTCTGTAAATAGCGCTAGAGCCATTTCTGTTAATAGTCTGGAAAGGAATCCTGCCTCAAATTAAATATTCAGGCTGAAAGACGTAGTTGCAAAGAAAAAGATGAAAATATGATTTCATGTTTTGTGAGCTTGTTGCTTGTGTTTGTGCTTTTTGCTCTCTTTGGAGTAAACATCTGGTTTTTTGTTGAGTGGGTTCATTTAACTTCTTTAATATTCACTGAATTGTTTGTCAGTTTTGGGGCTTTATGCTTGTTTATATTTAAGAGATGAACTCTCTTACTCTCTGTCCTCCTTGCTGTATATGCACTGAGAGCCTATGGTGGGTTTCTAGACGGGCTGCAAAACAGGGATTTATTGATACTGATGATTTCTTTGTCCTTAATGAAAGCTCAGCAAAGGTCACTCTGTTGGCTTTTATTATGTCAGCTGCCCTTTGCACAGTTTGCCCTAGGCAGCGTGGATGCTCTCAGAAGATTTGAGTCTGTTCCTTGTGTTGTTTCTTTCCTTCCTCAGTGTTACCCTCTTACCATGTTGTTTTTCTATCTGCTTTAATTTGTGTGAGCAGTTGAAATACTGAGTCTTCAAAAACTTTTTCTGCCAAGTGACATATATTAATTTGTTCTTTTCATCATTTCATCAACTGCAGATGCCCTGGGTCTAAGGACATGGTTCAAAGCCCTTGTCCTGTGCAAATTTGTAATATTACTGAATAGGAAAAATTAATCCATGAAGAATGACACAGAATACTAAGGTGTTAACATTTATGCTTAGTGTGGGCTATATGTGAAGATCATTGTTGGTTGGGATTTCTGCGTTAAGAGAACTGTGATATCATTCAACTTTGCCCTCCTTTTCAAGAAAACCTGACTCTACGATGGTACTAGTTCATTATCTTAAAGCGATGTTACTCTTCAGAAGGTGAACTGACTGGGTTGAAGTGTCCTTAACCTCCACTGGTAGAGTGGCGTTAGATTTGAGTGAAATAGTGTGGTTACCATCCATGTGTTTGACCTTACCTGAGATGGTTTTCAGTCCTTCTGTTCAAGATTTGTGATGTCTTTAATCTTTCCTTTTCTCTCATTCACTCCCCTCTTTTTCTGTATCCAAGATGGTGTAGAGAAGAGGTTCAGCTTTGCGCTTTTGTTAAGTCACAACTTTGACATTTCTAGGCTAGAGCTAATGCTGCAGACTGTCTTAGGAAATCAATGGGAAATTCCAATCTCGAGTGATTTGTCCCTGTGTGGAATGAGTGGAATTGTTTCATCACTAACTCAGAATTCAGATCTGCACTTGAATCTAAAAGCAGCTAAGCTGGTTCTTATTTTAAATGTATGAATGATCTTACTAATTTCATGAGAAAGGCAGTGCAGGATGATTACAGTCATCTTTAGTAACACTAAATGGGACTGGATCCAATAGCTTGCTGGAGGCATCTTCCAGCTTATCTGGGATGCTCTCATTACCAAGACTTGAGTCTTCCAAGCTTGTAGCTGACATGTAGCAAGTTTTGGGGTTTCTGCCTGGTACTTTGATGCCTGCTACACCTGTTCCAGTGTGGTGCCATTATCTTATTTTGGTGCTCTGCATTACAGTGCTTGAATGCTGAGGCAGTATCACCTGTACTGGCTCATTTTGTCAGGATTTGAAGGAGAATTGTGGATTCCAACATGGAGCCTAGTTGCAGTATTGCAGCTTCACCGTTGGGACCAAAAACATTGGTTCTGGAGGTATTTCTTACAAGCTTTGTTGAACTGGCTCAACAGGGCTAGGACTAACTGGAGGGTATAAATGGTGAAGGTGGTGCGGAAAAAGTTGATGTCCAGGACAGAATCGTACATCTTCTGGGATACAGAGTAGCACGTACTAAGGCTTAAATTGACAGAATGAACTTTTTGACAGGCTGATTGAGGAACTTGTTTCTAGATGTTGAAATCAGTGGATGAGGGGAGTTTCCAGGGGGATTGAAATAATTTTTTGGGGGTTCAGGTTCAAAGATTAAGCAGAATTAAGATGTTTGTTTATATTGCTGTGTCTTAATGCTGTTTCTTATATTTGTACAACAATGAGTAAAAATGAAAGCAAAACCTTACTTCCTCATTAGTTCTGAAAATTTGATGTAAATTTTATGATAATATATATTGGGTTCCCTTTCTCCTAGAAGTATTTTATGTAGTCAAGCTTACTGTACACGTGAATGCAACTTACACATTTTATGCTGCTTGCAAATAACTTATTTTCTACTTGCAGATATATGTATAATCAGGCAGGGGAAAAGTGGCATTATATAGCAAAAACAGTACTCGTGTTTGTGTTAGCCTATAGACAGCAGGACCCTGTGATAGTTTGAATAATGAAAGCACAGTTTATAAAAATAGATGTGGAGGAAAATATAGCTGGTTTAGAATTCTGCTGGCTTCTATGAAAAGCTGCTCTTGTTTTCTGTATGGCAGAGAAAGTAATATGGGTTAAAGGAAAGCACTTTTGCATTATTTTGCTGTGCTGTTGTAGCCCAATAGATCATTTGCTATTTCTATATACTGCTACAGAAGTAATGAAAAATATCCTGCAAACAATAATAGTCTGAGTCCCTAACCTTTGTAAGGTTAGATATAGAAGCTCACTGAAGCCTGTTCACTCTCTTGTCTTTAGCTTTGGTACTAATGTTGTCCTTAGATGTTTCTTTGTAAGAAGAATGTATCTTTTGACTGTATTTATAGAGCCCTCTGTGGTTTTGGGGACGGCGTGTAGGGGAGAAGGAACAGTCTCGCATCACTGCATCACCGCAGTGCAGAATTTGAAAAACAGCTTTTGACTGACTGTTCCTACAGTGATATCAGATGGTTGGGAGTTTCATGTTAGCATAAAGTGTGACTGGTTTAAGTAGTGTTTGTGTGGATCAAATGCATTATGCCACTGAAGTCTCTTAAATCACATTAAATCATGATAATTAGTTTTGCATTGAGAGTTTTGTTGTTTCTTTTTTAAAATAAAAAGTAAGGAAATATTTATTTATGGCTTTTAGTAAGTTTACTGCCACAGGTTTTGGATCTTATGCATTTAGTGTACATTTGGTATTGTAGTATCTACAGACTAATTAATAACCTGGCACTACTGGAAGAAAATATCAGTTCCCAGTGCACATGGGGAACTTCTAAAATGTTTTAGGGTAGCTTCACCTCTACTTTTCCTTGTATGTGAGCGCTTACTGGGTAGCCTAGGTCTCTAAGGCATCCTTTATCCCTATTTTACATTGACTCTGTTAATTGTTATTGACCTTAGAAAGTTACTGGCTCTTAAGGACTTGTAGTCTTTGTTCACACATGTGGCTTCAGTGAGTGTAATGGCCATGATTATAAGCCCTTGCAGTATTCTGGCTCTGGGCAATTAGCTTAACCCCCATTTACACAGAAGGCTCCATTTGGGCAACTGAGGAGGTTCTTGTATTTCCCTGTTTGCCTTGTGATCCTTTACAGTGAAGTTGCTCTTCACTGATTAGAGGGTGTGGCTTAAAATATTATTTAATCTTGTTGGACAGTTACAATTTATTCCTAAACAGGAACCAAAATAGAAGTTGTACTTCAATAAATTTCCATACCTGTCTTCTCTTCTGAAAAAGTTGGTATATCCCTGTTGGCATAGATTGACCCACTTGAATCGCCGTCTGTAGGAAATATTAAACTATATATTATATAGTTATGTACTTTATTTTCAGGCTGGTATACAGGATGGTAGGAATCTAGGGTGGGCCAAGTTGGACTTACTCCCGCTATGCTGGCAATGTGTGTCTACTTCCTAATGGCATCCGCACCTTCTAAAAGACAAGGCCAGTTAATTAGATTTAAGGAACTCACCCAGGATTATATGGTTGCATGTAATGGTTTCTGTGCCATAATCCTGCTGAAGTATGGACAAAGCCTTGTTAACTATTCAAGTCAACCGGTAAAATGGGAATGCTGAGGTTGAACAGTCATGGTTCCTACAGCACCTCCTTCTGTGTTCATGCATGCAACTCTCATTAAAGCAAATATTATATGGTTAAGGTTGTGGCAACTCTTACAAACCTTTTAACAGCTAATTAGAGCATGCTTTGGAAGTTGGGGAGGTTCTCCTGTTTGCATAATCTTGGGTTTCCTGATTTCTTAGAAGAGCAGGATCTAGTGACTTAAATGCCTAAATGCTCTGCCATCACTACTTAAGAATACCACAATCTATATTGCAAAACCAGCTGTTACATTTCCTAGAGTGAAGGAGTACAAGTCTCTGACATGATCCTCCCTAATTAAATTGCTTGGCACTGGGGAGAGGAAGATGCTCTTCATTTTTTTGAGTTGCTACCTACTGTAAAAATAAGGCAAAGTTAAACCTCCTGTACAAAGGCAGCTGCTAATCCTCACCAATGGCACTGATATTGGTTTTTCTGGGGGTCTCACTCTGGATAGGTACATGTTAGACCTTTGCCCCTTATTCTTTTGTCACAGCAGCTCTTAATCAAAGGCAGTTTAAAGAATTTTGCCCAAAATGCTAGGAACCACACATTTTGCTTCCTTTAAAGTGTATAGATTTAAATTCCTAGGCACCAACATACTCCTTAGTATTTTAGACAGCTGTTTCTGTTATTCTTTTGAAATGGTAGATTTTTTAATTAATGTATAGATCACCTGAGTTGTGCACAAAGAGTTCTTTTTGCGCTTGCCTCTTTCCCCAGAGGTGGTGCAGCAACCTCTTGGTCAGCCCACCTTAACTGAGTTTACCTTTGGCGTGGATGACTAATAACACAGGAGCTGTGGGCACACATCCCTTCGCAGAAGCTGTTTACATTCTGTAGTTGGGGAATTTTTTTTTTCTTTGTACTGTGCAGTTTTTTTGCCAGTTCTAATTTGCCATGACGTGGTCAGTGCTGTTTCCTTCCGGCTGCTTGCGAGACTCTGGTAGAGATAAGGGTACATTTACAGCCCATTTTTATCATGAAGCTGAAGATCTGCTTCATGTAGGAACGTGGGGACTCTCTGGATTGTACAAAGAATTTATTTATTGGTTTCGTTATTTTGACATGGGGATTTGAGATCCAGAGCATTTGACTTGCAAAACAACAACTTTGCTGAATTTGAACTGTGTGTGAAGAAGAAATGTAATATACTTGCGGTATCCTACAGCCGAGTAGGTCAGTCTGAGTTTTGTATTTTTACTTTGAATAAACTGTGAAGACTAGAGGTACTAATGCGTGTGAAAACTGCATATCTAAATCAAATGAAAATATGGATTTTATTTTTGTTAACTTTTGTAACTTTTCCTTAGTTTCATGCTTTTAATATGAAACACTTTGAAACTGATGTCTTACTTCCTGAAACAGTTCTGTTTCTGGGAATGAAAGTTCACATACACTAATCAGTAAAAGAAACACTTCTGGAGACACAAAAGTGTCTGACTTCCTTGGACATAAATAGAACAGTTATAATATGTGGAAAGCTTTATTACCACTGCTACTATTTCACATTGCTGAAGTAATAATTTTTAATGATTTTTTTTTTATTTTTCCCTTCACAGTGGTAAAGGCTATCAAGGTGGGAAGAACAATTCAGGAAAGGATTTGCCTTGGTTTGTTTTGCTTTGAGAACAGAAGAACCCAGGAACACTGATGATCTAAGAAATACGAACACTGTTACTCGATTTATTTTGTGATCCTGCCTTTCTGCCCAGCTGAACCTCAGTAAAGCTCTCTGTTCTTTCACATTCAAGAACATTTTTCTTTGTATGTGGAGCTGAGACCTGGGAATGCATTATTATGGCAGCAGTCGTACAGCAGAATGAGCTTGTGTTTGAATTTGCCAGCAACGTCATGGAGGATGAGCAGCAGGTATGGGACGGTGTAAGAAACCTTATTTTTACAATTTGGTGCTAAGAGTATTATGAAACACGAGGAAAAAATGTGGTGTAAAACACAAAAAGGAAACATCGAGGTCATTATTGTTGCAGCAGATGTTTGTGCTGTTTCAAAAGCTTCCTGTTGCGTCCTGTAACTTGCATGCACAGAACAGAAATTGTAATGTTATAACCTCTGCAGTATTGCAGAGACATCCTCCTCCCAAAATATTTTTCCTGTTTTGCTGATTTGTGCCACACATGCATGTGTGATGTAGAATTCCCAAAATTACGGTATTTTAGAGCAGTTTTCAACTCCTCTAGTGTGCTAGGATAAAATTCTTAGTAGAAGTAGTGATCACACTGCAGATGACTGGAAGGGGCAGTATGTACTTGCTCACTCTTACTTACAGATTGGTTTCTAAACTGCATTACTGCATGCTGGTTATTCAAAAATAAGCTTGAAAGTAATTTCAATTAGTTTCTTTTACACTGCAGGGAAAATATGTCTCTTTCTACCTGAGCGGACTCTCAGTTAGATGTGGATTATTTAAACTACATCCTGTGAGCCTGGAAGCTTCAGTGTAGGATTCCTGTTGTAAAAATTATGCAGCTTCTCTAGCTGGTGGTTAATATTAGAGCTTGCATTTATTAACAAGAAATGAGGTGCCTGAATACTGTAGAGAAACAATTCTTAAAAAGACTAAGTGCCATGACAAACTGTTCCTCTTTTGTTAATGTGAAAAGCATTTATTCTCCTCTCTTTAAAAAAAACCAATCCACTTTTGGCTTTATAATCTTGTCTCTGGTTTTCTGTATGGCGTAATAACTGGCTGGGTCGCTGGCCTGTTTCTGCTGTCAGTCATGCGATTATTTCAATGAACTGAGTGTTGTCTGTCTGAAGTGCTAACTCAGTTTTGGATGGAATTAGTAATGTAACTTCCTCCCCTGTATTTTTCCAGAGCTTGTGGTAGCCTGGGGATTTAGATATGGGAATTGCACAAGCATAGTTGAAAACGAGCCTTACTTATTACCTCTGCTGGTTGTTCATTGCTGGCCTTACTTTACAAGCCAATGGGAGAGGGGAGAATTGAGGTAGGGAGGGCTACTTCAGTGCGGTTCCTGGGACGGTAGTGAGAGCAGACGTGGTTTTGTTCTGTTTAGCTGTGTGTTCTGCTTCTTGCAATTTCTTCAGATGCTTACCTGAAAAACCTTAAAAATATTAGAGTGCTCAACAGGACAGTAAAACCTTTCTAAACAGAGCATTCTCCAGCTTCAGAACAAACTCAACCTTGACGTTTATCTCATAACTCCACTAAATTCTGCTCTTGATGAAGTCTAAGAAAAAATGTCCTGTAGCATACCCTAAAGGTGAAGAAATCAAAGATGCGAAAGGCCAGAGATAAAGGGTGCATAGCAGGAAGTCTGTTGCTGCAGTCAGATGCAAGCTCCTTTTAAATCATTGGGTTCACTTAGTTCAGATATCAAAGATGCAGGAAAATCTTAAATACTCAGTTGTAGAAGAGAAGTCTTGCACAGGGAAGCATCCCTCCTGAGAAGCTGGTACAAGGTTTAGTTCGGCCAAGGGTTCATAGTACATTAGCCCAAAAAGACTGCTTCTTGCTTACACTTGATTGACCTGCTTCTTAACACATAGGAGCTATTGCTATTCCTAAAGGTTTTAAATTCTTAGATAAGTTGTATTTAGGGATGGATAACACAATTTGTGTACTTCGCAAAAATTTTAGCTCTCTTAGGTGTTCTGTGTTGGGCAAAAACATTTTTTTTTTGGATCCTCATCGTATACAAAAGGTGTCATTTAACTCAACTTTGGATAATTATTTTTGCAATGCCCCCACAAGCTGGCATTGTAAGAACTTTGGTACTTTTTTTCTTGTCAATGCTTTGCCTGGAGCTCTCTTGTGCCAAGAGCTGTTGGGACATCGAACAGCTGTGGGGAGAGGTTCGGGGTCTAAGTGGCAGCTATGCTCACTATTTCAGGGAAGTCATAATTCCTGGCTATTTTGTTTAATTTTTTTTTTTAAAGTCTTGGTTAAACAACCATAAATTATGAACAGTCCATTTGCAAATGTAAGCATTCAGCATTCAGTGGCAGATGCCAGTGGGAGGGCTCAATCACATGGACCCGTGTGAACGGGAAAGGCTCGCTCTTATCAGCTTTATCCTTTGCAGTCAAGAAAAGAATGATTTTTTAATTTTTTGTTTTTCTTGGAGGGTTCACTTATCACATAGTAGATCTGTGGTGAGGAAGAAATGAAATGAAAATATCCTTGTAATTTTCAGAAGGGAACAAGTGGCTTGGGCTAAGGCTACTGATAACCTGTCTGGCTTCTGCTACATGTCAGGGATCTGGTTAAAATAGAGAGTTTGCTTTTTCTTTCTCTTCCTTTCTGTGTTTTTGTTTTGTTTGTTTGGGGTTTTTTGTTGTTGTTGGGAGACAAGGAGAGACTGCACACATAAAACTGGGCAGCAGTTCCTACAGGCTTTGGCTGAGTCAATGCTACTGTCTAAACCTGCTTCTCTTTCTATCTGCAGCTTCTTCTTTCAATGCCTTTTCATTTAGTCCTTTGTGGGCTTACAGCTAATGTGATATTTGATCAGGACATTCTTAATTTAAAAAGCTGAATAAAAGCTGCCACAGTGGCTAGATCCCTAGGAAGTTTTAAATGGTGCCAGGGACAAGTTGAATCATTACAACCATTAAATTGCTAACATGATTCCCAGCATGACTGCTCTGTGTCGGGCTGTGCTCTCTCAAGTGGCTCTGACGCATGTAGTAACCTGTGCCTGAAGACCGCTTCTGTATCTCTGGGGATGTTTCTCTCTTCCCTTCTTCTGGTAAAGAGAGGTCCAAGACCTTAGGTTGAGTCATGACTTCTGCACCATCATCGCATGCCTAGATTTGCTCTTCCACACTCCCTGATATTGTGCCATGGGCTTTCAGAAAGATGAAGCCACCTGGTCAAGGTGGAAGTCTACATTTTTTTGGTTGTTTCCAGCTCCTGCAGAAGGTTTCTCCCCCTTATCTACTTGCAGTTTTATGAAGACTTTAAGGAAAATATGAGATCTGTAATGAGGCTGTCTTCCCAGAAAAGCAAACATCGTATGTCTGCCTGCAGCATCCCTTTGTGCAGTTCAGTCACTTCTCAGATGCTGGCAGTGGGAACACCTTTAAAGTCAAGAGGCTGCCTCTGCACAGAGACCTTCAGCAAGGGAAAACCAAAGGCTTTTTTCTAGTCACTAAGGTCACTTTGCCTCATTCTGTTTAGTTTTCTGGGATGTTTTATTTTTGGGGGGTTTTTTGTTTGTTTTTTGTTTGTTTTTTTAATATAAATGGCCATCTGTATTGCGAGTCTGAGTTCTATTGTTTGGTTAAAAAGACAGTTGTTTTTTCCCTGAGGTTGGTTTCTCCTTTTTTTTTTCCCATGTAGCTTTTCCCTTCCACTATCTATTGCATGCATTTCTTCCCACCCATCATTTACTTGCATAAAATTTATTCCACACCAGTTAGAAGCTAGTCACCATATTCCTGGGACAAGCTGTCATCCTTAAAGACTTGTAGTATGAGAAGACAGTACCTCCAAAGCAGAAGAAAGCCCCTTCCTTATTTTCCATTTCCATGTCCAGGATGGTGTTTTGATCTTTCGTCAGTTGGTGACAGTTCATGAGACAATTTTCAGAGAAAAAAAGAAACACCTTGTTAGCATGTCAAGCACACTAGAAGAATAAGAGAGCGGGAAGGAAGATTTCTGCCTTTAGCCCCCAGAGGAGTACAGGGTTCCGTTTTCAGGGGATTATGGAGTATAACCAATGCTTTCAGGGACCTGCTCATGGGACTTTCCATGAACTTCAGCATCTGTATGAAGTTTGCACTCCTCCGAACTGGTAAAGGTCAGTCTACAGGGTTTTGATGTCTAAGGTTTGGGAAGGTTTTGGCAGTAGCTCAATTGCTGTATGTGTCCAGCAGACATGGGAGATGGGTTGAAGCCAAGTCAAAGCTTTGCTGGAGCTAGGGTGTCATATTGTACCTATATTTTGTATGAGAAAGATGAAGCAGCAGAAGCAGGAGAAATTAAAAAATACGCAAATTGTTCTTCTAGGGATCTCTGTATCAATTTCTTGAAAATCATTGCTGACACTTTCAGACTTTTTTTAAACTTTGATAGTATAGTTTACACTCTTCCTTTTTACTAGGGCATATAGAAGGACATTTGTATTAGAAATAAATTATTTTGTGATCTTGCTATTAGAGAGGTAATTTAATTTGTGTTAATTGAATCACTACCTTGTAGTTCTTAATTTAATGTTTTCCTTGTGTGTAATTCTCATTACACACTAGCTTCAAAGGGAGCCATAGTAAAAAAGGGCTCTTTTGCAGTTCCAAATGTGTACAAAGTTTTTTCGTGTCTTACAAAACAACAGAGCTAGAAGAAGGTTTAGCTTGGCTCTCAACTGGGATTCAGGCACTTTCAGTGAAATCAAGAACTTTATAGAAGTACCAAGGTGAGATTACCTCACAACAGCCATATGTACATCTGTGTGCTTTAGTATTACCTTTTAAAACTGAGTGAAAGGCTTGTTAATGAGGTCATAACCAATTGCAAATACTGTGCAAAAAAGCAATGATGACTTCCACAAAAATGCATTTCAAATTAAATTTGTTTGCAGTTGTGTGAATGCTTTTCACAATAGGAGCATATTAGAATTTGTTCCTTCCTTTCCTTTTCATAACCATGGCAGGAGGGAAAGTCCATACATTGTACCACTGTAGGGTATGAGCTGGAAGCAGGTGTAACAATAGTTTTAAAAGAAAAGGCCACAAGAAGTGATGTTTACTCTGATTCTTCCAGTTCAAAACTGTGATTAAGTTAAAGAAAAGCACATTTAAAATGTCTTACCGCCAGTGAATGCTTTTCTGTTTGTCTCCAGTCTTTTGGAAGCATAGTGCATCAGCAACTTACTTGGATAGTCCGGCACAGAGTTCAGGTGAAGAGGTATTGCCCTGCCATGGGGGTTCGTCTGCCTACAGACAGACACAGCAACCATATCAGAGTATGTGTATGATGATTTTTTCTAGACATGGTCAAAATACAGTTTATTCTTGCAGAGAAGTTCAGATCTGATCACATGGATCAAACCAAGTACTGCTGAGCTGCCTGAAGCAGCACAGTTCAGTACCACAGGAAACACTTTGGTCAGTAGTGAAGTGTATTTTAGAAACACATGGATGTTTGGGCTTTTGTAACTAGGTTTCATAGCAAAGTGAATAGGGTGTAATATAAATAGGGCTTTGAGAAACTGGTCTGAAAACATGTGACAATCAGTTGATTTTATCTGTATTTTGTTTATTATTCTGAAACATTTTTCTACAACTTGTCCTCTCAGAGGCCAAGCCAGTGGCATGAGCATCAGTCATTAGAGAAGGACAGAGTAATTTTCTTCTCCAGAAGAAGCTAATGTAAGGCTTATCTTGAGCACAGGCAACTCGATCTGTCGCTGCAGACACTGCAGCTGCTGAGCTGGTGCAAGGGCGGAAGCGGCGAGAGGAGCGCGCCTCGCTGCGCAGACCTGGCGGGGAGGAAGCTGACCGCTTGCTGATAAGTGTGCAGGACACAGATGCCTACACCAGAAATGAGCACCCCAATGCCTCCACTATTTCATAGTCAGTGTAGAGAAATAGGTGTTTTTAGGCCACAACTCATTCTGTTGTAGCACAGGGGCCTAAAACAGGGCAGGGAAATTGTGCCCTAGAAAAACCATTTCTGTCTGTTGGCTGGGAAGGAAACTTTGGGTTCCTAGCTCATGTCCAAGTGCCTGCACCACAGCTGTCTGTAACTTAAATCCCAAAAGTTATGTATTGTGGCATATTACTGAAACTGAGGTATTTGAACTATTTTTAGAACATAATTGTATCTCAGAAATGAAGCTATAATGGACCATCTACCTTGTAGCTTATGGAACGTGTTGTTGAAAATAAAACTTCTTTTTAATGTGTGTAGTTTTTTATCTTTCTTCTCTCTTTGCAGTGCTTTATCTTTTTTTATTGATGTGGCTTTTATTTAATCAAATCTATTTGTTTATTCTTGCCTGGAAGCAAATAGGATCAAGAATGTTAGGGTCAGTAAACAAACAGGATGCAAAATGTGAACATCACCTTTTTTGAGGAACAGTAGGGACTCTTGGCCATCAATGGTTTCTGGTTTCTCAGCTCCAGCATGATGCAGCACTGGTTAGAGGTGCCCACAAAGGTGTGGGGTGGCAGCTGTGTCTGCTTGCTTGACTTGATATACACCTGTCATCTGGAGATATGATTGCACAAGAGGACTTTAACCGGTCTGCACTTTGTTCATTTTTGTTGATATTCTACTATATTGCTCTCTTTTGAAATGTTTGGTAGAATAGGTCATTATTTGTTGGGTCTTTTTTTTAAATTTCAGTTTCACTGGCTTTTTTTTTATTTTTAGGAGACTGTCCGCAATGGAAGTCCATTAAAATACTGTTTTTGTTTTTTAGTTCTTCTTTTTTTCCTGGTTGCCCTTTATCACAGTTTTTGCTGAGACGTGTTTTACAAAACACAGAGCAATTTAAAGCGGTAATTACTGCCTTTTAAAACTTCTAATTGCACTTTCTACTTTCAGTACTTATGGTCCAGACTCTTTCCTAGGGGAGGCTTACTCCCATAGCTGTTGTCTGTGTTGAGCAGGTAGCTCTGATACTATTTGCTGTCTGTGACAGTGTGCATAATGGCAAGAGTGAGAGATGAGTAATTCCTTAACAAGGGCACAATCATACAGTTGGTTTTTTCCCTTAGGTTTTTAACTTGTATGGTTAAAAAAACTACTTGATCTTCTTTCCAATACCTGAAGGGAATCTACAAGAAAGATTGAGACTATTTACGAGAGCATATGGTGACAGTACAGGTGGAAATGACTTCAGACTTAAAAGATGGTAGGTTTAGATTAGATATTAGGAAAAGGTTCTTTACTGTGAGAGTGGAAGGGTAGTGGAACAGGTTGCCCAGGAAAGTTGTGGATTCCCCATCCCTGGAAGTGTTTAAGGCCAGGCTGGATGGAACTCTGAGCAACCTGATGTAGTGGAAGGCATCCCTGTCCATGGCAAGGGATTGGAACTCGATGATCTTTAAGGTTTCTTCCAACCCAAGCCATTCCATGAGTCTATGATCTCTACATATCTGTGCTCTTCTGTGGAGGGTGGGACCAAATGTATGTATATTGGTTTTCTCAGAAATGTGTTTTAGCAACTTTTTAGGTTTTTTTCCTGTTTTTAATCTTGAGACATTCATAATGTCTTTTATTTTTGTAGTGAGGGAACCTTAGAGTTACACCAACCTTTCTTTGAACCTGTTCTGGTCTCAGTCTGCTGTGACTTTCTTCCTGCAAATGACATTTTAAACGACTCACTTTGGCAAATACGATGTCTGTAGTAGATGTTATTTGCTGAAAACCTCTTCCTGCTGAGCGGTTGCCTTTTCAGAGAGTGTGCATCTTATTATTATTGCTGGTCAGTTTGATTTCTGTTTTCCAGCTGCTTCTTTTCTTCTGTATCTGATGCAAAATGACTGTCAAGACTAAAGGATGTCTAACAGCAGACTTAGGAAGGAAAGTGGTGAGGGGGGTGTGGCGTGAGTAAGGTCAAATGACTAAAGCCATAAAAATTAGAGAGGGGATGTATTAAAGCACTTACATCAATCTGTTATACCCCTTCCTTCTGTAGCAAGTGTCCCCTAAAATAGTGATATTAAATAGTGTCTCGTAGGAAGTTTGGTGCCTGTGAGAGCTTTGTCCAGTCCTCACAGCCACAGGACTTCTTCACCCTCAGCTTGATGTGAAGAGCAAAAGGTCAAGGTGTTTGCAGGAAGTTGCTCACCCAGTATTATTGCCAGCAAAGTTTAGCACTTACTGTGCTGTGCCATACCTCTGTATTGTAAGCTTTAATGCTGCAAAACCATGTTGTGCAGGTCTGATGTTATGTACTGAAGTACAGTCAGTACAGTAGGTCCTACAGCAATATTCAGTCTCTGGCTACTGGGACACTGCTGCTATTTGCTTTCGTGTGCTAAAAATCATCTTGTCCTTTAGTACTCCCTCCTGACAGTTTAATATCCAGGTGGTGTAGCATAGGTCTGTTGAAGTATTAGTCATTAAATGGTTAGATTGGATGCAATCTAACTAATATTTTGTTGTTTCTTTTTTTCTACACCCCCCCAGCTTGGTGATCCATCTATTTTCCCTGCTGTCATCGTGGAGCACGTGCCTAGTGCAGAACTCCTTCATAACTACTCTGGCTTAACCTGTGTGGATGAACCTAGTGACATGATCACTGAGAACTCTCTGGATGTCGCAGAAGAGCAGATCATAGAAGATGATGATATCACCCTCACAGGTTGGCAATAAAACCATTTCTTTGCACCAAGATGTCTGTGACTAATGGTGGAAGAAAGTTTAATGGCAAAAAACAACAGTGAGCAAAATGAATAGTGGTACTGAATGCTGTTAATTGAGTACAAGACAGAAAATGACATTAATACTGTTAGCAGGTGGCTTGCAATCCCAGTTGCACAGCTGATAATGGTGAAGTGTTTCATTCATCAACAGTGATTTAAGGCAGAGTCCTGCTCAGAGTACCAACAAGGTTTTCTTTGTTCTTCATAGGTTTAGTTTGCGTTTACTTAATAGGTAGTATATTCCTAAGTAAACATATATACCAAAAAGCAGGAATATGCAGCTTAAGTAGATGTACTGCTTTAACTTCCTGAGGGTATACAATTATAAATTAAAATGTGCATGCTAGCATGGCTTACTGGTGTTAGTATACTCAGCATAGTATTAATTTTGGATCTCTAATAATGATTAACACCTAAAATACAGATGTCGTCTGTAAATTCTGTTAGAAAAGGTAGCCCCAGAGATAAAACAATGCTCAAGAGAAAAGCACAAAGATATGTCACATTTTTAGAAACAACCCCTCACTGAATACATGTATTTGAAGCACTTTTGCAGAAAAAATCTCAAAGGTGGGGTAGATACTTTACAGAGAGGAGTTTTCTTTCAGTCACTAGGCTCCACACCTGGACTGTCTCCAGGGATGGAGACATCTTGCTGGTTTCACTCATGCTTTTGACATTATTTTGAAAGACATGCTCTGATACAATCTTTCACTACCAAAAGCAAAACAAGAACTCAACATAACTTGATATGAGGAACAGTTCACAGAGTAAATTGATATGAGCTGTTGTCAGTAAACGGTTTTATCTGATGAAAATGGCTCATTTTTTTCCATAGTAGTGAATTATCTGTGAACAGACTGTGACCATACAAATAGGTTAGGTTATTATTAAAGAAGGTTTTACATACTCAAACAGTATTTCAAATTGAGACCTCTTGCCAACTTGCTGTTCATATTAATTTTTCACACTACAACTGGCATTTCCCCAGTGTGTTACTTAAGCACCACTTAATGCATCCATGTGAATTTCATAGCAGATTGTTTTTGTAAATCCATATTCGCTGTAATATATTGTATGTGAATTTTTACATGTATGAGTAATTGTGAAACTCCGCTTTTGCGAATGCTGTTGTTAACCTTCTTTTTTTGTTGTTGTTGCTGGTCACATGAGAAGGGTTTGCAAATTGCTGCCAGAAACTGAAAATATTTAATCCTTGTAACTGATGGTGTCCAAGGGTTTCTGGGATACTTTGGAGGCAGACAAATACAGTATTGTTCCCATCATCCATTGTAGTTCAAGAAATCTGGTTTTCTTTAAAGGCGAAGTCCTTAGAAATAGAGAGCTGCCACTTTGCAGAGATGATTGTTGTGGAGGAGATGCTAACTAATTATCTGTTTCACAGTCTCCATCCTGTGCATGCTGTGGATTTCCTTAGAAGGGAGAGGGGATGAATGCAGGCCAAGCAGGGACAAGCTCCTGCTCAGGACAAGGCAGCCAACACTGGTAGCTCAGACCCTGGTCTCTGGCAGGAGGCTCTCCAGCCTGACTCTAGTGGGGCAGAATTTGGGGCCCAGGGGTGTGAAGGCACCCTACCTACAGGAGGAGAGGAGAGGACTCTGGGGAGGGCGGCCCCTGTTATCTCCCTGCCCACTGCGGACAAGCGTTGGCTGTGGTCACAGCTGCCCACTTGAACTGCAAGACTGCTGTGTGCAAGAGACCCCAGTTCAAGTATAGCTTGCTCTAGGCTGCCTCTGAAATGGGGCTAATCACAGCTGAATTTTCCCACCTACTCTATTTTTCAGCTGTTTTTTTTTCTTTTTTCCCTTCTTTGAAGTTTCCTTCTTGATTTTATTCATAGACGTGTTTGCTCTCAACATTGAAATGTGTTGTTTTGCTCTTTGAAGTTAGTACCGGTCTTTTCAGTCACTTTCCTGTTATACCTTTGAGAGAGGATCAGACATCATAAAGACTGTACTAATTCCACATTAAAATATTTATAAGACTGACGTTCACAGCAAAACAAAACTGAAACAACCATGATTTGTGACTAAACATTACTGAATGATGACTGCTTAATATGAAAGATTTAGGGTTTTTAAAGTTACTTGTTTTTCAGTACTATTTTATGACTGTCATCCACTGGGCTTCTCTTTTCTCCTAGATTAACAGAAATTAGCAGTGAACCTCATGAAACTGAAGCAATTAGTTTTTAGGGATCTATCTGCAGAAGAGTGGATGCTGATAGGTTTTTTCATGCGTAGCATGTAGCTTCAACCCTTCAAAAGCACAGCTATCACATGTTGGTGATTACTTACCTATCATATAAATTATAACCTGCAGAAAACTAAACTATAAGAACAGTATCCGTTGCACATGAAACCCTGTTGAGACATGGCCAGCAATCCTCTTTTTAGCTATGTTAATGCTTACGCTGTAATTTTTTTGTAATGAGTAGGCAGATGTGCCTTATCACCCTCCTCTTTGGAAGCACTTTCCCTGGAAGAACTGCAATGACAATTTTATGGTCAGCTTGTTGCCAGTCTTATGCGATTTTACATGATTAACTATCATGTAGTAAATGGTGATTAAAAAAATTAATTAGAGCATTTGGCTTTGAATGAAGTTCTATCTCTAAAGGGAATATTGAAAAATTTTTTGTCTGAAAAATACAGGGGATAATGTTTTGTGCAGAAGAATTCTAAGCCAACTTGTCAGATGGTACAAATTGCTACACTTTGTATATCTTAATCATGTGGCTAGTTATGGACATAAGGTGCACAGGAAGGAGGAACTAATTGGATTATGTAATTCTTGAAAATTTTTAAAAATTCTTGTTATAATTTTTTTTTAACTTTGTCATGTGTGATGAGTTTAATTTATTAAAAACCACAGTTAATCAAAGTCTGCCATTTTGTGGTTCACCTGTTCTGGCATTGTTTTCGTGGGATCAGGGAAGTGGCTGCACTGAGACAGGTTGGGCGGGGGATGAGAGAGCAGGGATAGAAAATTTGAATTTAGATGTCCCGTGCCCTAGTCTGAATAGGGAGCATGGAAGTGTGCATTTTCATAGATCTATAATGGTACTTAATAACCAGCTCAGAAATTATTTTGCAACATTTTGAAGTTTGGTAGCATTTGCCTAGTACATTTTGTGAAGCTCTAGCAGTCCTACACAAACCCAGTGGTTTTGGTGGTCATTTCTGGTGTTACATAGAAATCCAAAGGAGTAGTTAGGTGGAAACTGAACTTCTTAGTGTTAATCTGTGAGGACTGTGAGTTGATGAGATGCCAGTTGTAAAAAAATGGGTTTTGGTTTCGGTTACTTTGTAAAGAAATTATTCACGGCTGCCTGTAGCTCTGGTAAAACCAGAGAGGGTGTTTATATAGACCTCCTCAATGAGATAATTTTCTTTACAAATTGTAAAGCTTTATTTAAAAAAGAAAATGGTGATTTGCAGGTCTTCTGAAATACATGTGTTTTTAAACTCAGTTTCCAAGTGTCGGATAACAATCAGCTCAGAGTGGATACTAAAAAGTAAGTGCTTAAATTTAACAGCCAGCTATTCTGCAAAAGCCAGGGCCTATCCCTGTCTAATGGATCTCTTTCTTCTTTTAGCAACTTCAGATTTCTTCTGATATTATTTTGAGGCTCTGCAGTCCCTGTTTTTGTCTCTACTAAAACCAGCAGTGAACTTAAACACAGCTGTGACTAGCACAGTCTTTATTTCAGCCTGGACAAGGCTGTCCATTCTCCAGAGCTGCCAGCCACCAGGGAAGCAATAGGAGTGGGACAGGATTGCCCAGAGTGGTGTAAATATTTCAAAAAAAGGCACTAGACAGGAGGAGGGAAAGCAGGACTTTGAACCGAGGCGGGGAACTTCCAACATGAGGCATAATTTCAGAGCAGAAAGCTGTTTGGGCAAGCCTTGTGCTAAAGCTGATTCATAGGGAACCTGGATTTGTAGTAACTAGGCAGAAATTGGCATGCAGATACAGAGGCTTATGTTTGTGGCTTGCTCAGATAAACAAAAACTTGTAGAGTACCCTGGGAAAAAACTGAAGATATTTTTAGGTGTGGTTTTCCGCCTCCCCTCTTTTCCCCCCTTTTCTTCTCCCCTTTTCCTTTTTGTCTTACCCATTTTTTCTTCCCTGCCTCTTTTTCCCTTTTTCATTTTTATCTCCCCATCTTTTCTTCCCCTCCCCCTTTTTTCCCTTTTTAAAAGAAGTTTCTGCCTATTTCAGATAACATTAGAAACCTGATACTTCTCAGAAATGACACCCCTCTGCCGCACCATTTTTTCAGGTCTGACTTTGTCAGTGTAAAGAAGAAGCTGTTTCGTTACAGTTCTTCTTAAATCTAGGACTGTATTATAACAGCCAGTGATTGGAATACCATTCTGCAACATTATAGAAAAGCTAAAATAAGAGACACCAGCTCGCCTTTGGTAGCTGGGTTGGTTATCTCTGAGCACTGTCTCATGTTGAGGGATGTGAATGAGCATCTTGCTGTTAAAGGACAAAGGGGTGGTCCTCCACTTATTCTGTGAGGTGCCCCACACCTTGTGTTAGCTCTTGAGTTCTTGTAATTCAACTTGCTAACCCAGCAATACACCCAAAACCTTTTCAGACATTTTATAAATCTCAGTTGCCTCACTGTGTGATCAAAAAACCATGAAGCTTGGCATGTGTTAAGTGATAGAAGTTTGGATCATGAACCAGGGGCAGACATGGGAATAAAAACTACAACCCTTGGTTTTTTCAGCAATGGAGAAATATTAACTTGTCTTAAATCACTTTGTGAAGTCACCTTCTCCGAAGATGCTTGAAAGGTGTTGGCAAGAGCATTGGAGTGGTTGAGAAACTTAATTCTGTGTTTGTGGATAGAAAGATAGTGCTGCTGCTTGCAGAGGAAACTCATCTGGGTAGCTCTGCTGGCAAGCTGCAGAGTGAGATGCAGATTAAGCTCTGAGTGGGAGACAGAGACAAGAGGCTGTGAACTGCCAACCTTTGGGATAAAAAAGGGCACCAGGGTGGCATCTGGGCCAGAAAGGCAATGAACAGTGAGAGAGACAGTAGGAGCCGGGAATTGCTGATCTTTTGGATAAGAAAGGAGAAGAAGGCAGATGACCGCAGTAGCAGTGAGGTGGATGGACACAAAAAGGAAGAGAGACTTGCCTGCAGGTGGACCATGAGGCTATAAGAACCCAGGGGTTCCTTGGTTGGAATCATCCTTGGGGCCACCAGCTCGGACTGTTCCTATGTTACTGTGCTGTGGATAAATGAGTTTATGGAACGAGACATCTGAGACTGCCATGGGAAACCTGGGGTTGAACTGGTGAGGAAACCTGGTCTGACTGTGTGAGTGCGGTGTATGGGGAGCCAAGGGGAGCATGTTACTGGAGCTGCCCGCTGTGAAGGGGCTTCAGTCCCAGCAGTGGCAGTCTCTGGCCTTTGGATGTGACTGCCAGTGAGTCTCGTGAGTGGTCAGACTGGGAAGTTTCCTTAACATGCTTATATTTTTTGTGAGCATCAAGTTATATTAATTTCTATATTTACATTATTTATATGGCTATTATAAGTTCCTTTCCTTAGTCTTGGATAGGGATGGTAAACCTCTAGCCATGTGGTTTAACAGTGATGTAAAGCTGGTGGTCTCTTCCTTACCTGCTATTATTCAGAGTGAAGAATTGAGTCTGCTCCATCACCTTAGTACCTGAAAGCCAGCAAGTGGGTTTGGTCCTCCTGCAGCTTTCTCTGAGGAAAGAGCAGACAGCAGAAGCTCTCTCCTCCTTCAGTGCAGCACTGAGAACCTGAGAACCAGTACCACTGCTGGCTTTTAAATTGTATGTGGCAATGTAAGCCAGCCACGCTCCATGACTTTGGCTGAGCTGGATCATGGCAAGCTAACCTTCCTGTCCATTCAGACAATGTCAGAACTGAGAACAGCTGCTTTGGCAGTGCTGTGTGCATTTATTTATATTTGTATGATGTGACATCCTTCTTGAGGTCTTGGCAATGCTGGTAGATGATATGGGAAGTTCTCATCCAGATGAAACTTAGAACCAGAAGAATCAAGACACCAGAACCAGTCCAAGTGTGAACATGGCCGCAGATTGAATGAGCTGTGCATGTTCTGTCTCCTCTTCAGATGGCCAGGCATTCCCTAGGGATGCTCTGTGGCTCTTGGGGCTGAGATGTCCTGGGTCTGAGCTCCTGAGCCTGTCAGCTGCCTGACAAAATTGTCAGCGATTTGCTGCCCTCTCTTGCTCTAGGGCTCCCAAGATCAGGACCTTAGCCCATACTCACTTCATGCTGTCCTCCTCCCCAGCTCTGTTTCTCATTTCTTAAAACTGTTTGGAGATGTCAGCCAGAAGGTGCAGATCCTTAGCTGTCTGGATGCCTTTGCAAGATACAGGGTGGAGGTGGTCCTGTAGTCAACAGGGTGAGTTGCTGTGTGGATCAGGGGTTCCCAACACTTGTCTGCTTTATTCTGTCTTAGCCTGAGCCTCTTACACTTGGGGCATTGTGGGACCAAGTTGGAGAAAAAATCCAGAAGGTAAGGAGGCTTCTGTAAATCACAGCTGGTGGAGGAGGTAGGGCTGATGCGTGGATGCCAGCATTCATCTTTGCCCTCTCATAATGGTACAGTTGCTGAAGCTGTAAACATTTGGGATGAAACCAGGAGTTTTTGTTTGGTTGTTTTTTTAATTATGTAATTGCTCAGTGCTAATTGAACTAGGTGCTTTGTTGTTGCTGTGATATTTTTAAGGTTAAAGTATAGAAATTCTGGCATAAACATCTTGCTTTTGTGTGCAGAAATATTTCAAGGTCATTACGTTGTGTTTTAACGTGCACGTTTGCTTGCTCTATCAGTTAGTGTGGTGGGGTTTTTTGTTTGGTTGGTTGTTTTTTTTGTTTGTCTGGGGTTTTTTTGGTTGTTGTTTTTTTTTTTAATATGACTGTCTCACCCAAAATTCCTCAAAGCTTAACAGGGACAGGGGGTATGAAGCTGGTGAAAGTAATTGAGGTTTCTTGGTGTCCTAGGGAGAGGAATACCAATGCAGCCCTTTTTATCACTTTGATAGATGCAAGTGAATTCCCCAAAGTTGCATCAAATTCATGTCAAAAGAATAAGGAAGCCCAGCCCAAGCATTTCCATTCAACAAACAGTAATTTCTAAAAGGATGTGTTGAACAGTTTTAAATGGTTATGGTACCAGGAACTGCCATCTATGTAATTTCTCATGCTACAGTTATTTTGAAAAAATCATCTGGTAAAGTACTCTTCCAGTTAAACCAGTATTATCTTCTTGGAACAGCTGTTATTTTGCAAAATGATATTTTATTGGATTTTTTTGTTGTGTACTCTCAGATTACCTTAACATGTACCTTAAGCATTATAATTAATGCTCAGGAGCTTTGGGTTTATCTCATGGCTGCTGTCATGAGATGGATGAGGAATTGTCTAGAAGTCAACAATTTTGAAAAGCTTGCCAACTTTCCATATTGCTTTTCATGTTTCACGTTTGCTTTCCACTGTGTTCTTGGAGCCTACACTGTTAGCCCTGCCTGTAATTTCCAGGAATTTGAATGGTTTAGGATTCAGTTACACCTTTACATCACATGGTCTTTCATAGAACTTGTGGAATATTTTCTTGTTTCTCCTCCAGGCTAGCTGATTGGATAGTGTTGCTGGGCATCTCTTATTTATGGAATTCACTTCTGTTCCTAGAACCACAGAATTGTTAGGGTTGGAAAAGACCTCTCAGATCATCAAGTCCTACTGTCAACCCAGAACCACCACCATGTTCACCATTAAATCAAGTCCTCAAGTGTCATATACACATGTTTTTCTGTGGATAAGACACTGGACCACCATAAGAAGTTAGCAATATTGTGTTTTTAAATAATAATCTCTGCAATATTGCTTGTGGTAGTGGTATTTCTTCGTTTCATGGGTGTTGCGTTTTACTGCATGTGCTTGATCAGCAAAGAGAGGGGTTAGAAAGGTGAGGCAGAAACAAAGGGTTTGTGTTGGGTTTGTTTGTGGTTTTTATACATGCAATCTGAAAAATGTACTGTAGTAAATAAATTATTGCAGTGTGCCTTTTCTCCCCAGCTAATCTGTTGCTACACATCTAGTAGAAGACCATGTTTATCACTTTTTCTTTTTTTTTCTGGAAATGAAATAGGAATAAATATCATGTTAAGCTTTAAGTCTAGTTTGTAGCTTTTTAAGAATTATTTTTTCTCTCTTGGTTTTAGTTGAAGCATCTTGTCATAATGGAGATGAAACAATGGAAACAATTGAGGCCGCTGAAGCACTTCTCAACATGGACTCCCCTGATCCTCTACTGGATGAAAAAAGAATAAGTAAGTTTTTTAATGAAAGTCCAATCTGTATTTGCTGGGTTTATTTGTGAAAGGATGAGGGATTCACTGCAGCATGGTTGCATGGGATTGGTAAGATGTTTTAATAACTTCCAGATAGCTGTTATGTACATAGTTTGTATATCAGATATCCAGTGCTGTAAGCAGTGAAGGATTTCATTGCCATGCCGGAGTTGAACAGGAAAGGAAAGAGTCAAAAATTACAGAGGGAAGATGTGAATGAAGTTGGATGGTTTAGATTGCAGTGTTTTGTATGGTTGATGTTTTATGTTGTCAGGATAAAAGAATATGCACTTACATTTGCAGATTGCCTTAAATATGAATGTGAAAAACCAGATAATTGTGCTTTTTGTGGGGTGGGTTCTGTCATTAAATTGTTCTAGCAGTGTTTCTGCTTGTGTAAAATGTTGTCGGCACATATATTGAATTGTAAACTAATCTTTTCTCACTTGAAGGACCTAAATATCATAGTTTTATTTTATTCTATGTTTGAATTTTTGCTCTAAAGCCAACTTTTTAAAATCCTCCTGGCTATGTGAAAATATTCCTTTTGTCCTTTCCCTTAAGCAACTATGTTTGGTGCAACCGAAGAGGAAGAAATGGTGCCTCCTATCACACATGTGTCAGTCACGCTCGATGGGATCCCTGAGGTGGTGGAAGTTCACCAAGCCCCAGACCCTTATGCTGAATCACCAGAGACTCCAGAATTTGAACAACCAAAGAAGAAAAAAGGTAAGATGCTACCAGAGAACAGCAGTGTGGAGCAGGAGAGTATTGGGTGGCATGGTCACTTCCCTGTGGGTGTCTGGAACCATTCAGGGTGTCAGGCCAAAATAACTAAGTGGGCTCAGCCAGAAATGCAGGGAGAGCATTTTCTTCCTGGGTGGTGTGAGCATGTATAAGGGTGCTTAGACTAATGATGTTGTCGACGTAGCAATGATGGCTTATCCTACAGGAATCTCTGCTTGTTCCTATGTATAGTTTGTTCTTCAGAGCAGAATTGCAATACAAGCCATAGAGCTTTTGCTGCTATGAATTCTGAAGTACTTTCATTAGCTCTTAGCTTCAGCTGAAGATACTTGATCAATTCAGAGTATGGGATGAGAATGGGGAGGGATTTTTAGCTTTTCTTAAATATTACTGATTTTTTTCTTTTTAAATTAATAGCTGCATGCTATAGTAAACGTTAGTCCCATTTGTACCAGATTACATAGTGTAGTGATGTTCCACTGCAGTCAGTGCTGTGCCAAAGAGTAATGAATGTTAGCCAGACATTCTGCTCCTGTTTTCCCACCCTGCTTCAGCATGGACCCCGCTAGAGGCTCTGAAGCTGGTGTCTGCAGGAAAAGAGAGTCATGCTGTAGATAGATGCTAAATGCTCTTGCAACAATTAATATAAAAAGAAAAATAAACTAAGGAGGTTGTGTTTCTGGAACTAATCCTAGAGCTCATCCTAGAGCATGAGGACTTTTGCAGGTTCCCCCTGTGTAATAGCCTTCCAGAATAAGGCTCCTGCTACCCAGGCATACTCCTGTGGAATAGGAGTGCATTTTTACTGCTACTTTTGCTGCTAATTCCAAATGTTGGGAATTGTTATCTGTGAGAGAGAGATTGTATTGGCCTTTGAAGGTCTTGGGGAAGCCTCCTGAGCCCCGTGTGTGTCACAAGGTCTCATAGGGATGGGTGTGGGTCAGGAAGTCTCTGAGTCCCCTAAGAAAGCTGAACTGAAACTTCTGCGGAGGAGAGCTTTAGCAGCAGCTGCCCCGAAAGTGCTGCTGGGGAAGCTACTGTGGCTGTGCACACTACTGTGAGATAACCAACTGTAAGAGGATTTTAAACTGGGGGTTTTTTGTTTGTTCTTTTCTTTCCTTCTTTTTTAGTGTTGACTGCTGTGTGGCTCAGAACGAGGAGCTGCTGTCTGCCAGACATTTAACCTCTTTGGTTTGATGCTTTCATACTCTTTCGTGTTGTGCTTCTGCTTACTCCCACTCCTTCCTCCTCCCTAGCTGTAGGTTAGAAAACCAGCTGCTTCACAGAAACTGTGTGTATTTGTTTTAGGAAAAAAAAATACAAGAAAAGATGCATCAGCTTAGTGTTTCATTAAGTACTAGTTTTCAGTGAGCTTGAGACTTTGTGAGGTAGATGGTATGGTCTGAGTTATGTAGAAGTGTTGCTTCAAAATGTCTGGGGATTTGTAAGGCATTGTTGTACAAGAATTGCTGCAAAATGTTATTACATCTGTAGAGCACTTTAGGATAATGTGCAGTGTGTGGGTGGGATTCTTTTGGGGTTTTGTTTGTTTTTTTGTCGGGTTGGTTTTTTTTTAAGTACACTTCATTTCTCTTCTTTTTGTTGGTTTTGAGGTGTGGCAAAGGATGGTGATCATTTTGCCCTATCCATATCACTCGTGATTTCATAGGGTTTTTATAGATTTTATAGACCTCCTTTATAGACTTCTAGCATATATCAGCCATTAGCTAAACTTAGAGGGAGTCATAGTGCAGAGCATTGCCAGCTAACTGGGCCAGAATGGCACTGCCAAGTAGAGCTCCTCCAGGAGAATGTTCACCAGAAGCAACGTGGTGATTTCACTTCCTTTCCTTTTGGCCTTATTGCTGCAGCAGGGGAGCTGTATCCACCCATCTACTCAACTCCAAACCCGTGTTCAGCATGATGTTTTTACTCATGAGTGTCTGAGCACTGAGCTGCCCAGCTATGGATCAGAAAGACAGGGAAAACAAAGAGATGTCAGACGAAGAAACTTGGAAATTGAATACCTCAGTTCTGTGTTTGTTGTGGAAGATATTTGGCAGCAGGTGGTCACATAAATGATATACAACATATTTTATATATATACCATTAAGTTTGTTTGCACATACATTATTTTTTTAACAAAACTCACTGAAAATAGTGCAAGAAAATGGATTTTACATTTTCTGGTGTGGTATAAAATATTTAATCAGGATGAACATTTCACTGCCTAATATCACCTTAATTTGTAGCATGAATTTCTAACCTGAAGTGTTTTACAGCCACGGAAATAGGAAAGTGAAAATACCAATTATAAATCCAATTAGCTATCCAAAATTATGGTAGCCCCCCATAAGGCTTAGCTCTTGCACACTTTTTATCCTTCCTCTTTGTAAAATTCTCTCCTAAAAACGAATTTAGTGATGTACTCTGAAAAATAACAAATTCATGCTCTATTGAAGTGAAGGAGGAAGTGTGCTAGTGCTAAATGTCCTTTTAAAAAATACCTTCTTTTAAACGAAGGAAGCATATCTGATGTGTCTCTGTTAACTGTTTTTTTGGTGGTATCAGTCAGTGCCTGGAGATTATAGCTCACAGTGTAGTCTGAAATTATCCAAATAAAGTATCTCTAGCCCAGATATACAGCAGTAACAGCGATACATTTCTGTAAACAAGTTTCACATTTTTCACTGGTTTCTAATTTTGGATGGGCTTCTGGTAGAGTCCTGAAGTAGTCTAGGCTGAAGAAAGAGAGCCTAGCATTGCTCTTGCAGTTGTATTCATATTTAGTAGCCTAGGTTATCTATAATCAGAAGTGCATAAATTATATGGGATCAGTGCTTAAGTTTCCTGAAGCTGACCAGGAGTAGTTCAGGGGTGACCTGACTGAACTCTCATGCACTTAATTTTCTTTTAAGAACTGAAGTAATTTGGACATAATGTCTAAATTAGTGACATCAAAATAGCACTCCCTTCTCCTTAATGGCTATGTTTACACCTGTTCAAGGGGGGAAACAAGACAACAGAGTCTTCCCACAGCTCTAAGGGGGGAAGCACTTAGCCAAAGTTGCCCTGAGGGACTTCTTTGTGCATTAGAAGCTCATCCATGCAAGAGTGACTTCATCTAGGACATTTTAGGCAGAACAGGCATTTCTGCAAGCTACAATGATGAGTGGAGAAAAATTGCTAAAAATGTACTCCAGTAGTTCTTTAGCCTTTCATATCATGATATATGAAGAAAACAATGTTGTAGGATTTCCTCCCTCCTACCTTCTTTCAAATCAAGGAAGACATTACTGGCCAGAATAGTGGGTGTCATTTGTGTCCCATCTTCAGTCATGAATCCTGTCTGGATGGAAGCAAGAAAATTAGAGGACTGCAGATATTATTAGTTTGCTCACTATAGCTCTCTCAGCTAGCTTTCCCTCCTCCCCCATTCCCTGTCAAAAAAAGAGAAAGAAAAAGGTACAAAGATGGACTTAGCAAGACTGCTAATGTCAAAAAGTGAGTGCTTAAACCAAAGTTTCTTATGACTTCTCTGTAGCTACCTGGAAGTTTAGGATGAAGGAAATAGTGCCAGCTGGCACTGAGTTGTTCTGGTTTTATTCAGAGCTAGTGAAAAACCCCCTTTCGCTCTGCAGCAGAGCTGTTTCCTTACTAAAACAATCCCTCAAAACAAAACCAAAACTGCAACATTACAGTGTGTGGGATTACACAGAACTTTTGATCTGGCCCCTTTCGAACATCAACTTTTTTGAAATGCAATAAATAGAGAAAAAAATTTTCCTGTAGATTTTTAACTATGACAGTATTCTATCTGAACTAGAAATATGTTTCTCTGAGTCTTGTGTCTTCTTAGTCTATTCTGCCTCTCAAAAAATTATAGGTAATAATATAGGTAATGTCAATGTAGTAAGGGGTCACTGCAAAACCTGGTGTTATAAACAGAGCCAGATTACGTGCAAAAACACAACACAATTTATTAAAAATTACCAACAGAGTTTAGGGCAAAAATAATAACGAGACACCATCAGCGAAAAAGTCCTTAGTACCGGCCGGCACGGGTGAGTCCTGGCCCTAGCTTAGCGCCTGCCACGCTACAGCTTCCCAGGATCACCGGTTTNTTCAGGCAACCAGAGGACCTCCCAGTTTCGCCATGTACTTTTAAACCATGTGCTTTTAAATTTATTTCTTATATTTTTTACACATTTATTATTTTTCTTTTTATAGTGCAATTTTGAGTGATCAACTTTAACATTTTCCTAAACTAACTATACACTTACCAATAATACTTAGGGGTTCCTGAGATGGACAAAGATAGAACTAACACACAACATAAAATAATGGCCATTTTAACTAGTAATATTACTAACACTTAGAAATATCCAAGACAACTGAGATGCAATTTCCCAAAAGGGAGAATGCTTAGGAGTTATTTAAAAAGTCTTAAATTTAAATAGTTTTATATGAACAGCTGCAATAATTATTACAATACTATCTTATGTCAAAAACACACACATACATCATAACAGGCATTAACATGGGATTCCTAAAAACTACATAATGTTGATTATAAGAACAGGAAAACAAATGGTATCACACACTCATGATTTCCCTGAGTAGTGTTTCAGAGGTAACAGAAAAATGACAAGGAATAAGGCATACATTTAACAAACTTGAATTCCACAACCAGGCTTTCTCTTAATCAAACACTTTAACCCATACAAGCACAAATTTTATGTATTGCATGTATATCACTGGTAAGATCAATTGTTATTTCATAAGAAAGTTCTTAAAGTTTCTGATTAATTACATCACCAGTAAAAGCTGCCATTCCAGGGAATGAGAACTAATAAAATAATAGGTTCAAGGTTTTATATTGAAAAATACTTCATCATGACTTAGCTTTTTTATTCCCTTATGTGTCAGTAGTTGGTTTCTCAACATTTTCAAATGAGTGCTCTTTATTTTTGTAATCAGTTTTAAGTAACTTCTTCCTTTCAGTCTTCCTCACCAGAGAGCCACCACGCTTATGACTTTAAAAACTGGTATTTTTTCAGAGCCTGTTACTGGTTCTTCTGATCTTCATAGACAAGTGACTTCCCTTTACCTGCAGCCACTGTAAAAAAGGTGTAAAAAACAATAGGACTGAAAAAACGTTTGTTTCAGATGACAGTGTAGTTTGCTACTCTCAGTGTAGACTTGCAATTGATTAAACAAGCAGACAAGCTTGTTTTGTTGCTAACTTCCATTTTGGCAATGAGTGGACATGATAGTGCTCTATATTTTATCTAACTTTTCCTGTTTAAGCCCTTACACATAGTTAATAGCTTATTTTTCTCATCTTGTCTGTTTCAAGTGCTCTTAAGAGTACCTAAATAGCCACAGAAATTTCCAATGTACGTGGACTTCAGGAAAGGGCATAGTGTAGTCTTTTTTTAGAAATACAGTAAGAGCATAGGAGGTCCATCCTGCCATAGAAAAAGAAGTTCAGCACAGAACTAAGTTCCCAACTTAGTAAAAATTGAATCATTTTTGAGTTGGAGAAACAAATCTCTTCCCTTTTTAGGTCTTTTTCTTTTTTTTTTCCTTAAGCTGCAATTGACTTACGGGTCGTTTATTTCAGGGAAGAAACCAAAACCGTCTCGTTCTGAGTCCCCTACTACAACTCCAAACATATCTGTGAAAAAGAAAAACAAAGATGGAAAGGGTAAGTCAAAAGAGTTGTCACCAATATTTTTAGGAGAACATTGTTTCTGAGTGATCTGTAAAAAGAAAAAATTCTCCAGTTCACTTGTCATGTAAACATAGGTCTTATGTTCAGAGGTGGTTAACATCTAAAGGCAAGGAAATGATGAGCACATGAGTTTTCTTGGTGAATATTCTCCCAGTTCCTTGGGAGAATCATGTATTTGTCACTTGAGTTGCAAGGGTTCTTGGAAACTCCTCAACATCCCTGCAGAGTCTGCTGTGTTTTGAGTGAAGTCTTGGGGAGTGCTTTGCATTGTATTAATGTTTCTTAGGCTGTGGTTATTTTGACAGATGATCTTTGAAAATGTGTTCCATCTGTATGTGTCTAATTCTGCATGAGGCTAACCAAAGCTGCCACTTGGCAGCAGGAAGTACCAAGTCCTGAATTCTGAAAAAAGTTATAGCACAGCTTGAAGACTTGGGCAGAAAACTTGGGGGTTTGATACTTTCAATTCCTCCTGTGTTTAAAAGATAGAAATAAAAATAAATGCCACATAACTGATACAATAAATAATTTTCTCAGCCTGCAGTGTTCAGTAGTGTCTCTGAGTTTTATCAGCAACTGGATTGCTTTGCTTTGGGTCCAACACCGCACCCGTGCCCAGGCTGGTGTTTGAAGGGAAGGCTGATTCCCGACCCCAGCGAGTTATGCTGCACTCAGTGGGAGCTGGGAGTGAGCCTCCCCTGTGTCACAAGTGCCTGCTGGTACAGCTGGGGACAGATGTGCTTACATGCATACAGTACTTGCCAGGACAGCAGCCCAGCCAGTCCTGGGCACTGGTGGCAAAAGAATGTCACACTCTTGAGGTCAGAAAAATCTCTACTCTGACAAATTAGTATGTCAGGGCTTTTTTTCCTTTCAAAGAGGCATTTTCTGCAATAACAGGAAGAAAAACCTGTTGGCAGTCAATAAATATTTAACATGTTAATGCCATCCATTTTAAATATGCCTTGTTGCCTTTTTTTTTTTTAATTAAAACCTGATTTTTAGGTAAAAATTAAAGGAGTATCAGAGAAATGTCCAAGTGGTGGTCAAATGAAATAATAGAAAATATGGAAGCAGCTAGCCATAAAATTAACAGGCAGAAGAGTCTAGTGGTTCTGTTGATGATAGCAAGGATACTCCATAATTCACATTGTCTATTGTTACAAAATTACTAATTCTGAAGGGAATAAAATGGAGCATGTTGCCTGAAACCAGTGCTTGTTGTGAAAACCATTTGTTTTGCATTTTTAGGAACATAGAATTGAAGTAAAAAATATAGTAATATGACCAGCCATGGCAGGGAAGCAGCTAGAAAATCACGAGAGCTGCCTATCTGTTCCCTAACGGGAGCTTGTATGCTAAAATTACAAGCTTTCCATACAATTACATGATATGATGCATAGAGAAAACTGAGTTTTCCACATATTTCTTCTTCTGCTGTGGCTCAGAGGAGGTTAAATACCCTGCCTCTAAGTAAAGCAAACCTGTTTTTTGCAGCCAATCCTGTCCACAGTGATTTTTAGTGGCTAAGCAGTGGCAAATTTTCAGGTTGCCTTGATGCAGCTGAGCATTTTTAGTCTAGACTACAACAAAAGCACCCTGGATTAGGCAGTAAATGGCTGGGAATGCTCTCGCTCCTGTCTGACATTGTGTCTTGCCTAAGCAGCCCTAGCCCTTTGCCTTTGGGGTATCTGAATGCCAGGAGGCTGTTTTATGTAAACTGGGAGACATTTGTTGCAATGGCAGTGTTTTTTCTCTAGAAATGCTCATTTTTCAAGCTTCCACCTGCTGAAGGAGCTGCTAACATTTTTGTATTGCCAGTGCTGATGACTTTGATGAATATTTGCTAAATATAGTTTATAATACAGTATTATGGGAATTTCAATTCTTAAGAGATCTCTTATTGAAAAAAGTTCAGATTGGTGGTCGTTAAAGTAGGAAAAATCTGCTGGGTTAAATTGAAGCTGTGAAAAGGGATCCAGTCACCTTCTGATCTGCTGGGCATCATTTTTTGTGAAACTTTAGCACTGCTATCCTTGCTGGTTTTGCACAGCTGCTTGTGGGAGGTGATATAAGAAGATTTTTTTTCTTGCTTTCTCAGACTAACAACTAAGAAGCTTATGTGCAGATTCAGATTCCCAAAAGAACATCAAACACCAAAAGCCTTAAAAAAAGCAGGAAAAAGGGTCTCATTAGTCGTATGAGTTTAGACTCCTTGAATGTGGTTTTGGACAAAAAAAGCGCAAATTTTGTACTAGTTTTAAGTGTTCGCAATCTGTGATTTTTAATACTCTTTCTTTATATGTGGTAAACACTGAACAGATGTGACGGATTTCCATATAGAAGTGTTTGTCCCTGCTTGTTTGTAAAATGAAATTTGAATGTTGTCTACCAGCAAGCGCAAGCACTCACTGGATTTAAAAAAATTACCTTATTCTGTACTTTGTTGTTGAAGGTTTGCCTACCTCAGCACATATCACTTACTGCCCCACATAAATCTCATTGTTAAAGGCAAGGATTTTGCTTAGCCTTTTAAAGGATTATAACACTCACTTCGATTCAGCAAAGCATTTGAGCAACAACTTAATTTCCATCATTTTTAGGGGATAGAACTGAACATGTTCCTATTCAAGGTAAAGCAATAGTGGCTGTTTCTGTAACTGGATTAGGCAGGAGGGAAACGGGCACATGGGTGACTAATGCTGTCTAATGGTGGTGGTCCAAACGGGGTGGCTATAGGTTGGGTGGTGCCTGGCTGTAGGTTACAGAGTGGCTGGGGTCTTTGTGCACCTAGATTATAATAACTCACAAGGATCTCTTCCCACGCCCTTCCATCACTATTTCCTAGTCTTGATGATATATTTTAACATATTTTATAAAGATACAAGCTTCTTAATTTTAAGATTATTTGCATCATTAATAAAATATGGCCAACTAACATTTTTTTCTTCTTTTCCTTTTTTTTTTTGGTGTCTGAAATTCTTTTATCCTAGGAAATACAATTTATCTCTGGGAGTTCTTACTAGCACTGCTCCAGGACAAAGCCACATGTCCTAAATATATCAAATGGACTCAAAGAGAGAAGGGCATTTTCAAACTGGTAGATTCCAAGGCCGTGTCCAGGTTGTGGGGAAAACACAAAAACAAACCTGACATGAATTATGAAACAATGGGTAGAGCTCTCAGGTATGTGCATTTTTAATAACAAACTGTTTTTGTTGCCTTATTGTTTGTGTGCATTAATTGCCTCATCTAATTTGAATAACAGAAAAATTTAGTATTCTATTAGTTGGGGAAATGAAAAAGTTATTTCAGCAAAATAAATTAGCTAACTAAAAGTAACCGTCACTAACCTCAACTCCAAGTCAGTCACCTTCAGTTTCAGCATAGACATTTTTCAGTGCTGCTGCAAAAATGCGTCTTCACAGTCAGACACAGACTAAATAAGAGACTGAAGATTTCAAGTGGGGCAAACCTTTTACATAAAATTTGAATCTCTTTTCAGAAAAAAAACGCCAACATTCATGTGTATTCATTAAATTATTTCTACTTGTTGCACATGATTCTATCTCCAATGGAAACTACAGTTCAATTCTGGTTCCACTTCTCTGAACTTCTGTGTACAGACTGTTTTAAAACATAGAATTGTGTGCCACTGCCTATCAGGCTGGGAGTTTTCTCATACATAAAAACCTGTGCAAAATAAGTAGACATCCAGGAAGCTTCAGTCTTATCAGCGGATTGATAAGGTAGCTGAGCAGTATGCATTTCTTTTCATTTCACCTCACCTTGGTGTGTGTAATTTCAAGTTGTCATAATAATTTTTAAATGTAACAGAAGTAGTGCCCTCCTGTCCTGTTCCCTTTGCTTTGTTATAGCTAAAATGTCTCCCTGTGCTCACTGGTGAATAAACACAAGTTCAGATAACTGAAAGAACTGTAGGAGTCAAAAGGAGAGTTGAAGATTTCATGTAGCTCTTTACAGAGTGTGAGTTGATAGCAGAGCTGCCAAGTCATGGAGTTATTCTCTTTCTCCTCAGAGTTATCTAAGGTTGGAGTTAAAAGGTGGCATGAAAAACCATTAAAAAAAAGTTGTTTGAGGAAAAAAATACACTATTAAATTGGCCACTTTTTATGATGGAGAAACTAGACACATAAAAATTTGTTTACTTGCTGCTGCTGTGTTTATTTTCTGTGAGTTTTGTTGCTTTGCTTTGTTTTTGGGAAAAAACCTGTGTAACTTGATGTGTGTGCACTTTAAAACAGATACTATTACCAAAGAGGAATCCTCGCTAAAGTAGAAGGTCAGCGCCTGGTATATCAATTTAAAGACATGCCAAAAGATCTCATCTATATTGACGATGAAGATGCGAGCCCTAGCACTGAATCATCAGATTCAACTCTGCTCTCGCCTGCTGTGGCCAATAGAAACCAGTCAAGCAGAACGAGAGCATCTGCAAACGCAGGAACAAAGGGAGGATCAACCTCAGTGGTAAAAACAGGAAACTCAAAGCCTGCTAAGCTGAAGGAGCACGTAGAAGTTGTACAGCAGCAGACACCTGGCTTGACTTCAGAAGTTTTGAGGACAATGCAATCTCCACAGCCAGTACAACCCACTCAGCTTTTTCGGACAGTTCACGTAATGCAGCCATTGCAGCCCCTCACAGAAGGACATGCAGCTGTAACCAGTAATGTTCCAGATGAATCGTTAAATTCCTCAGTTCAGAATATAAGGTAAGAAAATGTAGAGAAAATAATTATTTGAATAATAATAAATTCACTGGGTGAAGGCTAGATAGACTTGATTCTTTGTTTTGCTTCCAAGAAATGCTAGTCTTCCTGTTTGGTTGAAGTGAAACCATGTCTTTGTGGCTCATCCTAGGAATTTAGTTACTACAGTGCAATATGACATGTACACTCATAACTGTATTGCCTATGGTCAAGGGAAGCTCATCTTTTCCATAGTGTTAGGCCTGATGTGTATCATTTAGAAAGGAAAAATATGCAACTTCTCTTTGAAATTGACACTGTCGGTTCTGTCCCAGAGCAGAAGCTGTGTTTTCATGTCTGCTTTTACACTGTTTGTTGTCTTTGCTTTTGAATTATACATGGTGGGTCTGCATGATACCTTCAAAATTATTTTTCTTCTTGCTTCTTAATTTTTCCTCGTAAGAATTTTTTGTCATCTTTTTCATCTTTTGTGTCGTCCCCAGTTAAAAGGAAAATACTGAACCATATAAGTCAGTAGAAAAATAATACTAAACATGAATAGGGGGAAAGTTCAGCAATTTGCAGAGTTAAATAGCTCTAGGCTACACCTGCACTAGATTATGTATCACAAACAATGTCAGTAGTGTAGACAGTATAAAAAATGATAACAACAAACACAAGTATCTGTGAGACTTAAGGCAGGCAAGAAGTCCAGCCTAACATTTGGAAAACTGTTCAGTGACATTATGACATCCAGTTATTGCATTACAGTATTTCCCAGTCAGACCTTGGGTAATAAGCTAAGGGAAAAAATAGTAGAGATGATACATGTGTAATGTTCAAATGAATCAGAAGCTTTAAATCCTTGGAGTTCTGTATTACATTGGTTCCCATCCATTGTTTTTAACCAGCGCATTATTCCATGAAGTCTCTAACTGCACTTAGCCAAGATGACAAAGTGGAGGGGTTAAAAAAAGAAGCATCAAACCTTTTCAGAATGGTATAGAAGTACTGCTAATTAAGAAAGTTTATACTAAGGGGTCTGAGCAGTTGGAGTGGAAATAAAAACTACAATCCAGACTTTTTGGTATGCTTTTACCCAGGATGGGACAAGCTGCAAAATAGGTGCTGATGAGTCCTGTGCAAAAGACACTACCCATTCCAGGCTCTCAAAATACAATTTATGACAGATACATTTCTGCTCAGCTTCAAAGGGCAAGGTTCAAATAGTTGGTTGAGGTAGAATGACACATTGAACATTTTTGGGGCATGTTTTAGGACTTGTTTTATAATAAGGCTGAAACAAAAGTTTGTTCAGACAGCCATAAATCTTTAGCAGGTGAATGTGTTTGCGTACACATTTGGAATTGCTACGGTAGGGCTTCCGTAAGGGTTGAAAGGAATGGTCGGCATGATTTGAAAATGTACAGCAGGTATTACTGCCATTGTAGACTAAGAGCTGACAAACTGTCTGATGTATGCACAGGGTCTGTGGGGTTGTGGTTGGAGTCACTTTATAGTGTGGGAATCATGAGGACAAATAGTAGCTTTGGTTCCCAGTTGCTGTTGATTGGTTGGAGCATGTAAATAGTCAAGATCATATGGAGAAAACAGCAACCAGGGTCTGGTAATGATCCTCAAAAGGTTTTCTGATGCATACTGGTTAATGGTTGGGCTCTGCCCTGAAGCATGAACATCTTGAACCCATATAATTTGTCTTATGCAATTTAGCTTCTAAAGTTTTATTCATGTAAATGTTCACCCCTCTTCTTCATGGAAATAAATGTTTTTCCCTCTGCAGCAATTTCCTTCTGTTCTGTTGTGAGAAGAAAAAAATAATAGAGAAAATATTGAGCATCTTTGAGGTCAAAACAATTGGTTTCTTAACACTTAACCATAGCCTTCAGAGAATGTCTGAATGTGCATCTTCTCTGCTAAGGGACTTGGTAAAAGAATCATATTTGAAGATTGTTGCAAAATGCTTGTCTCACCATCCCTGACTGGCACTAGGCAGCACTGCCGGGTACAGACCACTCCCAAAGCGTCACTGGGAGAGTGTTGCAGCCCAAGGCCCAAGTCCCCCAAGGCCTCTTGGCATTTCTTAGAGGAATGGGCATGCCAGTATAAATCTGTAGTTGACTCTTCATGAGACAGGCAGTGACTTCATTTATAGCTGCATAAAGTTTGTATCTTACTCTGAAGTGGAAAGGTCTTGGCTTTTGGATGGCTTTTGATGTGCTTTTTGGACAAGTTTTGGTGCTGCTCTATGAAACAGAGACAAGGAGAAGTGTTACTTACAAAGAATAAAAGCCTCTTCTTCAGCCCCAGTGCTTAAACAGAAAGGCTGTGATGTGCTAACTGAAGCCTGGGAAACAGGGCAGGAGCAGGGTCAGGTCAAGCAAACTGGGTTTTGCTGACTGAGGAGAACATCTAGTGTCCTCAGTGGGAATATTTGGAATTGTAAACGCACTGCTGTTCTGCAGGTTTAACTGTTCTGGCTCGGTGCATGCAGGCACAGTTACTGCAGTTTCCAGTCATGTAACTGGGAGCTGAGTTTGGCACCACATGTTTCCAGTGATAAGACAAAACCAAAAATGCCTCTCTGGATGAGCATTTTATTGCTTACTTTTTCCAATGAGCCAGCTTTTATGAGGAAGAAAAAGTTTCTTTGAATTTGGCGCCTGTAAAATTAATTCTGTTTAAACCAGAATAACTGACACAGGTTAACCAGGATACTTAGATTACTGGACTAATTGTGTTTTGCCTTGGAATTAGGAGGCACTGGCCTGGGATTCAGCTCTATGTACATTGGATCAGTCTGACCATTAAAGGGCATCCTTTCTGTTGCTGCAGAAAGTGCACCTCTTCTTTAGGGCCAGGGACTTACCTTGTCTAGGGCATCCTACAGGGCTGGAAAGTGCTTGTGTTTGGACAAGTAAATTTCTCCCTTAAATGATGAGAGCTGCAGATAAAGAGAGATCCATTGTCATTAACCTTTAATCTAGAGTAGTAGTGATTTAAGACGGAGTGAAAAAAGAGATTGTTATGTTACTTACAGTTCAGAGAATATCATATAGGGAATAATTTTAAGTTGTATGACTGTCTCTGTTATTGACTGTATGGGACATGGCTGAACCTTCTAGCTGGCAGTTCTACATACCAAGAAACTTGAAATTAGTTGGCTGCTGACAGACCCTGTGCAATGTTTTAGCACACTTCAGGTTTTAATCTGTTTTTATCAAAATTCAGCTTACTGTTTCTTTTCTGTACTTGCAAGTTGTCATTGTGATGGCTTGGACAGAGCACGTTAGAAGACCAGAATCCTGACTCAGTTCTGTAGCTGGGAGAAAGCTAGTACAGACCACAGAGGACCAATGGGATATGCTCTCTCTGTTCACTTCTGAATGGGAGAACCTCGACATGATGAATCAGCCACAGTTTTCATCTTGATCTTTTTGCAACCTTCAAAGTAGAAAATCACTTCTGAAGGTGACACAAGCATGGATTGCAGTGGCAGGGTCCTGATTCAAGAGGAGGAGGAAGTAGCTGAACGTGAATCGTGTTTTTTCAGGGCATGAGCATTCTGCGTAAGAAGAGCGATGAAGCCAAGAATTTGCTAACACCGTGTATGCATCCCAGTAAGCAGAGGCAATTGCCTTTGAAAGTCATGTGTATCCCAAGCAAACATATGCTTTCTGCTGTTGTTCCATAATCTGTTTCTGTGTCCAGGCTGTGATGCTTTGGTGGTTTGACTCCAGCAATGCTGATGCTGAAAAAAAGATAGATTTGTTTAGCAGGAGTTTATCAACTCTGAAAATGTGATTACAGCTGCTATTTCAAATGAAGTGTCTTCATCTCCTGCCTTATATAGATACTGGCTTGTGTAAGTTGCACAGTGAATGTCACCATTATCTTCTGTAATCATCCTTTGCACCCTGTCTGTATTGGCTTTGCTCAAGCTCACATAGCCCCACAGACACAGGGAATCAGTTTGGCACTGTCCTACAGAGATTTTGCACTGACCATCTGCTTTCAGTCCCTTTTTCTTGAATAAGAGCAAGAGTCACATCTGCATGATGTCAGTTAATGTTGTAGCCCATCACTCCTGTGCCATTTTGATATGTCTCCTGAATAAAAACCATCACAGATGTAAGTCTTGGTAAAGGGCTCCCTAGGTCTCCCTGGGACTTGATGGGAAACATGGGCAAAAGGGGATGATGCCAGCTGAGGACTTGCAGATAATCAGAAACTACGTCTGAAGACCTTTCTTTGATCAGCCACCATCAGTGCACATGCTTGGCTTCTGTTTGTAGTTAGACAGCAGTCTTCTGTCAGTGCTCCAAAGGCAAGCCTGCAGTTTTAAAAGCTCTCCAGCACACTAACTAGTAGGATTGTTGGATCAGGCTCACTGCTACCATAGCCTTTCCCAAAGGAAGGGAAACAGGGGACTTTTACAAAGAGCTCATCTCTGTAATCTCTTAAGTCAAGGCTTGAGTGCAATCCAGGTTTCAGGTTGGTGAGAAAAATGTCATTCCTGAGGGAGGTGCTGGTGAGAAATAGGCTGATGTGGTCTCAGTGGGCTTCTACAAGAAACTGTCATTTAGCTTACAACAGGGCATGTTTCTCAGAACATGTTTACAATATGGACAACTTCTATCACAGCAAAGACTTTGATTATAACCAAACATTTTGATTTTCCTGCAGCTGAAGAAGACTTTTTCTTAAGCTCACTTCTGATTTAATTCCTGTGGTGCGCAAGAAGGTAGCTGCTTATTGACAGAAAGGACTACAGAGTCATCTAGTCAGATTAATTTTGTTTCTGCACAAGAAGAAGATATCCACAGGAGCTCTCTTTCCATGTCTTTGGCACTATTGAAAGAAGTGGAGGTTCCGCAGGTCTGTTAGTAGCAAAGTTCCTTAGTTTTAATTCAGGTGACTGTGCAGCTTTGAAAAATTCTGGAAAGAAGACTGTTAGACTTTGTGGTTCAGTAAAAAGGACACCTTGAGAGTTGAGTCCTTTACCTCTGTCTCCTACCTCTGTCTCAACTCTCTCTATGTATTTCTTAATATTGCTTTGTTTTATTTTATTACTGTGCTATGAAATATTTTGTTTATCTTGGCTTGTAGCTTCAATATTTTTGGTATCTTCTCCATGTCATAAATTTCACATAAATTACCATAAATAAACTTGCTTTTCTTGCCTGTCACTAGTTACCTCTTGATGAGCTAATAAGATATTGCACAATTCTAGGCCATTAACAGTAAAAAATGGCCCAAGAAATAGATGATTATTTTCTGCCAAGCTAAAATTGAATCGCCCCAAACCAGGCCAGGAGACACTTCAGAGACAAAGTCAGAGGAGTGGGTGTTTGCTTTATTTGGCGCCGGGTGTGTGGGGGGTTGCTCCTCCGAACACACACACCGGTGCTCTTTACAACACACTATTATGGGTTAAATTATGAATATTCATTACATTCTTTGGGACAGGCGTGGTTATACAAATTATTTCTCGGAAGTCATTAATATCATTAGCATGCATGCCACGCATGCGCTGTGCACTCTGGTGGTCGCACTGAGGAAGGCTCCTCTTCTTCCTCAGGGGTTTTTTGATGAAGGCTGGTAGTCTTCATCACAATGCACTTTTCACCTTTCTCCCTGGGGCATGCGTAGTCCTTTGAGGAATGATTCAGCAGCTTCTGAGATGATTCTTGTCCCCCCTATCTTGACAAGATTAGAGCGAGCCCGGTTTTTTTTAGGTTTTGTAATTAACATTTGCTGTCGGAATCAACATTTGCTGTCTCCTAATAGTTAACTGTGCTTACATAAGTTAGTTATTGACTACCTCTCTCAAAATGACTTCAGAATTTTTGTCATTCTTTTCTCAGTTGTAAGCAGATGGTTTTATGGCAGTGTTTCCTTTCCATCACTGTTGCTCAATGTTCTTGTTCTTTTTGAAACCTCAGCAGCAGCTTTTAAAATAATCACCCAAAAGATTTGTACCTTAGAGAAGAAAGGGTGTTAGCAAAATGCCAGTGAAATCCAGAAACATAGCAAAATGTAGACTTAAAAGCACCTAAATAGTGTAGCCCAGTGTTAATAAATCACCTTAGTATTGTGTATGGTTTTTTTGTAAAACAGACAAAATGATTGACCAAGCTGTATTCTTTTCAATTATGTTCAAGGCAAGTACTTTAAACAGATAGATTTTTAGTTAGTAAACAGGTTTAACAATTAAGGCAAATGTCTTGCTTGGCCACCATTAGCATAAATAAATATTTACGGTGTGCTTGTACAGACAACTGCTGCATGCTTCCCTTGGAGCAAGTTCACACTGTGTGTGCATGCATATATCTGTATGTACAGGTTTATATATGTTTGTACCATATATCTGTATCTTGGCTGATGGAGAAGACAAAGCATCTGGAGTAAACCTCAGGTACAGGACTGGCTTTCAAGAGAAATAAAATGGCTTAAGATTAATATGCAGATACTAATTACAGTGTGCTGAGACAAATGGTCTGGTTTCATCTCTCAGAGCTGTTGCTCCTGGTGCTTTGCAGATACCTTCTGCATTGATTAGATGCAGTTCACACATTTTGAGGTTATCCTTCAAAGCCACTTGGCAGCTAGCAGCTTTTATTTTTACAAAACAACTACAGAACAAGGAAGTAGCTTCAAGGTAATACTTGTAGGGCATCCCAGCTCAGGCTAGCAGCTTTCAAAATTGCAGCTATTGAGTTGCTCTTAATCCTTCAAACTCAGGCAAGTTTCTTAATGGATTAAAGAACTGGCTTGGTATCTATTCTGATGCTTTTTATGCTTTTCTAATGGCAAGTGTCAGTTACCTCTCCTTCATATCTGTTCCACTTGCATTGCTGATCTCTGTAGACTTCCCTGGGTTGAGCTGTACCTATCTGACATTTTGATTTTACTACAAGTTGGTTTAACTGTAGGTAGTTTACTTTTTTCATTTTTTAAAGCCCTCATCCTGTTGCTACTTCTGACACAGACATTAGTGATTTTTCTATCAAGGTCCCAGGGGAATTGCTGAAGGAAAAAAAATAGTTAGCACTGATAACCCTTAGGAGACTTGGTATGAACTTTAATACTGTCATTTTGAGCCTTTAGGCTTGCACTTTAGGCTTGGTTTTTGGTATTTGCTGTGACAGCACCACGTTCTCCAGAAGTTTGAAAGAAAGAAGCAATCACTCTAGGTGGTGCTTCACCTTCAACCCGCCCCATTTCCATGAGCTTCTTCCTTGGGATTTCTTCTGTTGTGTGAAAAAGAAGCTCAAGATTGACTCTGGTGTCAGTCACATCAAATTTTGTGTCCTGGTTATGATGGCCCCTGTGATGAGACCTGCATGGGAGCCTCATTGGCAAGGATTTGGATTTGGTTTTCTATACCAGCATTGCTGAGTACTGCAACCTTCTTTCTTGGGAGGAAGAGAAAGCTACAGATGGAAATGTTGTTCCTTGTATTACCAAGCCATATGGGAGCTGGGGAAAAGATTGCCTGCAGCAGGGACTGGCAGCTGGAGGATGCTCAGGGAAGTACCTATGTGCTCTGAGCCTGATACCAGCAGGGTTACTGGGGCTGCTTTTGCTGGAGCAGTCTTTGGAGCTCAGCTAGAGTCCTTTCCCAGAGGACTGAGCTGAGTGGGACATGAGAAATCCTCTACATATATTCCTTCACTTGTCTCTGCTGCTGCACTAAGAAAGGGAGAGTACAGCTCCCTGTGCGGTTGGACTATGGCCAGCAGCAGGATCTGCATCCACATTGTCCCATAGCTTCAGCACCATGTAAGTCCTGCTTTGCTAAGCTTTTTGTTGCAACTGTGGTAGCTAGAGTATGGTTTTAAATTGAAGTTTTGATTATGCTGAACTGGATTGGACTGGTCAGTGGCTAAATGCTGACAAGTAGAGTTTCACAGAGCTGTACAAAATAGATCTTACATGGGTAGGAGGATTGTAGAACAGAGGACATTCCATCATAGATGTATAGCAGGCAGCCCTTACAGCGTATTGAAGTCCAGTCTTCAGAAAGAAGAGCAGGCGGTATTGTGCATGGACGTGAAAGTACAAATGTTGACAGTAAATTGCTTTCCATCTAAGTGATTTCAGCAGGGGTAGAAATGTGCTAAGAAGTGGAGATAGGTGTTTGGGGGTTTTTTAATTTTTGAAAAAACAACGGAGAGCTCTAGACTAAAAAAGAGGAGGAGGGCAGGCAGGACTAAACACTGAAGAGAGGCAGGAAGATGGGAGAGAACTCTGCATGACAAACAGAAGGAAAGAAAGATTGCCAGAGACAGCGTGGCACGGTGGCCTGGAACAAGCTGTGGCAGGGTGTCAAAGGAGGTACCCTTGCCTTCCTCTCTCCCTCCCCTGGTAACCATTTATGTTTTCTGGGCGTTTTGTCTTGTTTTGTTTTGCTTTAATTCGCGTGACTGGAGCATGTTTCAACGTTTAAATCACCACTGTGCACGGCAGTAGCTCTGTACTCCAGCAATACAGCTCTTATTCCTCTAATGTCCCCACAGCTCTACATCTGTTGACAGTAATGTGGTACCCAAGTCTGTGAGCCTGCAACTGATAGAATCACTCCTAACTTAAAAGGATATTTTGGGACCAGGTTCTAATCAGTTGTTTTACCAGAAGATGTGTGTAAACCTTGCAGAGAACTCTGTGTCCTGGGAGTGTGGGAAGGTCGTGCCCAGATGCTGCTACAATGTGGATACTTTTGAATAGAGTTAATTGTATATATGGATGTCAGGATTATCAAGGCCTGACTTATGAATAATTTAGGCTTGTGATTTATTAATTACTTGGGTTAATTTTTGAAACCGATGGCAGATGTCTAGTGGGTCATGCTTGTGATATGTTGGTACATACTTGAGATGGAGGTCTTGGATGTGATTCCCAGGTTTCCTGATGAACTGAATGTCTCAAAGGCAGGCTGTTCATCTTGGTGATGGCAGTATTGCTCATGCGGAGTACCTTTACTTTGGGGCCCAGCTTGCTGAATTCGGGGCCAGTTCTTGTTTTATTAGGAGAGATTCTGCTACCTCTTTCGGAAATGTTGGGTAAATAAATATTTATTATGCCAAATGTTTTTTCTGTAGTAAATCTATGATGATTTTTTCAAAATTCAGCATGGAAGTGTTCTGACCCTATAATCTTCTCTAATCTTAGCAGGACTTTACAGACTCCAGCCCAGGTTCCAGTGGTTGTTTCTCCTGGAAATCAACAGCTGCATACTGTAACACTCCAGACAGTGCCTCTTACTACAGTGATAGCCAGCACAGATCCAGCCTCAGCAGCACAGAAATTCATTTTACAAGCCATTCCTACTTCCCAACCCATGACGGTTCTTAAAGAAAACGTCATGCTACAGTCTCAGAAGCCAGTCTCGCCTCCTTCCTCGATTGTGCTGAGCCCAGCACAAGTTCAACAGGTGCTCACCAGCAGCGTGCAGACAATTTGCAATGGAACAGTCAACATGGCTTCGTCTCCATCCTTCAGTGCCACTACCCCTGTGGTGACATTCTCGCCCAGCAGCTCACAGGTGGTGTCTCACCCATCAGGCACGGTGATCACTTCAGTCATTAAAGCACCAGACACGAAGCAGGTTGGGCCACAAGAAGAGGAAAAGGAAGAGAGTGACAAAGCAGAAGATACTGAGCAGTCAGAGCAGAAATTCCAGCAGCAACCATTTGTGATGGTAGTGTCCAGTTCAAATAATTTCCCATCTAACATGCAAGTGAAACAAGAAAATGAGCCATTGGAACCCAATTTGTATTGATAATTAAATAATTAGAAAAAAAAGACCCTGTGGATGATTATTTTCATAAATGTGATGGGACCTCTTCAGTTATGTATATATGATTTGATTCTGAAGCATGATGTTGCAAAGCTACTTAATTTCTGCAGTTAATTCTTAGAATTCATGCTTTAGGATGGATTTTGATTTTCTGTTAATTGCAAAATGTTATCATATAAATAAAGTTATATATTACTCATTTTTCAAAGTACAGGCATGAAGGAACATGCTTTTTATGCTATGAAGACCTTCTCCTGAGGTTATTGGCCAAAGTTTTAAACTTCTTTCTTATTTTATGTTGTCAGTCTGTTGCCGATTTACATTGCAGTGATGTTATTGTAACCTTTTCTGTTTAATCTGTATGTGTATCACCTTTGGAAGCAGCAGTTAGTTTTAGTAAGACAGGTTCATTCCATGTGTTTGACTTTCTATGATCGAGTATCTGTTTCATATCAGTGAATGACATCAGTTTTAGACTTTGATAACCTGGTATCCTCTTGCATTTTTTGCAGCACAAACTCTTGTGTGTGCAAAATTGAATATACACTCCTATTGAGAGTACTCAAAACATATATTCCAGTAATGGACAATGCCATGTCTATATTTTATATGAAAACATCAGATATATTTAATTACAGAAGTTAATGGCATCACTACAGGTGCAAATGTTTCATGCCATTTTGCAACTATGAAGCTTAACAATCTTGCTTTCTATTTCAGATTATTTTGTAAGGGGGAAGGGAAATTAAATATATACAATTTAGACAGGTTTTTGGAGATTAATACTGCTAAAGAGTTCTTGTTTTTGATTGTAAATACTGTATATTCAATGTTGCAGGGAAGTTTTTTCAGCTAATTTTTTTCCATACAAATTTTTGATAGATGCAAATAAGATCACTAAGATCGTTATGTTTAGAGGTCTAATGTTATATGTGTTCATATTACAGTGTGACTTTGTATTTAAAGACAAATTTTTAAATGATGGAGCCCATTTAACCTTGGGTCCTTCTTTTGTATTTTTAATTGGTTTATTATGAAAATAAATCAAATGGAAAAACATTTTTCTGTATTTACTTGGAAATGTTTTCATATTATTATAATGTTTTGACAGTCATCAGAAATAACTAAAATACAGTGAGAAACAGGACAATGTGATTAGTCAGGGTGGGTCTGTGGTGGGACACGAGCAATTCACAAATCCCTTCTGAACAGACTTGAACGCAGTCAGTGTGCTGTGAGTATCCTTTGAAACAGCAGTAATGTATGTTTTTGTAGCTGAACTGAAGGTTGAGCTAAATCCAGGAACTGGACTTAAACTTTTCCTTTTCTATCACTTCCCAGTGTGTTACAGACAACACAAAATTTTGAGCGTAATTTGCAAAGGTGGTTGTAGCTTGTATCATACAACTGACAGCCCAAACTATTAGGACTTCAAAAACTTGCATGTTGCAGTGTTTCAGCAGAGGGTGGGTTAATAATAAATATGATGCCTGGTATTATGATTCTATCAGTATAAAATTAAAGGGACTATGACTTTCTATGATTGAATTAATGGTGGAGTTTTATTGATGGATTGATAAGGTTAAATATAACTTTAAGCACATGAGTACTAGAAAAACTAATAGGAGCAGAACTGTGGCAGAGAGAGTCTCGTCTTGCTGCTTGACAAAAGAAACTCTACGAACTATTGAACAAGCAGTTCTCTGCCACAGCTGCCATGTTAGTTCATTGTTTCTTCCCTCTGACTGCCATGCAGTCAGGCTTCCACCTGCAAACCCAGTGCACCTCACCCCATTTCCAGGAAGGCTGGTCATACCCACACCGCTTGTTTGTTTATCTGGCAGCACTCCCTGCAGCTGGGGAGTGCTGGCAGTATTGCTAGGAATGTGGATAAGCATTGTGGAAGCGTATCTGATAACAGTCCTCATCCTGAGGGCTATGTTAGACTGGCAGAAGCACTGGAGAGGGAGGCTAGTTTTTTTGATCACACTATAAAATAGGGATGTTTTCCTATACAAGAGTATTTCATAATTCTAGGAAACCTGAAGTGATAATGCTTGACTGACATTAGTGTTTTTAGATATGGGGAAGTTGCTTTGGTGTTTACTGGAAATGTGGAAAAAAATATTTAAAAACGCATCATAAGGTTACAGCTTCACCAACAAAACTTCATGCCATAAATGCAGCTATTACACATGAAAAATGATTTGTCAGTTTAGTTTATGTCAGTTGGAGAAGTGGAGAAAATCTCCAGCAGCAGTAACGTGTCTCCAGCAGCAGACTGTTGTGTAACAGACAGTAAATAGAAATCACTCGCTCCCCATATCCCTTGGGCTCCGGTGTGCCAGCTGGGTGGATCTGTACTTCGAACTCTCTTTGGTATGGCAAAGGAAGGGAGAAGCTGGAGTAAATCATAAAATGAGAGCTCACATTTGGAGTTTGAGCAACCTCTCCCCTGTCACAGCTGCCTTTGTGCCTGTGGCAGCAGCCAAACAAAACACGCCAGCTCAAATCCCAGCTACTTCTGAGTCAAAAAATAAAAATCGAGGCCGCAGTTCTTTTCCACACATATGTGAAGCTAGGGAGGAGAAAATGGCACTTCTTTATTTCTGAGGCATTATATGGGAGGAAGTCCAGGGAGGAGGAGGATGGAGGCCTCAGGCTGCCTTTGGAAGCCCTGTCCACCACCCTGTTGTCCTGAACATGGGCTGGGTACCTGGTGCACAGCACCAGCTCACACACTGAGAGGAGGTGTTTCTATTTTTTATTCTGATTTGCACAAAGTAGGGAGCTAGGTGGTAACCCACAAAATGCAGATTCTCTGATTACCAAAACTTCACACTGGTTATAAATTTTAACAAAGGCATCAGCCTTCATTGGTTACAGATCATATAACTTTTTCATTAATTAGTACTGTAACCCCTATTGCTAGTGGTATCGTAAGCTGCATCAGGGGAGGTTTAGGTTGGACATTAGGAAGAATGTCTTCACAGAGGGTGATTAGATACTGGAATGGGCTGCACAGGGAGGTGACGGAGTCACCGTCCCCGGAGGTATTTACGGAAATACTGGACTTTGCGCTATGGTCTGGTTCACATGGAGGTGTTCAGTCAGAGGTTGGACTCGATGATCTCTCTCAGAGGTCTTTTCCAGCCACACTGATTCTGTGATTCTGCGATCTCTTGCTTCTCACGCCTGCGGGCGCAGTTCCTCCCTCCATCCGAGCCTGGGATCCGCTTCGAGGAGGTGGTCAGTGGGTCAGTGGTCCCGATGTTCCATTGCCGCAATGACCTTTCCCCCAGTTACTGCCCAGCCCTGCTGACTTCACTCCTGGCGGCTCCCGTCCAGACAGCCAATTCCTCTGGTGATTGTCTTCCCTTTTCCTTTAAAACGAAAGATGAGCCAAGCGTACGATGCTCACAACGCAACTGCGCAACTGCTTAATCATAACTGGTCCAGCTCCAGCTACCGGTTAACAACGGACAAAGAAAAAGATTGCAGAATTTGATACAAATCTCTAGGCGCCCAAAGCTCGAGGGGCGGCGCTGCCCGGCGGCAGGGAG